>MUZC01000102.1:206884-247904 GCA_002072015.1 Radix auricularia | reverse complement strand
AGGAGAGTAATTTCCAAAAGTTTCATGTTTTTACGACACGGTACATTAGAGAAATAGGGATGAGTTTGTTTCTAATATAAGAAAAAACAGCATTTGGGCCCCCGGCCCCCAATGAGTGGGAAGTTTGAAATTCTTTTTCGCAAATTAGCGTTAGGAGAGTGTACTTAACAACTTCCCAAAGTTTCATTCTTCTACCTACATGGGAAATTGTAGATTGGGTGATTTTCACTATTTATATAGTGTATAAAAGTAAAAAAAAAACCACTACATTTGGGCCCCTGGCTCCCCATGAGTGGGGAGTTTAAAATTGTTTATTTCTAAATATCGTCGGGTTAGCTTACTTAACATTTTGCCAAAGTTTCATGCTTCTACCTATCCGTAAAATAGGATAATTAGTGATTTTCAGTTTTTATATATAGTTCATATAAGGGAAAAAACTAAATTTGGGCCCCCAGCCCCCAGAAAGAGGTAATTAAAATATATTTTTGCCCGTTACCATTGCAGAAGTGTACTAAACAATTTCCTAAAATTTCATGCTTCTGCCTCCTCGAGAAATAGAAAAATTGTTGATTTTCATTTTTTATATAGCTCAAATAAGGAAAAAAAGTTGTTGGCCCCCCCGGCGCCCCTGAGTGTGAATTTATGGAATGAAACCTATTTAAGAACCTTCCCCATATGATTGTGTGTACGTTTATTAAATTTCACTTGACTGGGTTGTCTGGATCTTGAGTTATTAGGGAACAGACAGACAGACAGACAGACACACACACACACACACACACAACAAATGCGTCTTATATATATATAGATATAGAAGACGCATTTGTTGTCCGTCTGTCTGTCTGATTTTCAAACTTCCCACTCATTGGGGGCCGGGGGCCCAAATGATTTTTCTTTTATTAGAAACAAAATCATCACTAATTATCCAATGTACCGTGTCGTAAAAACATGAAACTTTTGGAAATTACTCTCCTGGAAATGATGGCTCACTTATGTGGTGCCGGGGGCCCAGATGTACTTTTTCTTAAGTGGGCTATATTAACAAAATGTAGACAACGAAATACAATCACGTCTCAAGAAAGATCAGGATTCTGATTAGGTGGAAGCATGTACTCTTCAGAAATTGTTGAGTACAAACCCCGTAGTGGTAACAGGTGAAAAAATATTTAAATTATCACTTACTGGGAGCCGGGGGCCCAAATGTAGTTCTATTCGACTATTTCCCGTGAAGGTAGAAGAATGAAACTTTGGGAAGTTGCTAAGTACACTCTCCTAACGCTAATTTGCGAAAAATAATTTCAAACTTACCAATCATTGTGGGCCTGGGGCCCAAATGTAGCTTTTTCTTATATTAAAAACTCATTCATAACTTATTCTCAAATTTACCGTGTAGGTGAAACCATGAAACTTTTGGAAATTCTTGAGCATACTCCCGACAATAAAGGCAATCGTTCCTTAAATTCCCACTCATGGGGGGCGGGGTCCAAAAACGTTTTTTCGCCCGTTATTTGAGGTATATAAAATTGAAAATAACTAATTCTCCTATTTCCCGAGTAGGCAGAAGCATCAAATTTAAGGATATTGTTTAGTACATTTCCCAAATTATCACAGGCGAAAATATATTTAAATTATTACTTTTTGGGTTCCAGGGGCCCAAATGTTTTTTTTCCCTATATGAGCTATATAAAAATTGAATATCACAAATTCTCCTATTTCCCGTGTAGGTAGATGTACAAAACTTCGGCAAGTTGTTAAGTACGCTACCCCGACGATATTTTGCGAGAAAGAATTTTAAACTTCTCACTCATGGGGGGCCGGGGGCCCAAATGTTGTTTTTTCTTTTATTAAAAACAAACTCATCACTAATTCTCCAATTTACCGTGTCGGTAAAAACATGAAACGTTTGGAAATTATTGAGCAGACTCTCCTGGCAATAATTGGTTTTTTTCATGGGGTGCCGGGGGCCCAAATGTACTTTTTTTTCTTAAATGAGCTATATTGACAAAATTCAGACAACGAAATATTGTGAAATTTAGTACACGTATACGACATTACATGATGAGGTTTCTTAAGTAGATTTCGTTTAAATTTCCCGGGGGCCCAAAAAACGTATTTTACTTAGATGGGCTATATAAAAATTAAAAATTACTAATTCTCCTATTTCTGATTAGGTGGAAGCATGAAATTTTAGGAAATTGTGGAGTACACGCCTGCAGTGGTAACAGGCGAAAAAATATTTAAATTATCACTTACTGGGAGCCGACGGCCCGAATGGAGTTGTTTTGTTTTTTTTTCTGAAAATCACCCATTCTACTTCTTTTCATGTAGGTAGAAGAATGAAACTTTGGGAAGTTGTTAAGTACACTCTCCTAACGCTAATTTGTGATAAAGAATTGTGTACGGTTCTACAGAAAACCTTATTTAAAACCCGTGAGAAGCCGGGTACTTGCCTCTAGTATATATATATATATATATATATATGAGGCGAAGCGGGGAGCTTTGTGACGTCATTCTTGTCTATTTTTAGTATGTCTAGGTTTTTTCTTTCGGATTTAGGTTTTTTTGGCGTGTTGTCTAGGCTTTTCCCAAAATTGTCGCTGGCACCACTGTTTGGGAGTTATCTTTTAGCCCCTACGTCATTTCTAGTGGCCAGTAATTGCTGTAGGGTCCAAGAGACTATTTCCAATGTCAAAATTAAAATGAATTTAAATGAGTGCAGTTATTGTTTCATTAGTTCTATCACATTAAATAAAAACAGCCGAGACGTATCATTACGACCATTTTTACATGTGACTCAAAGAATGGAAATCCAGGTTAAAACAGACCAGTAATTAGGTAACTGGGGTAAAACAAATTTTGACTAGGGTTGTTAAATATTAATTCACTTTTAGTAGTTAATTTTTGAGAATTTAACAATTAATTAATAATTTCGATTAAGCCAAACATTTTAATTTAAGGTATCATAAATAGTGTTGAAAAAGGCCGTTTAGACCAATGCCGTTTTGACCGGGGCCATTTTGACAAGGGTCGTTTTGACCAGGACCGTTTTGACAAAGGCCGTTTAGAACGGTGTCGTTTTGACCGGTGTAACAGGCCAGATTAAACCCCTGACCAGAATATACCCGGGTATAATCTGGCCTAGGCCAGAATATACCCCCGGGGTTAAACTGGCCTAGGCCAGAATATACCCCATCAGGCCAGAATATACCCCTTTGACAACATGAGGATATATAGTAAAAAAAATAACGAATGCAATTTTTAGACTTTCTCTTCATGTTTTAGTTCTGTGAGACAAATCAAACTCTTTTCTTAAATAGCAAAATTGTTTTAATTAAAATAAAATAATAATTATAAAATATTTTACGATGAATGAAAGGAGCATTACATTTTATTTGAAAAGGATGATGCGTTGTCTCATTTTTAAAATATGAAATCTTACATAATTTCGACGATCAAGATCAAAAGTTACAATCTATGCAAATATATTGGAATCAGCTTTTTTCTATTAAAAAAAAATTAACATAATGAAGCACAACATGATTTAATAATTTAAGATTCGTTATGTTTGTTTCTTTTCAAACGCATGCTAACACTTAGGATTCATATCTTCATATTTAAAGACACTCCTTCAATACAGATGATCTTTACGTCCTACGCTTATCATTGTTTTATGTCTAGTCTTGCATTTGTAATAGAATTTTAATGTTGATAGAATGTTGGTTTTCCTAGTTTCCTCAGGCAACCTATTGCACAATTTGATTCATGTAGTTGTTATGTAATGCTAGTTTTCATGTGTTGAATTGCTTTATCTCTGAGGAGGATGTGGTTGTTCTCTGTTCCTGTCAGAGTGCAGCTTATGGCCCTGAAGTAGCCCCCACCCTTTATCCTTTAATATGTAAGTCTCAGATGTTCCAGATCTCGATTGAGGCCATAATATACAAACTTGTCAAAAGTAAGACCAAGAGTTAGGCTAAGACGCTTTCTTCTTGAAATTTTTTATTGGGTTAAAAGTCCTAATCTGCACTGGTTTTGATACAGGTTGCATCACTATTATGTCAGTTTCTTCACCGATGTTCTCTAGTTTTTTGGTTGCAGACTGCCATTGTCAGTACCTTCAACAGAATCATCGGAGTTAAGATTTAAGATTAGGTTAAAAACCCTGTTTATTGCTGTAAACTTTAAGGTTACTGAAATTGTAGGTGTTTCTGAGTATTTAGCTTAACTCTTCCCTTGTTAATGATTCTACCACGAGGTAGGGACTAACCAACCAGGATTTCTTTTTTCAAACCCATGCGATGAATGCGGCGATTATTCTTGATATCATAGTCATCAGCACCCTTTAGTCTCGCAAGACGATGGTACTAAGAATTTCTGTGCTTCCCAATGTTTGGCTTTTCTCATAGCTCTTCTGTCTATAGCCTCGTCCACCCTACGGCTACTTTTAAGTTCTTTTTGACAACCGTGAGCCATGTAGAGCAGTCTGCTGCTTCACACTCCCAGTCAATCGTGTATATTTTGACTTCTTTCAAGTCCCTCTGGCAGACATTCGGAGATGTGGGCGACCTGTCTTCCTCTTTTTCGCTACCACTTCTCGATAAAGGAGGTCCTTGGGAATGCGACCAGGCTCCTTCTTTTCACATATCCTAGCCATCTTAGGCGACTTTCACTGAGGGTACTTAAGTTTTGTTGTAGGGTTGAATTGTAAAAGGTGACCATACTGTTGGTCTTCCATGGTTGACAAAGTTTGCGTTCTGGTCGTTTTAGAGTTTAGAGGTTATTTTATAGTGACCAAAAATGTGTTATTAAAGTCGTGAAATCCGATTCGTTGACTCTGTAAAGTTTGGCCTAATCCAACAAGGTTGCCACAATTCACAAATTCATGCTACTTATTTATATTTACACCTTTAAAAAGAAATACGGTTTGTTTAAAATAAAATAATAGGGCGCGACAAGGTCATAGGTTCTCTTGAATGCAGATAAAACATAACACAATCCGTGCTTCACAACAATAGATGAATGCATGGAAAGTGGACAATCCAACATCGGCAAAATCCAAAAAGTATGACACTGTTTTAAGAGTAACAGGCTAAAATTAATTGCAATATTTGCAATGATTTAAAAAATAAAAATAATTTGCTTTAATGGAACAAAGGTTTCTTTTTAATTAAAAAGACGCCGCGAAGGCAAACCGAACTTCAGATAAAGGTTCGGAAATACGACAAGCAACATTGGGGAAGTCAAACGATGTTTCTCACACTTTTAGTCTTGTCCTATTCTTGCATTTTTCAGATCAGCGTATTTTTTATAAAAAATATATCAAAAGTGTGGGGGGGGGGGGGGGGGGGCACCATGCTATGTTTATTATTTCAAAAACAGAATGAAGATAGACCCAAACCTTTATTGCCAGTAAAATTTTAAATGTTTGAGAGGAAAGAATCAAACAAACAAAACATTAATGGATAATTTAATTCCAAATTGTTTTTAAAATTACTTATTGCCATACTCAAAATAATTAAACCTGATGATTTGATTAATAAGCGAGGTACACGAAATAAATTTTCGTAAGCGTTTGAAAAGCTACAACTTTAGTCCATATCTAGCTTAAATTAATTATTTTTTTAATAACCAATTCCTGTATAGCTTGAATTATCCAAGTTTAAAACAATAATAATAATAATGAAATTTAAAAAAACAAAACAACAACAACTGATTACATCTATATATGTGTAGACTCAGTGGCGGCGTTAGATAAGCGCGGGGCCTAGTGCCAGCAATGACCCCGCGGGGGCAGAGTATTAGTAAAGATCGCTAAGCACCAGTATGCTATGGTATTTAAAAATATGAAATATCTTGATTATTGTGTAATTTTAATACCGCGTGTCACCTTTTTATTAAATTATTACTATTTTAGTAAATATATTGTGAATGACGTGTACACAAATAAAGGGGATTGGCTGAATGGTACATCTGACCTATTTTCCGCTAATGGTGTAATGCTTTCAAAGACGTCTAGAGCTATATACGCTACGGAATTTGACCTTCAAAAAGGATTACAAGAGTGCCTCTTTTGTTTCTTTACAATCGTTTCCAGCATAGTTCTACTATCCACTCTTTGGTTCTACATGTATAGGCTATTAACCAGGACGAGACATATTCAGGACCGAAACGCGGTGCCTACCTAAGCGGGGGGCCCTGGGGCAGTCGCCCCAGTTGCCACCCTCAAACGCCGCTCCTGTGTAGACTGTAACTTAAGATAAAAAGTGACCATTCTATCAGACACCGTAATAAAAGAAATTATTTTAATATTATTGTTACTATTTTATTGTAAATAAGACATCTTGCATACTTACGAAATAAGTTAAACTTCTCTGACAAAGCTAAAACACCAAAAGAATGTCTAATTAGGGATTCATCCATTTTTTTACTAAATATCCTCATGTTGTCAAAGGGGTATATTCTGGCCTGAGGGGGTATATTCTAGCCTAGGCCAGTTTAACCCCGGGGGTATATTCTAGCCTAGGCCAGATCATACCCGGGTATATTCTGGCCTAGGCCAGATTATACCCGGGTATATTCTGGTCAGGGGTTTAATCTGGCCTGTTACACCAGGGCTGTTTTGTCGGGGCCGTTTTGTCCGGGACCGTTTTGTCGGTGAACCGTATACAACTGCATGTTGTAATTAACCAAACTTATCTGGGACTCGCCCCTACTTATTGCCCCCCCCCCCAAATCTTTTATTTTTTAAAGTCCGACTGTATTTCAAACGAAAACTTGTATTTTTTCCGGGTATCCTTTGACAGCCCTAATCATAGCAGACTGTCTCGTGGAAGTTTCTGATACTGTAGTGGATTTTTGGTTTGCAGGTGATAAGTAAGAAGTGTTAGAATCAAGGTAGGCAAACGATTTGTCACAATGGATACAATTAACCTCATCAACATTTTGATCATTCGCTACATTCAATAGTTTAAAACCAAGGTGTTCGTGTAATCTTCCGGAAATTTGTTTATATTTATTAGCCACCATTTAAAAATAATAATAATAATAATTAGGCGATGGGTCGATTAATCGTTAGAAATATGTAATAGTATTTTAACCGATTAATCGATTAATTAATCGCTAAAATTTGCAGGCATAATTTTGACACTTGAAATTGAAAGCAAATAGTTGAAAGTATAATTTTCAAGATTATTTAGCTATAAATATGGGATGGATCGGAATAGTCGTTAGATCTCATTTGAAACAGAAATATTTAAAGTCAAAGGCTGCTACCTCAACACGTAGAGTTGAGAATCATTTATCTGCCGTCGACAGATTTTTTAAGTAGGTCATGTAGGTAAGAATCCGGTCACTGGGTAATGAGTTCGTGGTGTGCTTTATGTGGTGGTAGTTCTCAAACGTTATACTCATAGCCCCCACCAATTTACACATTTGACCATACAAGAAATAATATGATTCTTAAAGGTATTAGTATCTTATATCACTTTTATTCAATGAAGTTAGAAGGAGCACTTTTAAATATTGATTGTAATGAAATCGGCCAAAAATTCATTGGAATATTGGTTATATCTTGGGGTGCCTAGTGTGGCTAAAATGCTTCTTACACAACTATTTACCACAGTTAGTAAGACCTAAGTCAGTAGTAGTTCATAAATTAGTTGGAGGCTATCCAGGACTTACGTATAGACAAAATTATAATTTTTATTAAACAATTTAAGAATACATTTCTAACGGGGAAAGTAAACAGGCGCTGAATTTCAGAAGACTCAAAAATTATTATTTAAAAAAAATATGTCAATACGTTTAAGATTTGTGCAGACCTAAAAATAGATCCAACGTTTTGACCTAGATAAATCCATCTGGGGCAAATTGCTCTACTCTGATTGGTCAAACACTCCAGGATATTACACTGCAAGTCTGCTGCTGAGCTGGCGCGTGTTCTCGTGACCTCATTCTGCTTGTTACGGATCGATGGCGAGAAACGGATTGAAGCAAAACAAGGGCGGAGACGTGAGGAGGTAACAACGGGCAGAGACACATTTTGTTGTGGTTTGGTGCATGCAGGATAAAAATAGTGTAATAAGATAAATAATAACATGCTGCCCTCTCCGCTGTTTTTACCGCTCTTAGTGCCAAGGTCTTTTTAATTGGGGGGGGGGGGACCTCAAAAACACTGTATCACTGTATAAAACTCCAATCCAATACACAGAGACACAAAACACGGATAAGCGTAGGACTCAATAGCTTTTTTATAAAGAATGAGCGTCTGTAATGGAAAAGATAATATTGCAGTCAGGCTAGATTACCTAAACATTATGCACAGGGGAAACCTGGATAATAAACGAAAGAAAACAACTATTAAATCGGATTTTGTGGTCAGTTGGATCGAAACAAAATAATACACTTGACCGTTTCAAAATCCAATCAGTCCAATGCCGCATGCAACACCACACCTTTCATCTCATGACACATGTGTGTGCCATGGTGTGACACACGCCAAACAATTATTTAATTCAATGGATAATGCACCAAATCAACACAGCGCTTGAAAAAGTCAAGTGTGAATGTAAGGAATTGTTTCTTTGAAAGACATCAAAGATTTAAACTTCCGTTAAAAATTCACTCTTATGGTTGGGTGGCGCTATTCAACACATGAATGGCGTTTTTCAAGACCCAATTTTCGTCACCCCACCCTACGAAAAAAACAACAATAATAATGACAAATTCAAGAGGACACAGAATTGAACTACCCAAAGCAGTAGGAAACTACCTCATGTGCACTCACTTTCTATGCCGCTGGCTCAGTACAGAAAAGTACCAAAAAGCGATCGTTCGTGACAGCACCAGGCACGAGAACCTAGCAGCGAGGGCACGGCGTCAGGATCGTCTGCACAGTGTGACCCAGTGAGGACAACTATACTAGGCCACTGGGTCAGTCGGGGCCAGGCAAGGCCACCCTGTGAACTAAGCTGACTAAGCTTGTGTATCAGTGGCGACCATCGGCACAAAATGGTCGGGCTGTTATGAAGTAGTGATGTAATACGTGGACTTCCGTCAAACGGAAACAAAGAAGCCGAAATCTGTTTGATGTGTTTGTGCCATGCATGATGTCAATCGTGAGTACTTCGCTACTACTTTAGTGATTTTAATAAATGACGCGGCGAAAATATGTTGTTTTTTAAAAAGCGATTTCTTTAACCAGCTTCAGATAAAATTAAATGTATTCCAAGTATACAGATCAGAGTCAGAATAAAGAAGGTACTGCTTATTCGTGAAATACAATTAGATTAACGTAATCAAATGTTTAAGTATTGAACTGCTTTCAACTGTTCTGCTGCTGATGTGCCGACGTAATCTAGAAGATGTCTAAGCCAGCACTTTGTCGGCTGTTGACATGAACAACAACACACTGAGAGGTTGCGATGGTTCAACCACCTGCAACTATAACTATGCAACCACAACTATGTCTGGTATTCGTTGCGGAGCTCAAGTCGGCCATCTTTGAATGATTTTATTATGTTTATTTTATTTTATTCTATTTTAAAATCGAACTTGCCGCAGCTAATAATTTTCTCCGTTATCCGGAACAATTATGTGAGTAATTACATTAAAATCTTCGGGAATAACTTGGCGATACCCATCGTCATTTACAGTGAAACAAAACACTTATGCCTTATAAATTAAATAGATACAATTTTCTTCAACTTAATCTCTATAACAAAAATGATAACAAATATAAAAATAATGAAAAAAAAACCAAAAACAAAATGAAATCTGAGGTAAATTACGGCAGATAAGTCAAATGTTATTTATTTAGCCAGCAGAAATCATTATAAAAATTATCAAAGTTTATTGAGTTTACAAATTACCTGTAACTGTACATTTTTTTAAGACGAGAAATTTTGGTGTATTGCTTATATTTGTAAGTTTCCCAGGTGAAAATTTATATGATTATGTCATTGTCAACTATGTTCTTTCTTATCTTATGTTTAATTAAATATTTCACCAGTGCTGCTCATTGTCACCATGACAGATCCAACAATATCCCCCATTTTGTACACACTGATATTAATTATTTATTTTATATTAAATAACATTGTACATTTCAATTGATTATTTTGACTTCAATTTAAATTGCTGACGTATTACAGAAACAAATTAATCTCGTCTTGGTGATTGAAGTATTTGTAGGAAATGGAAACAAATTAGAACAAACGGAAATATTTTCAAATTCAAAAAAGTGACAGTAATCTCACATTTTGTTTCTTAATATTGATAATGTATTTACTGGCCAGTAAGGCTTTATATTTCTTTAATTAAGAAAGGAAATTCATAAAATTAATAAACCATTATTTAGGTTTGCTTCCCATCACCCCACTCACATATAACAATATTATAGGCCACATTACTCAATTCTTGTTGAAATGTTGTCCCTAATACACTACACAGAATAGGCCACTTTACCAAATTCTTGTTGTCCCTAATACATGACACAATACAGGCCATATTACCCAATTCTTGTTGTCCCTAATACATGACACAACATAGGCCATATTACCCAATTCTTGTTGTCCCTAATACATGACACATATATCATACAGTAACCTTAATTGAAACACCTATGACATAATGAGACACATATGACACAATCATCCTAATATAAGACACACATATGACACAATCCCCCTAATACAAGACGCATATGACACAATCATCCTAATATATGAGACATCTCTTACACAATCGCCCTAATATAACACACACATATGACACAACCACCTTAATAAATTACTAACTTATGACTCAATCATCTAATTTTGCCACCTTTTTTACACAATGATATGTCCCATATGACACAATCACCTTAATATTTGATACAGCTATAACACAAACATGACAATAAATGACTTCAATAAATAAGATTTAATGAAGGCCCGCTCAGTGTTCAAGAGTAAGATTAATATTTATAGCAGACTTGTAATTTATTAAAATATATCAGAAACGAAAACTAAATTCCGCAGGAGCACAACTGATGATGAAGGGAATTATCCCGTCACCCCTTCACTATTGGTATTGGTTTCTTCCTTGCTGACAATTTATGTAAGCTTTTGGCTGTGGAAACGTCGATATGAGGGGGAACAGGACCCTAACTCTCCGTTGCCGTTACCCCCAGGAAATATGGGATGGCCAATAATAAGAGAGAATTTGCAGTTTGCTCTCAAAGTAAGTGCAATCTTTCTTAAAGCAGGGTCGGCTTTAGGCATAGGAAACTAGACAGCGCCTAGGGCCCCTAATTAGTCTCATCATTAGTGGGGGCCTCGCACAAGAATCTTTCCATATTAATTGTTATTTTTCTATTACATTTAGGGCCCACAAAATCACTTTGCATAGGGCCTCTTATTCCCTTAGGCCGGCCCTGCTTAAAGTTTAAGTCCTCTTTTCTTTAAAGCAAGTGATCTTATTGATGGAAGTACAATCTTTCTGAAGTAAATCTATGTTCCATTTTCTAGATTGTAATTATGTAAGTGTAAGTGATGTCTTCTTGATAGAAAAAAAAACTTTTAAAGTATTCCAGATTGTATATATTTATGTTAAAATCCCCCCCCCCCCTCGTATATTTGAAAATGTTCAAAATAGATGTGAAAATTATCATGGATTCAAAGTAAATGAATTTTTAAATACTTCTAACTTCTATCGATGGCCAAAGGGTTTAAGTATTCTACTTACACTTACTGTAAAGACAGTGCTACTAGGCAACCAGCTTTCAACTAAACATGATAGAATTTACATAATATTGCTGAAACTTAAAAGCGCCCACCATGTTATATCGTGTCCCTTTGTGCGGCAAGGGGCACCGTAAGTGGCACGCTAGTCAGGTAACAGGTAGCAAAATGTAAAGGTCGGCGCCACGGCTTAGGGACTGTCCATAAATGACGTCACGCAGGGAGATTGTTTAAGAAATGTTACGTCACATAAAAATTAGCAACTTTAAATATATTTTTAAAAAAACAAGTTTCTCTTATATTTTTATTGCTAACAATTTATTTAATGAATTTAATGACATATTAAACGGCTTCACGTCTGTTACAATAATATTATTGCAGCCTTACACTAAAAATGTAGGCTACTTAAATGCAGTGGCGTCACTACTTACCCCATAGATCTTCTCCGAGTCTGACAGTGCCAAATAACGGGAACATACAGAAGTTTAAATGTGGTTATCAGTTATCCCCCCTTGTGATTGTGTCACTATGTGCAGTCCGTACCACCCTCACCCCGCTAGTGAATCGTCTGCTTAAATGACAAAAACGGGATTTGAAACATGCTAATTTTAAAATAGAAACTGCGGCTTTTATGGGGGGGGGNGAAGGGGTGTTAGGGGGGGGGGTAAAAATCGGCAAAAAAAATCGCGTGACGTCATTTATGAACATGAACGCATGTTTGTTCGATCCACAGGGCAGTGATTTCTTTGTGGAGAGATTTAAGAAATATGGTCGAATCTACAAGACCCACGTTTTTGGTGGGCCGATGGTTCGCCTTACTGGAGCTGATTACATTCGGCCATTGGTCAGCAAGGAGCCCAACCTGATGACCATGAAGATAACTCGGTCCGCGCGCTATTTGTTTGGAGATCAGAGTGTGAGTTCTGTCACTGGGGAAGAACATCCAAAACTGAAGAAAAAACTTCTGACCGCCCTTACGCCTGTCAGGTGAGTTTATTGAGACTGAAAAATTATTTTTGCGAGTGGGATATTGCTGGAAGACATTGTAAAAAAAATGGTGAGCTGACCGGTTGGGTGAAGGGGGTGGGGCAAGTTAGTCTAGACGAGATCTCTAGGCGTATTCACATCATAAAGAAATTAAACAACCCGTAAAAACAAAGTTTCTGACTATAAATCCTTATGTATGAGACGTCACTATAAGTATTTGTTCAATATAATAAGCACCGCGCGACAGCCCCCTGTGACATCGAGGGCTGGGGTGAACCTCCAGCGAGCCGTGGAGGTCAACTATAGCAGACGGCTACACATATTACATAGATATACATAAAGATAAACTAAAAACTCATTAGTTTAATTAAGGTACATTCGATCGATCTGAAATGTTGACACACTGCCTTGTTAGGTGAAACAGCTCGATAGGCTGATGGGAAGTGGGGAATTTTTTTGACGCCGAACATCGAGCTAGAACTAGAGGCATTACCCGCGTCACGCCCATTTATCACTTTTAAAAACACGTAAAAGAAAAAACAAAACAAAACAAACCAATAACATGATAAACTAAACATGCCGGCTCATTGTTTCTCTTGATAGCAGGCAAGATGCTGCCTGTAGCATTCTCCTAATTCATTCATTCGAGGAAGTCTACTGCTAGAAATTTCTTGTGGTTTTTCCAAAAACTTCAGAACTTTTCCCCAAAAATTCACAACTATCGATATGGTGGCCAAACAAGCTGGTGCAGGGAAAACAAAATACACAAACTAATTGTGTAAGAATAAGTTTGTGTATTTTGTTTTTTTATTGAAAATCTTTATGCAGTCCTATTCGGTATGCTGTATGGAACACTGCCAGGAACACTCATCCACCTACATCGACTCAACAGGGAACACTGCCAAGAACACATGTAGAACACTCATCCACCTACATCGACTCAACAGGGAACACTGCCAGGAACACATGTAGAACACTCATCCACCTACATCGACTCAACAGGGAACACTGCCAGGAACACACTTAGAACACTCATCCACCTACATCGACTCAACCAATACAACGTCTTCCATCAATACACTGTCCACACCAGTGGTGACCGATGGTGGTCCTTGGCCGGCGCAGGTCTGCAAGCGGCGTTAGATGAGTATTTATACAAATCTTTGACCAAGTCAAGAACATTAACAATTGATATAAATAATCAGCCGGGCAGTGCTGGCAGTGGTGCCTGGGGCAGTTTATAAAAATTTGCTACTGTCTTGAGTTAAATATGTGAGAATCGCATGTTTGCAGAGCTGTCGTATGTTTAATAATGAAATCTTGACTTTTTATTGTGTCGCCCACAAGTATGTACGTTGTTTGGTTGACCACGTCTGTCACCATAACATCGCTATTGTCACATTTTATGTTTAGATTGGAGGACTACCTGCCATGTTACCATTGTCACATTTTATGTTTAGGTTGGAGGACTACCTCCCATGGTACTATTGTCACATTTTATGTTTAGGTTGGAGGACTACCTCCCATGGTACTATTGTCACATTTTATGTTTAGATTGGAAGACTACCTGCCATGTATACAGGACAAGGTCAGAGCTCACGTGTTGGACTGGTGTGACCGTGGTCAGGTACTCGGCTTCCCTGCTTGTGAAGCACTAATGGCCGAGCTCATCCTAGAACTAACCCTCGGCTGGCGTAAAGACAATGACCCAGAGGGCGTGGTCCGGGAAGCATTCATAACTGTCAATCAAAATTTGATTGCAATTCCTTTAAAAATACCTGGAACCGGCTTTTATAAAGTGAGTGAGAGGCTAACTAAACTAAACTGTAGTAATAGTGAATCTTCTTATTTGGTCCAAATAACGAACGATCGTAAAATTTTAGTTACACCCTAAACTAAATATAAAATAACAACTAAAGTAAAGAGATGTAGAACTCTAACCACCTCATTCTTCATTCAAATAGTGCCCCGATCAAAAGTGTCCTATTCTCTTGCATCTTCTAAGGCGGCAAAAGCAAAGAAAGTGATAACCGATTTTATAAAGAAACGACTGTCAAGTGACGGAGACAAAGATCACGTGTGTATACTGGACGTGCTTCTCGTTGGTCACGGGGAGGGTGGCCTGGACGCCGGTCTGTCAATTGAGCAGATAATCGACAACACCGTGACCTTTCTCATCGCTGGGAGTGGAACAACGTCCAGCGCCCTCAGTTGTCTGCTCTTCATGCTGGGGAAACATCCTGAAGTACTTTCGAAGCTGAGAGATGAACTAACAACTAAAGGATTAATGGATGCAGGTAATATACTCTGAGAGTAGATTTTTATCTATTGATGTAAAGAGCTAAAAGATACAGGTAATAACTAATCGAGTTGTTTTCTAAGGGGCTTAAATATACAGGTAATATTCTAAAAGAACGAGATTATGTGAACCGTTAATAGCTACAGGTAGTAATCTAACAGTAGATACAGGTAGTAATCTAACAGTAGATACAGGTAGTTATCTAACAGTAGATTCGATCTAGTCATGTAAAGGGCTAATAGATACAGGAAATATTCCTATAGTAGATTTTTATCTAAAAAGTTAATTGATGCAGGTAATATTCTTATAGTCTTATAGTAAATGTTACCTAAAAAGTTAATAGATACAGGTAATATACTTATAGTAGATTTTTACCTAAAAAGTTAATAAATGCAGGTAATATTCATATAGTAGATTTTATCTAAAAAGTTAATAGATGCAGGTAATATACTTTAAGTAGATTTTACCTAAAAAGTTAATAAATGCAGGTACTATTCTTATAGTAGATTTTATCTAAAAAGTTAATAGACGCAGGTAATATTCTAACTGTAGAGTTTATCCAAAAATTTAATGGATGCAGGTAAATCCTGAGAGGTACTCGTTTTACCCCCTGTAAATGTGAAATTTGTCCAGGTGTTCTGAAGTCATAGTTTTAAATAAGAAATTTACTTTCACTGAAATTATTACATTGAAATATGGCACTCACAGATTTCATTCATTTGAAGATTAACTTCACAGTGAAGATATTTTCCTGTTTATATTTAACAGAGAAAAACACCACATTATCCTATGACGTGCTACAAGATTTAGACTATGTCCAGTGTATAAACAAGGAAGTGCTGCGACTGCTGCCCCCTGTTGGAGGAATGTTCAGACAAGCGGAGAAAACTCTGGAGGTCGGGGTAAGATCATCTTTATGGTTGCAATGTTTGAATGTTCAGAAGATATCCCAGAGATCCCAGAGGAACTTTTGAATGAGTTGTTTGAAAGAGAGAATCCGCAAATATTCTAGCCATCATCACATTCTTGGGTTAATGTCCGATGTTGGAAATAACCCCAGAGCTATATAATATTGTATCCTTGAGATTATTGATGATTGTGGCAAAGATTGTAAGGAAGTGACGCCATTTGAAAGATGATTCGGTGCTGATGGCTTATCACTTATAGAAATGAAGAAAAGTTATAAAATATCACAAAATAAAAACTTAACTAATAGTATTCAAAGCAAATAGCGTCCACATCTTCTCATTTGAATGCATTTTCTTGAATAAAAAAATCATTCTGATTGACAAAGAGTTATGTAATATACGTAGGAGATATTATGTAATTCACACTTTTATATTCTCCTAAATGTAATTATACATGTTTAACGCAAGTTATATTCTATTTGAGATACAAGTTTCACCAATGTAAAGTACTTGCTTGATCTAAGTATGTTTTTTTTTTTCGTAGGATTACCAGATCCCTAAAGGTTGGACCGTCATGTACAGCATTCGCGAAACTCATTTCAACACACACGTGTTTTACAACAGAGAGGAGTTCATTCCTAAACGATGGAGCGACACGCGGTTAGAGGTATAAACACGTCAAAATATCACAGATTAATGTGTTTAGAAGTATATAAACACGTCAAAATATCACAGATTAATGTGTTTAGAAGTATATAAACACGTCAAAATATCACAGATTAATGTGTTTAGAAGTATATAATCACGTCAAAATATCACAGATTAATGTGTTTAGAAGTATATAAACACGTCAAAATATCACAGATTAATGTGTTTAGAAGTATATAAACACGTCAAAATATCACAGATTAATGTGTTTAGAAGTAAATAAACACGTCAAAAATATCACAGATTAATGTGTTTAGAAGTAAATAAACACGTCAAAATATCACAGATTAATGTGTTTAGAAGTATATAACAACGTCACTATTTCACAAATGAACAAGTTTAGATCTCCCTTAAGTCAGCGTTTGTTGCTGAGCATGCTGTATGTTACACCAAGTCTCCATCAAGTCCAATGTTTTATATTATTAATTGCTGAGCATACTCAAACATGCATTCTATCACAATGAAGCAGGATGTCCCATGAGAGAAATAGCGTTTAAAAACTGCAGACATTCATGTTAACTAAACTCCACCTTAATTTCTGTTAATTGTTTGCATTCTCACACACATAATAGCAACTCTGTCCAGTATTGTGATACATTTTTGCTCAGTAGCCTTCTTGTATCATTCAATCCTATAATTTATATAAATATCTCTTACACCTCCTTCCGTCTAACCCAGTGGTTCTTAACGTGGGTTCGATCGAACCCTAGGGGTTCGGTGAGTCAGTCGCCGGGGTTCGGCGGAGGGAGGTCAAGACAGCACCCGACCTAATGTATCTATATTACTACTAATAATGAAGGGTTCGGTGAATGTGCATATGAAACTGGTGGGGTTCGGTACTTCCAAAAAGGTTAAGAACCACTGGTCTAACCATTTCCCCAGGCTACGCTGCGCCAAGCTGACGCTTGTAATTACCTCCCATTTGGTTTCGGCCCTCGCTCTTGTCTCGGAAAAGCTCTGGCTCTCTTGGAGATGTCTGTTTTCCTTGTGGAGGTCGCTCGTCTGGCCGACTGGAAGCTTCACAACCCTAACGTAGACTTAGTGTATCTACCAGTGACCAAATGTGCAGACGACATGCCAGTGACCTTCGCAAGACGGTGTTAATGCTTAGTCTAACATGAAATGATTTCACATTGACGTCTAGGCACAGTTTTGTTTTTCAAATCCATTAGATGAATTTGACATCACATATTAAAATTTCACGAATGAGAAAACGTGTCATGTAAGTACAGGGGATGGAGCGTCCGGTGTGTGTGACAACAGAGATTAGAGAATGTTGCTTGTTGACGTCATAGATTGTTGATTGTTGAGCATATGTCATAGACTTGATAATAATGATTGTTGACGTCATTGAACGGTGAACAAACGTCGTAGATGTAAGAATGTTTGCTTGATGACGTCACTGAATGTTATGAATGATGCTAGATGATATTTTGTAACGTTGAAGATACGTTTCTTATTTTATAAACCTTGAGAAAGTTAAACGTTTAAATTTCTGAGGTCATTCCTGGCAACTAAAAACAAAAGGCTTGAACATAACATTCTTCTACTTTGACTACGTAACATTTCTTGTAGCTTAATTCTTTATTTCCTGATTGCGTAAATCTGTAGTTAGCAGCAAGTAAGGGAAGTGATCGAGAAATTATCTACATTTTAAAACAAAAATATGAGTTTCGCCCCTTTGATAGTTTTACCTACGAAACGTACATTAACACCACACATGTTATTTTACTAAATATAGATTATGATGCTGTAAAATTAAAGTCTCACTTGTATAGGAATCGTGAAAATCAACTAAACAACATAGACTGAAAGAATTATTGACTCTGATTTGCGATCTGACCAAATGTCACTGCAATCAAAGCGTTATTTTAAGGTTAGAAATAAGGAGACAGTTGTACGCTGGTGACTGAATGAATTTGTTTAAAAAATCGTTAGTTTCATGTAACTATTAGTTGTCATGTTCAAACTGAGCCATCTGATATCATCATGTATTATGCTATGAATAATCTTGTTTGAGTTTGAAACATTTCAGAGATGTCTCGACTCACCGTGAAATACCCATGTGCCATACAAATTATTTTATCATGTCTGTATTAGTAAGATTTATTGATGTCAATTTTATTTGTTGTGAGAAAGTGAAATCTTTATATTTATATATTCTTAGAATACAATGTGATATTTTTTATTAATGAAACGAAAACAAAGTGATCGGTGTGATAATTGGTCTAGAAGTTATCCATGTGATATGTGATGTATTAAAATCAACCTATCTGTCCCATATTTTCACTCCACTAAAACGTGCCATAATTTTCCCGAGTTTTACGAACACCTCTACTTTGTTACATGTATACGTTATTAGAGGGCTTACTTCCAACTGTTCCAAGAAAAGACCTTGTGTAAAAATCATCACAACTACAAGAAGTCCTGGGATCTTTATCTCTTATATCACCAACCTCTCCAAACCCACCCTCCCACTGCCCAACCGATGATAATGATGGTATACAATTTTTATATATGTTTGAGGGAGGGGAGATGGCGGAGAGTTGTTTTTTTAAGTAGCTTGGCAGAGGTGTTAAGTAAAGCCTTGCTGTAATATATTTTTACGTGTGTCTGTTTGTCAACACTATCGCCGATTGCACAGTGTTTACGGAGGTCCTAATCTGGGTAACCTGTTCGGCTAGCCGTGACTTCAAAGTGCCATATTATGTTTCAAAATTACCATTTAAATACCTGTTGTTTTACTTTTTTTCTTTTTAAAAAATGTTGTTTGGTGTGAATGATAGGCTATCTGCTGATGGGTAATAGTGAAGGTGTGACTGTTGGAGCCAGATAACCTGGTCAGCCAACCGTGACCACAATGTGCCATGATAACCTGGTCAGCCAGCCGTGACTGCAATGTGCCATGATAACCTTGTCAGCCAGCCGTTACTATGTGCCATAATAACCTGGTCAGCCAACCGTGACTACAATGTGCCATGATAACCTGGTCAGCCAACCGTGACTACAATATGCCATGATAACATGGTCAGTCACCCGTGATTTCAAAGTGCCATACTATGTTTCAAAGTTACCATTTAAATTCCTGTAGTTTTCATTTTAAAAAAATGTTTTGTTTGACGTGAATGATAGGCTATCTGCTGATGGGTAATAGTGACTGTTGGAGCCAGATAACCTGGTTAGCCAACCGTGACTACAATGTGCCAATATTTTGATATCAGTTATATCTCGTTTAATGGTCTCTGTCGTTATGTCCGTCTTTGTGTCCGTCTTTGTGTCTTTTGTGATGTGTTATGATAAGTCTTTTTGTGTGTCTATTGGTGAGTCTGTTTATACGCTTGAGGGTGTGTCTCTTTCTTTGTCTATTGGTGAGTCTGTTTATACGCCCGTGGGTGTGTCTTTTGGTGTGTCTATTGATATTTCTGAAACACTTTTTGTGTGTCTGCTGATGAGTTTATTAGCACGTTTGTTTGTGTATCTGGTGGTATATTACATTATTAACGGAAAGAACCCTCTTAGCCAAGTTAATCTATTCCATCATTTTCATTATATGGTTAAATAATATGTAAACCTGAAATTTGTTGGACAATAAAAAGTGAAAATCGGAAATACATCTCTGTAGTACTATTTGACTGTTTGTAATCATTTTTAACCTGATCTGTAGGAAATAAAACTATTTAACCCAATTATCATTGTTCTCTTTCATGACGTAAAATAAGCTTATTTAGAGGGAAAATATTGAAGAAATGATTGGTTTAGGGGAAGCTTCAGGCGGGAGAGCTGGGAGCAGAGGGGAAGGTTGTCTGTCAGTGTACCGTCAGTATCGAAATGATGGCGATTGGTAAGTTGTAGATACCAGTAAGATACCTGACCAAACGACCATCAGATAGAAGCTTATGTCACCTTGACATAACAATACGGAGTGGAAAGGATTTTTAATCTCCGTTTATGTCAGAATGTTTAGTACATTAGGTTTTTAAGATTAAGTTTGTGTTCAAATCGAATTCGATGATTTCATTCTATTACAAAATATATGGAGTTGTATTCGTTTTATTTCAACTATGATCCACCTTTCAGACACTGACATGACACACACCACACGTATTTCCTGTTAGTCCAGAAAGTTTGGATTTACTTGTTCACCTCAACTGCCCAGGTCTGAATTGTTGGTTTGGAAGACGAATTTTCTTACTGGACTCAACTTCCTTGAGCCACTGGATAATGAACTGTGTTTTCTCAGTGCTGGTCATCTCACGGTTGTTCAGAGCAGACGACCTGGAGATAAGGCACATTGATTACTGGGCACATTTATTACAGGGCACATTGATTACTGGGCACATTTATTACTGGGCACATTCATTAATTGGCAGCTTCATTACTGGGCACATTAATTACTTGGCTCATTTATTACTGGGCACATTTATTACTGGGCACATTGATTACTGGGCACATTCATTAATTGGCAGATTCATTACTGTGCTCATTCATTACTGGGCACATTAATTACTTGGCTCATTTATTACTGGGCACATTGATTACTGGGCACATTCATTAATTGGAAGATTCATTACTGGGCTAATTCGTTAGTGGGCACATTTACATTCATTACTGGGCACAATTATTACTGGGCACATTCATTAATTGGCAGATTCGTTACTGGGCTCATTCATTACTGGGCTCGTTCATTACTGGGCTCATTCATTGCTGGGTAACACATACAAGAAGATATACCTTGACACGATGTCATAGACCAAGAATGTCATCTTATGATGTAAATCATATATCATTTACAGAAAGTGCACCAATGAAGTTTACCTGACTGTGCAACACATGATACTGTTTATCTGCCTGTCTTTCAAGTAGTGCCCCTTGCATGACCGTGCATGCGGGGGATGCTATTTAATGGTCAATCCATGGCCTAATGACCACTAGCAGTGCATAGCATGAATATACTTAATAAAACTACTTAACAACCTGCATAATAAAACCGTGCCCTGAGACATTTTAGATGTGAAAAACGGCATTTTGCTGCCATATAGATACTGCTAATTATGATTATGTTGGTATGTTGACGAGAAAACCAGTCGCTGTATCACGACCAATTGTGAGTTGGTCATTCCTAACTTACAAAATGTGGTCAGTAAATGTTTTAATTTGCTGCTGTTTGTGGAAACTGAAGTTAGTTGAACTCTTAAACCACTGTTTATCTTTCTGACAAACTTATATATTTATGAACGCCAAACTTTCTACGTTTCTACACCAGTACTTTATTTTGCTGGCTCATGTAAATCTATAGACTCTTAATTTTTGTATTTTATCCTTTATTGTTTTACAGGTACTTTAAATGAAATTTATACTCTAAGAGACAACAAACCTACTAGATCCGGGTCTATTATCTAGTTAATAATCTGAAAAGTGAACTCACCGTAATTCTGTTTCATTGTTAGCTTTAGCTGTTGAATTGCTGGCCTCTAACTCAAAGTTTTTCAAGTAGGTTATCTCTGTTTCATCATTGTTATTATACTCGTTTTTTGTCACATGGACAGCGTCCGGCGCACCATGATCCTTCCTGGCTGGACAAAGTATAGATTCGCAGTGCTTGGCTACTATTCCTGGAGTTATTTCCAGTCTTTCCGGAGTCGCTAATTCGGTGGGCCGTTTCTCTGGATATTGCCTAGGTGTCACATTGTGTAACACTTCTTTGTCCATGTGCATCATCCTGTGGTCAGGACTACCACTGAGTCTGGCGCTGGACGGGATTAAGTTCTGGTGTTTGGTGATGAACTTTAAGATGGACGTCGACACTGGTCTGTTGGTAAAGTTCAGTAGCCTGTCTTGCTGGACAGTCTGAGGTCTGCGGTGGTTATCGTTGTCTTCAGTAAGGCTGTCTAATCCTTGGTTGTTTTTGTTCATGGCCCAGTCTCCCTCCGTTCCGTCTGAAAATCGTACATTTAACTCATCGTTGTTGTAGCATCGGTGACCAGTGGTCAGTCCTCCGGCCAGTCTAAAAAATTCGTCGTAGGAGAGGACGTGGTCAGCACCACTCGCATGGCGAAACTTGAAAGCGTCCCCTTTGGAATAGAACGGACCGTCGCTGGCCAGGTTATCGCACTGTGTCCGTTCATCTTGCGGTAGGTCATCATAGTGTGTCAGCTCATCGTGCTGTAGATTATGGCGTGTTTCTCTTCTCTGTAACATTTTCATAAGGGATTCCGTAACATCGCCTTTAAATTGAACTTTTTTAGGAGACTTGCTTGAGTCAAAAGAGTTTCTACTGCACATGGTTTGACAGAGACCTCTCTGATCCTCGCTAATGGTAGAACCACTGCAAGATTTCAAAATTCCTTTCATGGGCTGCACCTGATACGATGCTGAGGTCGTGTCTTTGATCGACCACGCCCTTATTTTGTCCGCGCCCCTGTGTTGAGACTCTTCCGGCCTGGTGCATCCTGTGAAACGGTTCGACTCAAGGACTTGTTTTTGCTCGCTTATGTAAAACTTGACAGAAACGCCCCTGATTCCTAGCCACTCCGAGTGACCGGCTTCTTTGGCATCTGATGTCGTTAACTTTGTGTTGGTCAAAAGTTTAGGTCTGCCATTGGCCCGACGCATGTGTAATGTTTTATATGTGTGCTGCTTGCTGCTGTCCGCCAGACAATCTGTAAACACACAGATAGAAAAGAAACACATCAATCAAATGATAGGAGTGAATCATAAAAAGTTAACAAAATCAAAGACAAACATATCGTACAGAAAGAAGCATTGTTCACCGGGTAAAAAACAAAAAAGAAGTTAAACATAATTTAAAAAAAAAAAAACTGCAATGCAGAATCTCAGATGTAATCACTGAGAAATTGACGTGCATCATTTATTTCTGTCAGTCCAGAAATTAGGATTAATTTGCCTTCCTAATAACTTAGATAATTGCACTATAACTATAACATACCAACAGCTCTAGCCTGGCAATGTTGGGTGACGTCATGGGACTTCCTCCTCTGCAGTCCCCCGATCTGGTGCTCGGTAAGTATACGACGTGAGTGGAAGGGTGCCGACCTGTAGGTGGGGAGCCCCTCCATGAAGTAGGCCATATCTGATTGAGAAATAATCAAATTTACGGTGAGTTAAATGCTCCATGGGTCAAGCTTAAAATATTTATTGGTTCTGGTATCCGATTATTTTTTAAACATTCATGGTGGCGTCCTGTGGAGAGGATTTATCAGAATTTATTTTGACCTGAATGATCCACCAGGGCCGGTGTTGTGAAGTAAATCCTCCCCCATACAGAGTCCCCTGAAGGATTTATTTTAAAGTAAATGGAAAAGACGTAAACAAGGTAAGGGTTAGCCTGAAAGGACGTAACAAAAAAGCAAACGTTTCGGCAAAGAGCCTTTTTCAACAGGCTTATAATACACAAATAAAACGATTATAATAAATACATAAATTAAAAAAAACTTAGCTGCGTTGAAATCCAAAGATTCAATGCTAGCTTCTGAAGAAATTCGATGAAAAAAAAAACGATCTATTGGAGACATGGAAAGGGCATTGAAAAAAACATATCGAGTGCTGACTCCAACCAAAGCTAAGACATTCTTTATTTAAAAGTGTGACCTAATTTTTGTGTGCATTAGTTTTAGCATGGGCTGTGTTTCTTGAGACGGCTACACAAAAAAATAATCCCATTTGAATTTTCTTTTAATATATTTTGAAAGTAAAAGTCAACTAAATTTAACAAAATAAATTTACAATCCTTGGCAAATTGAATTTGTTAAATTATCTGTTGCAAATTTAGTAAAAGCTACCGATAAAATTCGGTAATAATATTTTTGAATTATTATAATGCACACTTAAAAGTCGCAAATTTCGTGTAAGTCCTAGCCACAGGTGCTACTCAAAAGCGTAAATAGTGAGTTTGTGTTCCAAGACTGCGGTGTGACGCTCTCGTATTACTTGATCATCTTCATTTTTCAATTCATTTGTCTGTTATTATTTTGCATAAATCTATGCAATTAGCCACCTCTAAAATGTATATTTCCGGGCATGCACCCACTAAGTCCTCAAATTGCTTCGCCGCCCCTGACTAAGCTTATAATTGTTGAGTTTCCAATAATCATACACAAACGCAAATGCATGTAGAACAACTAAAAACTATATTTTAAGCCATGATATGTAATAAAACAAGTATTTATAATTTCCACTAATTAATAGGAGGATCCATTTTAATCTCGGAGACTTTATTTTGAAACAAAGTCTTCGGGGGTGGCTTTAATTTTGGGGATAATTTATTTCGTGACACCGGCGTTGGGCATAGGCAAACTAGGCAGCCGCTTAGGGCCTCCGATTAGTGAGTACTCGCACAATAATCAAATTTAAAAAAATATGATACACTTATGCCCACCAAATTTATTTCGCCTAAGGCCCCCAATTCCCAAAGGTCAGCCCTGAATCCGAAAGAGCAAAGAAAATTTAATTGCTTGTTGGACAACTACCCAGGATGCTCCAAATATTATCAAGTTTTTCTGCTTTCGGTGGTAAATATCTCACACCTGAGAGAAGAACCGTGTATCTACTGAATACTCCAAAGAGTTGCAGCCACACTCTACAGTCCGAATACTGAGTTCAACATTATAGATTATGGCATGTTAATGATGGAAACCTAGGAATAGAAACATTCTGTAGGACCTATTTCTTTAAAGATGTAAATAAGATATCTGAGAAATCTATTTTGACTAATTTCTACAGATCTGTGTTCATTGTGCGTTAATGTGAGTCAGCTTGTAAGACCTGACCAATACAAAACTTTTATTCAATTTTTTAATACCATTTTTTTCCTTCAAAACTTTTCATTTTACCTGTATTAATGCTGAAATTCATTATGTTATAAAATCTTGTTTAAAAATAGTAACATACCTAATGAGATATTACGATTTTCTCAGAAATGACAAACGCTATTTTAAATTAATTACAAGTCTAATCATGCCTCATAATTATCTGCGTCACCAGACTGATGTTTGTCTGCTAGTCTAGACTTTTGACTGAACTGTCTCTGACAGCGAATTCATCGCATACTCACTATTGACGCTCACAGTATAAGTTCGAATCCTGGCTACAGACGAAACAACTATGATAGAAAGTTTTTAGAAGGTGTACCCGATACCAAGAACTTAAAACTTTCCTTGTTACGTCTGTAGTGTTACTGACGCTAACCTAAGCCCCTGGTGGAACTTTTAAATTCTTCTTCATTGGCTGGATGACGTCAACATGACTTGCGCCAACGATGGCTAGCAGACAAACACAACGAGTGGTCCGGAGTCGGGTCAACTTTGGTCACCATACAATTGAGTGACCCCATGACGGAGGTGTTAAACATTTGTTAGACCAGCTCAAGTGTGCCCATAAACACTGGACTTGATGCAGATTCCACTCAACCGCCCCCCCCCCCCACAACCATTCCCGGGGGTCGAGGTACGAGAGTACTGATACACTTTGCAAGGGCAAAGATGACTGGAGGTCTCAATGAAACTGACAGAAGATTAATTATAGGCAGGAAACTGTTAGTGAGACTGAATGATAGCAGTTTCAGCGCCACCTACCACTTATGTAAGTACATATGTGAGCACATATGTAAGCGACGCTCTGTTTTAATATTCATTATTTACAGGTTTCACTGCGTCGAACATCTTTGTTAATATAATAAATGAAGTACTGTAAATATAATATATTATATACTGTGGAGATAATAATAAAAGTGTATGTTGGTGTGATGGGATGAAGTAAAGTGATTTGGATCACACACCACTGACATCACTCTGTGACTCCATTCTCCCCTCCCACCTCAGTTGTATTATTGGTCTAACGCAAGGGGTAGGGGCAAATAAACCAGTACTCTGTTAGCATGTCCTTGACCTTCACACTAGGCCCAAGTGTCTTCCAACAACTGACTTCAGATGGTAGAAAGTTTGTTTACACTCCGACTGTTGATACGACCAATGTGCTACTGGTCTCAATGAGGAACTAATTTAGTTAAACTTGAGACTGACCCAGACGAATGAGTGGTAGGGTAAAGCCGAGGAATTTTCATGGGATGACTATCTCAGGTATTAATCTTATGTCTGGTCGTAAGTCTAACCCTAAGATTAAATGCTGGCAAGTATTGGTGCCATCGATAGCATAAAAAACCACAGTGATCATCAGATCCATTTTCGAACTTTTCTTGGGGCTAATATTAATATTGAAAAGTATTTGAAGGTCTAACATTTCCACTTATTGTGTGACTGATAGGACTAATTTTTAAAGATAAAAAGTAAAAAAGACAAACGTTAAACTTAAGATATTCAAACATTCATTTACAATACGACAATCAATATTGTGTTAGCGAACTTTCTCCAGCAACTCTGATAGGTGTATGTAAACTTCTTTAAACAAAAACATTTAAAATGAAAAAAGCTACTGTTACAGAATAACCAAAAATAAAAAATAAAAAATGAACAGGGTAAAAGGCCCCTGGTTTGCAAATTAGAGCCAGAAGCGTCACAAGTGTAGGTGTCACCCGGTGCGGCAGCTCGTGGTGTCATTCCATCACGACTTAGGGGCCGCACATAAAGAACGTCACACTATTTTTTACCATTTTACCCCCTCACCTACTCTGTCACAAATCTTGGACCCCCCCTCCAGACTACGTCACACTTTCAAACAAAAATATTTTTTTAATTAACGAAATAATTAAATTTAATATAAACACCGTGACGTCACACATAGCCGGACTACCCTAACCCCCTGTCAAAAACTGTCACACTTTCTTACACCCCTTCCTTCCCCTCTGAAGCGTGGCGTACTTTATGGACGGCACCTTACCTCATAGAACTCATCCGAGTCTTCCAGAGCCCTATAATGGGAACGTACGAAAATTTTACATTTTGGTGTCACCCTTTGTGATGATGTCGACCGGCCCCACAATACCTCCTAGTGACACCACTGACTTGCGTAAATGAACGTAACTACCCTCATTAAAAAGGTGATATATCATGCCCTGGTAATTACATACCTGTATCCAGGGCCGGCCTAATGGTATTGGAGGCCATGCCCTAGGCGAAGTGAATTTGGTGGCACAAAATGTAATAGAGAAATAAAAAATAAATGTGGAAAGATTCTTTTTCGGAGGCCCTAAGCGTTTGCCTAGTTTGCTTATGTGCATAAAAGCCGGCCCTACTGTATCACTTACCAGTAACACATGTAAATTACTAGAGCACATATTAAATAGTATAATAGTTAATCATCTAGAGAAAAATAATGTCCTACGTCCATATCAACACGGCCCTAAGAAAAAAAAAAGATTATGTGGAACACATAAATTAGTATAATAGATGATCTGTGAAACGGCTTTATTAATGATAATCAATTAGATACAATATTAAAAGACGTCTCAAAAGCATTTGACAAAGTTGATCACTCTAGTTTACTCAAAATACTTAACAGCTTGGAATCTTGGGTCTCATACGTAATTGGAAACTAACTGCAGTATGTCTTTCCAACCAGAAAAATGTCAACTGCTAAGAGTAACAAAGATAAATCTTATCCGTTCTAGACGCTCCTTCTATACAGAAGATTTTATTGAAAAATATTTCATTCATGGAAAGCAACAAATTGAAAATAAAGATGCAAAATACTTAGGAGTGATATTAAATGAGAAATTATCGTTGAATCTACAACATTCGATAACTCATTAAACCTTGAAACACTAGAGGATAGAAGAACCGAGAGTAAAGTAGTAATAACACATAATAGGCAATTAATTCTAATCTAGAAATATCTAGAAATACAAAACAAAGATAATCTAATACAACCCTCACATAGACATATGGATAACAACACTTTTCCAATTCCGTATCCAAAAAAAAAAATAAAATAATAATAATAATTTTAAAATAAAAAAACACATACAAATTCTTGTCTTTCGACATTTAAAAACTCTATTAAAAATTCAGCATTAGACATAAACCATGGATAAGCGTAGGATGCATTAATATAATATCTTGAAGGAGCGTCTGTAATAGATAGGATACATTATATATACCGTATTGTTTACTGCGATTGTTGCGATATTACTTGTGCATACCAATTTATTAAAACTTTAGTCAAAGGATAACATTCAAATGAATTTTGTTATGTAAACAATAATAGCATTATACTTTTTTTCTATTTGAAGAAGATGGTTATTTTAAGCTTTAGATGGAATAAAGAGCATTTGAAGAAGTATTGCAAGACAACTGATGGCAAGACAACTGATGGCAAGACAACAACTGATGGTAAGACAACTGATGGCAAGACAATAACTGATGGCAAGACAACTGATGGCAAGACAACAACTGATGGCAAGACAACTGATGTCAAGACAACTGATGGCAAGACAACAACTGATGGCAAGACAACTGATGGTAAGACAACTGATGGCAAGACAACTGATGGCAAGACAACTGATGGCAAGACAACAACTGATGCCAAGACAACAACTGATGGCAAGACAACAACTGATGGCAAGACAACTGTTGGCAAGACAACAACTGATGGTAAGACAACTGATGGCAAGACAACTGATGGCAAGACAACTGATGGCAAGACAACAGATGGCAAGACAACAGATGGCAAGATAACAACTGATGGCAAGACAACTGATGGCAAGACAACAACTGATGGCAAGACAACTGATGGCAAGACAACTGATGGCAAGACAACTGATGATAAGACAACTGATGGCAAGACAACTGATGGCAAGACAACAACTGATGGCAAGACAACTGATGGCAAGACAACAACTGATGGCAAGACAACTGGTGTCAAGACAACTTATGGCAAGACAACAACTGATGGCAAGACAACTGATGGCAAGACAGCAACTGATGGTAAGACAGCAACTGATGGTAAGACAACTGTTGTCAGGACAACTGATGGCAAGACAACTGAGGGCAAGACAGCAACTCATGGTAAGACAACTTATGGCAAGACAACTGATGGCAAGACAACCGATGGCAAGACAACTGATGGCAAGACAACAGATGGCAAGACAACTGATGGCAAGACAACTGATGGCAAGACAACAGATGGCAAGATAGCAACTGATGGCAAGACAACAACTGATGGCAAGACAACAACTGATGGCAAGACAACTGATGGCAAGACAACAACTGATGGCAAGACAACTGATGGCAAGACAACTGATGGCAAGACAACTGATGGCAAGACAACTGATGGCTACACAGAATTGTGTCGCGAGACACATTAAGAACAACAAACTTAATTAAAATTCTCCGACCTGCCCCACATCGCAAACTCTATAGAAGAACATGGAATAAATAGGGAAATAAAGCTGGCGAGTGTTGTAGTATTGACATAACTGGACAAAGCAACAAGGGACCAGCTGTATACAAGCTGCCGGTGAAAGAGTTCCTCGAGTCTATGTTCTATTGACTGGCCAAACATGGACACCTTCGGTGCTAATAAAATTAAAGCCTTGATTTCTTTTCAACGCTGATCGAAAACGCAATATAAAAAAATCAATGATTCCAATACACGTTGGCTATGACAGATGTCCGCTCTATTGGGCACCGAAATTTCTGAGTGCACTCGACTGGGTACCAATTCTCTGTGGTTATTATGTGCTTCTAATCATGACCATGGATCCAAAGCCGCAACTGAAACGCTCGGAAATATAAACTCTGTGCGAGTTTTTTTTTTTCGTTGTCGTCTGTTTCGATTTCAAAACATTTGCTAGAAATGTTTTTGATATCCTATTGGTTGTAAAAGTTATACGAGTAGTCACAAGAACGGATTCATCATGACAGCCATACATTTTTGTAGCGGATCATTGTTATTTTTGCTTGTATGACTTTATCTTCGATGTCCCTAGTCAAACAAGCATTTAAAAAGTTTCTTAGATTAATAGGAAAGTAAAATTAAATTACGTTCATGTGCATGACTTCGTCTATAATGTCCATTGTCAAAAAAGATTTAAAAACTTAATTTAACTTTCCTAACGGTAACATTACAAAAGTTGCGTTTCTGTGCTTGACTTGTAGGCTAAAAGAATCTAGCGCGCCATGACAGAATCGCAGAGAATTAATTTCAAAGCTATTAAATGGAAACCCATTATATAGTACGATTTTAAGAGAGACCTAGTATCGAAGTCGTTCAATCGATATTAAAACGGAACTTTATTAAGTGTTGATCGTAACTTGATTGCCAAAGTCTAACACCAAACGATCTTTAATATGCACGGGGAGACTGCGGCACAGGAAGGTCAAAGGTTGCCCTGAAAAGAGCCGGTCGTCTCTCATTGAAAGTATTAAAATACCCGTCGCAGGAACCGGTCGATACAAATTTCTGAAAGCTTTGGCTAATATTTTCGTAGACCAACAATACACCCATAAATATCGTTGATACAACGTCTCTGACAGAGTCTGTTATCAGAGATTGCAATGCTTGAACTTGAAATCTTCTTGATATTCAGAAATGTAAACTAAACCTACTGCTAAAATTATTAACAAATATAGCTACGCGCTTGAATACATTCACCACATAATCTGTGCTTTGATAGCTCGCGTTTGTGTAGAGCTGGATTGAGGATAAACAATGATTTGAATGATAATGTGAACTGCCCGGTCTTGAATTGTTCAGAAAATTAAATAAGATCAGTAAGCTGAGAAACATAAAAAACACAGTTGCTTTGTCACAATAAAAGAGCATTGATTACATTTTTTTAGAATTTCAATAATTTTTGTAAAGAGCAGCTCGAGATATAAATTAATATCTTTCCGTACCTTTCTACCTACAGAATTTCCGCCATCTCACCATTGATTCGCCTTGTCAATGATAACTGCGCCCCGGTGCTCAGTGGTGCAATAAGTAAAAGCATTTGTCGTAAATTTTAAAATGTGAACTGCCGCGCAGCCCATGCCTATATCCCTGGACTTAGTACTATTATAGTAATATTATGAGAGAGTTAAAATCTAATAAATTTATTACGATTCGTACCCGAATTCCGGGAATATCGGGAAAAGACTGATGTCATTGTAAAAGAACCAGACTTGTTGTATAATCTCTTGTGAAGTAGGATATCAAACGGCATGAGGTAAACGTTCCACGGCATGAGGTAAACGGTCCACGGCATGAGGTAAACGGTCCACGGCGTGAGGTAAACGGTCCACGGCATGAGGTAAACGGTCCACGGCGTGAGGTAAATGGTCCACGGCGTGAGGTAAACGGTCCGGTTGATGCGGAATACCAAAGACTTGAACCGTTTGCATTTCTGCCTTGATCCTGAAATAATCCTCTTGACTGCTGGTTTAAAGGGGGTTGGGAAATGGGGTTAAGAGCAATGTTTTATAGTACTGTCCAGCAGATAGAGAAGTTTGCCGAGGTGTTAGCTAAAGCTTTAATGGAGCAACCTAAAGCTTTAAGAGAGCAACCTAAAGCTTTAAGGGAGCAACCTAAAGCTTTAATGGAGCAACCTAAAGCTTTAATGGAGCAACCTAAAGCTTTAAGAGAGCAACCTAAAGCTTTAATGGAGCAACCTAAAGCTTTAAGAGAGCAACCTAAAGCTTTAAGGGAGCAACCTAAAGCTTTAAGGGAGCAACCTAAAGCTTTAAGAGAGCAACCTAAAGCTTTAAGAGAGCAACCTAAAGCTTTAAGAGAGCAACCTAAAGCTTTCCAGGATATGACATTAAATATAATGTGGCGGAAAATAAATACAACCAATACTCTGTAATAATAATAATAGTAAGAAGAAGGTAAGTATATTAATGGAATAAACATGTGGCATGTCCTTGCCTTGCTAATTAACTTTCGTTGTCTAGAGTGTAGCAATAATTAGCTGGTTATATAATTGAAGAAACGGCTAAGTCACATTTTTGTAGTATTTAGATATTCAAGCTTTAAAGATCAAAATTATACAGATTCTTATAAATTAACGAAATAGATTTGAATATCTAATAGGGTTAGAGACAAATTAAAAAAAAAAATAAACCTGATTCAGAGCATTCTATTTTTATCCTCTATCAGATAAAAGGGATCACTAAAAATGTCAAAAAATGTCACATAGCCGTTTCCTCCCTTGTACTTTTCATTTATGTACATATAGACCTACATGATGCAAACAGTCTCTAGTTGTTGACAACAATTATAATTTTGGAGGGGAAAATAACATTTTCAAAAAATATTAAAATGTTTCATCCCTACAGACGAAATTATAATTTATCTGAATCTTTATCATCGGCACCCTTCCGCTGTGAGGGACGATGGTGCATCACCGTTGGGTTGGGTTGCATTTTCTCATGTGGCTGAACAGTCCTATTCTTGAGTGACTGACAGGCTTGACCACAGCTCTTGCGCACGAGTTATGTGCTTCCCAATGCTTTGGCCCTTCTCCTAGCTCTTCTGTTCTGAGCCTCCTCCACCCTTCGCTCCTCGGCTTCTATGACGCGTCTTTTTATCTGAATAGATAAACGTTACATGAAATAGTCCACAGGCTACCAGAAATTCAAAGAATATAAATTATGTTACCTTTTAAAAAAATAAAATAAATAAATGAGTAACTCCCCTTTCTTGGGATGCCTTAAGGTTTATAGATTCCGGCCAATTCGATACTATCAGCTATGTGATCCTACTACGTCATCACAATTAGAGTTCAGTTGATACTTAGCTCCGGTGACGCCCCACGTATCGGTGACTTATCGATACCATCCCACAAGGTGATCTGGAGGTGGGGGAGGGGGGCGACATGCCGCCTGCCATTTACACCTTGCGCTGGCTCGCGCTCAACCTGGAGTAAATTATTAACTTGCGATAAATGGAGGAGATCTCGTGTGACCGTCCTACAGCTTACGTAAGGGAAAGAGAGAAAATATTGGAGGGGAAGAAGTTGTCAAAAGGTAGGGATCGAGGTTACGTAACTGATTCCTGGCAGTGTAACCAGTGCTACATGGTAGAGAACGAGATTATGTAACTGATTCCTAGCGGTGTAACCAGTGCTACATGGTAGAGAACGAGATTATGTAACTGATTCCTAGCAGTTTAACCAGTGCTACATGGTAGAGAACGAGATTATGTAACTGATTCCTAGCGGTGTAACCAGTGCTACATGGTAGAGAACGAGATTATGCAACTGATTCCTAGCAGTTTAACCAGTGCTACATGGTAGAGAACGAGATTATGTAACTGATTCCTAGCAGTGTAACCAGTGCTACATGGTAGAGAACGAGATTATGTAACTGATTCCTAGTGGTGTTGCCAGTGCTACATGGTAGAGAACGAGATTATGTAACTGATTCCTAGCAGTGTAACCAGTGCTACATGGTAGAGAACGAGATTATGTAACTGATTCCTAGTGGTGTTGCCAGTGCTGTTTTGAAACTTTTGGAACCAAGTAAAGAAAAGGACAAGATTATTTCATGTGTAACATCTGGTGTAAGTAAATTTCATTATATTTTTAAACTAACGTAATATCATGCGGATGTATACTTCATTGGCTACCCATACAAGCCCGAATTGATTACAAACTGGCCGTTCTGTGTCACAACTTCTTTTCTGACTCATGCCCTTCATATCTTACTGAACTTTTGTCAGTCTACTCACCAAGTCGTCAGCTACGCTCTTCTGCAGATACACGCATTCTCTGTGTTCCTAAGACAAGAACTAAAACATTTGGCGAAAGGTCATTCTCTTTTTGTGCAGCAAAACAATGGAATTCGCTTCCATTACACATCCGTAGTATTTCAACTGCTAAGTCATTCAAGACTGCACTTAAGACACATCTTTTTAAAATTTATTTTCAAAATTAATAAAACAACATTTCTTTAAATGATTAACGTAGCTGATGTATTGAGTATAACGTATTGTCATGTATGTAGTTAGTATGATATGAATGTTTCCTTTATTTAATATATATATTGTTATTTCCATGTAAAGCGCTGTGAGCCTGGCTCCTTGCTGGGATACAGCGCTATATAAATTATCATTTTATTATTATTATTATTAGTAAATTAGGGGAATCATTTTGTAAAACTTCAAAGTCTTGTTAGTAGGCACTTTTTTAAGAGTACTATTCTAATTTCAAACGGTCCACTTGTCAATTTAATATGATATGCATACGAATGTGCTAAAATAAAGATCGGCTGTTACCATCTTGCGTTCTAGTTACTTATTCAAGGTATTGTGCATTGTATTAGTGTGTAGCTGTATTTTGTTCTTCCTACCTTAAATAACGTACATAGCTATTCACACATCAAACACAAGCAACTAAAGCCACACATAATGTTTGAAGCTAGCTGTCATTGCTATCCAATGCACTCTCTCTCTTTCTCTCTGCCCGTTCATTCATTTTCTTATCTTCATCGTAGCAATTAATAATGAACATTTGTGACAAATACTTTGTCCTTTCAGATGTCTTCCTGGACACTGTGGCGTCATCTCCCTGTCAGGTATCAGCTCACAACTGCCCCAGAGGAACATCAATCGTCCGCCCGTAAACACATACCTAGTCATCTGAGTCAAGGTGTTGAGCAAACATCAGCCAATGACATGAGAACAAACTGTCACGTGATAGTCAAGCTATATAAAAGCAGGCCTCCAAAGACCGAATGTTACAGTTTGGCTGCCTTTCCCAATAGACACTCGCCCTTCATACAAACTTTAAAAAACCAACAGAGAATCAGCTACGCTAGACAGTGGTTCCCTGACCCATCCATCCCTTTAAATAACAACACGAGGCGAGGCGATACACGGGAATCAACTGCAGCACATAGCCCTAGTGACCACTGGTTTTCTACACCCAAGTATGAGAGTAGGATCGCATTGGACAGCAGGGCCCCTTTGGACAACAGGGCCTCAATATACAGCAAGCCTGTATCGGAAAGTAGGTCAAAGTCAATAAACAGGTTAATACCAGCTACCGAAACAAACTTAACTTTAGAGAAATGCCCAAAAGGTCAGGGTTCCAAGGGTTTTAGCTCATTTCAAAAGTTTGACCAAACAAAACAAATGACCCATGGCACAAGATCGCGGTTTCATCACGACCGCTGGCGATCACATTTAAAAATAAATGATACGCCAGGAAATGAAGAAATAACCCCGTCCATGTACGTGCACGGTGATAAAACCATTTCTCGCCCCCTGGATGGTGGTCAGGTAATAAGACGCACGTATGATGAAGTCCGGTGCGAAAAGTGCGGTAAGTTGGGCCCAATATCTTCCAACCAGAACTTGGGTTCGACCCGGAGAAAAGATGACGAGTCGGACAGTTTGCTCATTGAAAGACTTGACTACAAGAGAAGAACGGACCGTTTACTTGACTACTACATACAAGATGACCACACTGACTCGGACACGTCATGGAACTGGAGATTTAGAATGTCAAGGTCAAAACACATGAATACGCCCGACTCTGGGCGCACATCTAGGTCCTATGGAATAGTTGAACAAGACCATTTCATTCACCCATCCGTCTTGGGGGGTCCTCCAACCAGGTCAAGGTCAGCGGCATTTCCTAGAACTCAAACATTCAACGAGAGGCAGATAAGCCACGAAAAGCTACAAGAAGACTGGAACGTGTTTCTAAGAAATAGTTATATATCGAGAAGGCGAGAACACAGTTTTCTGAGCCATTTATAAAGAAGATTATGTCTACTACGTAGTCTGCCATCATACCAATGCGTTTCGTGACATTTTGAAGTCTCCCATTACATTAAATTATGTCTTGACACTATGACACCTATCGTGACACTAAGTCAGTGATTGAATTATTAATCCTGACATGACGTTAGTACCACTGTCATTACATTTGTGTGTTGTAACATTTTATCACAATTTTGCTGGATACTGAGTCTAATGATTGTCAAGTCCGACCACTTTCATGCATTGTGTCAGTCATGTCTGGCCACTGGAAATTCTGGTCACAATCAAGTCTGGTCTCATTCAAGGATGGCCGCAGTCAAGTTTGACCACTGCCAAGTATGACCACAGTCAAGTTTGACCACTGCCTAGGTATGGCCACAGTCACGTTTGACCACTGCCAAGTATGGCCACAGTCACGTTTGACCACTGCCAAGTATGGCCACAGTCAAGTTTGACCACTGCCTAGGTATGGCCACGGTCAAGTTTGACCACTGCCAAGTATGGCCACAGTCAAGTTTGACCACTGCCTAGGTATGGCCACAGTCAAGTTTGACCACTGCCAAGTATGCCCACAGTCAAGTTTGACCACTGCCAAGTATGGCCACAATCAAGTCTGTTTATTGTCAAGTCTGGTGACATTCAAATCTGGCAATTGACTGCTGCAAATAAGTCATCATGATTATGTAATATGAAAGAGTAAATTATATTTGACTTGACTTGAACCTAGTTTTTCATTTATTAACAATATGTTTAAAACGTTTTGTCAAAATAAAATTGGGATTTCTTTGTATTTTTACTGCTAACAAACTTTAATACAAGGACGAGATTAGAAAGAAAGTATGGGGCATAGTCTACTATCAGGGGTGGGCAGGTGTGGTGATAGGCAATATTCCATTAAAGCTGTGCAGCCGCGCAGGAATCTGACCAACGACGTGCAGCAGTTAGGAATTACCACGCAGCAAATTTGGAATAATATTGCCCAAAAAATTGTGCAACCCGGCACACGAACTGTTTTACTTTGCGCACACACCAAAGAACCTTAGAGGGAAGATTGGTGGTAAGTGATGGCACTGTCACGTGACGTTGTTAAATTAAATAGAGTTTATGATTGGACGACAGTGACCAAAAGAATAGCTTTAAGATAAAGGCTTATATTGTAATGTATGGCTCACGCACGCACACACACACACACACACACACACACAGAAAGACAAACATATCATACAAATGCATACACACACACACAACCACATAAACACACACGAACACACATAAAACACATTGAGCACATGGACAATAAATTTTAAAAAACAACCTTGTTCAAATTAGATTCTAGAGGAAAAGGGTCTGCCTATAGATACAATAAATAAATAATTCCACAATATTCTTTATATTTAAAAAAATCAGAATGCTTTTCTTGTGTTTAACATTTATTTTGTTTCCTCTGCCACATATACGCCTCATCTGCATCTCTGCACAGAATTTCTTTTTGTCAAACATCATATCAAAACTTGTGTAAACACTCATAATGCAAAGTAAATTACTAGGTTAACAGCATATTTTTCTTTTCGTAAAGGAATCACATTTACCGTCCTCATGGGAGATAATAAATCAAACGATAATTTAAGGTATATAATTTTGTTATCTCCCTTTAAAGCTAGCGGCGCTTCATTCATCACAGTAGCTACCCTAAATGAAAACTTCAATTTAGAACTATAGTCAATTTGAATGTTCTCTAAAGAGCTTTTATTACCTTCATTAGAATAGAACCACAACAATTATTATTCTCGCTAAATCAATTAAAAACGTATAAATTTTTTGAAAATTCCAAAGCTTTAAGAACTCAGATTTCCATAATTATTATCTCAGCTCAGATAGGCAATGATCAAAAATAAAGACAAAATTAATATTTTATTTTACCTTTTGAGGTTATTATTATAATATTCATACAGACATGATCATAAAATCAGGGCATTACGGTGCTTCAGTCTAGAGTTTACTTCGTTTCAAACGAATGTAATTTTTAAACATATTCCAAATTCAATTTTCATACTATAAACTATGATAAACAGTTCTTAAGAAAAACTTCGTCGTTAAACTTTATTGAAAACTATCTTCAACTATATTTCATATAACACTGTGCTAACTATACCTCATATACCCAGTGGCGGCGTTAGGTAAGCGCCGGGCCTAGTGCCAGCAATGACCCCGCGGGGCCAGAGTACTAGTAAAGATAGCTAAGCACCAGTATGCTATGGTATTTAAAAATATGAAATATCTTGATTATTGTGTAATATTAATACCGCGTGTCACCTTTTTATTAAATTCTACGTTCTACCATCCACTCTTTGGTTCTACATGTATAGGCTATTAACCAGGACGAGACATGTTCAGGACCGAAACGCGGGGCCTACCTAAGCGCGAGGCCTGGGGCAGTCGCCCCAGTTGCCACCCTCAAACGCCGCTCCTGCATATACCACTGTGTCAACTATACCTCATATACCACTGTGTCAACTGTACCTCATATACCACTGTGTCAACTATACCTCATCCTCATATACCACTGTGTCAACTGTACCTCATATACCACTGTGTCAACTATACCTCATATACCACTGTGTCAACTGTACCTCATATAACACTGTGTCAACTATACCTCATATAACACTGTGTCAACAATACCTCATATAACACTGTGTCAACTATGCCTCATATACCACTGTGTCAACTGTACCTCATATACCACTGTGTCAACTGTACCTCATATACCACTGTGTCAACTGTACCTCATATAACACTGTGTCAACTGTACCTCATATACCACTGTGTCAACTGTACCTCATATAACACTGTGTCAACTATACCTCATATACCACTGTGTCAACTGTACCTCATATAACACTGTGTCAACTGTACCTCATACACCACTGTGTCAACTGTACCTCATATAACACTGTGTCAACTGTACCTCAAATACCACTGTGTCAACTGTACCTCATATACCACTGTGTCAATTGTACCTTATATACCACTGTGTCAACTGTACCTCATATACCACTGTGTCAACTGTACCTCATATACCACTGTGTCAACTATACCTCATATAACAATGTGTCAACTGTACCTTAAGGCGGGTATATGCCAACAATTTCTAACGGAGATAAATAACATAATTAGTTAATACCCTGTAAGACTAAACAAAACCTCAGTTGTGTCATACTTGTGTCAGACTAGTGTTAGACTGGTGTAAGACTTTTGGCAGACTTGTGACGGATTTGTGTCAGATCTTTGTAAGATATCTTTCAGACTTGTGTCAGACTTTTGTTCAGACTTGTGTCAGACTTTTGTCAGATTTGTGTTACACTTGTGTTAGACCAGTTTTGACTGGTGTAAGACTTTTGGCAGACTTGTGGCAGACTTGTGGCAGAGCTTTGTGAGATCCCTGAAACTTTTCCTCAAGTTAATTTATTCGTTTATTTATTGGTCATAAATAGTCAAGTACAATTAATTCCATACGGCTTTGGATAATTTCTTTTGTTATGTAAGTGACCAAACATTTCAAGTAAGTTATGAAAAGGCATGATCCTTTCAATGTCACTTAATGTCTTTGTTTATGATTAAATTAGTTAAGGACACACATAGGTTGCGCATGAAGTAAGAAAAGTTTACTCCCCATAAAGATGAAAACATAACTGAAATATAGAGAACTGCACATAAAAACGTTGCACGCTAAAAGGCGAAACTTTTTATTTGCAGCTGTCAGGTTTGTTCCCGGAAGTCATTTTTAAAGAAAGAAAAGAACAAGACTTGTTTTTATAATTAAAAAAAAAGTTCAGTTGTGATAATTTGAAAGAAGGAAAATAATATAGATTCTCCTAACTCTATATAATTGCTAAGTTAAAGCTAGTGACTTTTTAAATAGTCAATTTGTTAGCTGTTAAGTTATTATAGGGATTTTTAACAGAGTTGTAGATCATTAATATGGAAATAATACCGTGTCCAAGTAAATGTAAGGGCAACCCAAGTTTGTAGAAGGTTGAATGAGTACGAAAAGATGTTTGTGTTTTAGTTGGAAAAGAATTGAAAGATTAAGTAAAAGAGGAATGTAGTAACGGAAGGTTGACGTTTTAAAGGACATGCCATTTGTGTAAGCCTAATTAAGGGTATGGCTGGGAGGGGGACTGCAAATGAAAAATACTGGAGGGGGGATGAGTTCATTCAGGGTTGACATGATTGAAGTTGGTGTTATTGATTTAAAAAAACAATTGTGTGTGTGTGCGTGCGTGCGTGCGTGAGTGTGTGTGTGTGTGTGTATGTTTGTGTGCGTGCGTGTGTGTGTGTTTGTGTGTGTGTGTATGTGTGTGTGAAGACGACAGTGACTAAGTAAGAAAATACAAGAAAACACAAAGACATGTATCTGATGGAACAATTAAATAAATAGTGAGACAATAGAAGAAGGCAATATAAAATGTAACTAATGTAACCATGAAATGAATATTGCAATAATAGAAGAAGCCACCAAACCATGTCGCTATAGTAACCATTAAATATAAAAGTGAGAAAGTATGAGAAGGAACCCAAACATGTAACTGATGTAACCATTCAATAGAATAGTGAGACAATATGAGAAGAAACCCAAACATGTAACTGATGTAACCATTCAATAGAATAGTGAGACAATATGAGAAGAAACCCAAACATGTAACTGATGTAACCATTCAATAGAATAGTGAGACAAT
>MUZC01000102.1:168603-197388 GCA_002072015.1 Radix auricularia | reverse complement strand
TGGGTGGCCGGGGGCCTTAACCCTTGTTTTCCTAAATGGTGAGATCTTATCTTACTTTGATCGGTAGCTTTCAAATAGTGGAGTACTCGGCTAGTGGTGAGATCTTATCTATCTTTATTGGTAGCTTTCAAATAGTTGAGTACTTGGCTAGTGTTGAGGTCTTAGCAGCGTGTTGAAATGTTTGAAAGACTGCTTACATGGCGAGCCCTCCGGGTACCACGGCCACTTTTTACTACTGGTGCAATGAGGTCATGAGTACAGCTCGGACACTTCGTGCAGTGTGAATGTGATGAGGCAGAATGGGGGAAGTGGGTCTTTGAGAATAAGTCTTGCTGGGGCTTGCTGTTAATGGTGTCAAAAATGTTCAGGTATAGTAGTGATAAGTCAAAGTTATCACATGTCACATCTTATCTATTAGAGACGCGCTTTCTATACAGAAGATTATTACGCTACACGCTTAGCAATCGCTTATGTTTAGTCTTGCGCTTTTATTGGTTTCAAATATAGATAGTGTGTTAATTTTCCTGGTTTATTTAGGCGCCCAAATTACTGACGGCCAGAAGGAGGAATATGTATGTGTTTATTATTGAAAAGGAAAAATAAAACTGTATTCCTATTTCAATCTAAGTGCTGTGTTCAATTATTATTGTGTTGTATTTCCAAATACAAATTAATTTCTTTATGTATTATACTAAGAGTTGTAGGGCGGCTATGACGCCCAATTTTAGCAAAAAGCTTAAAAGTAACTTATATCTATACTAATAAAAGCGAAAGCCCTGACTGACTGAATGACTCATTGACTCACTGATACATCATTAATTCTCCAACTTCCCATGTAGGTAGAAGCATGAAACTTTGGGAAGTTGTTGGTTACCCTCTCACGACGAAAATTGGTGAAAAAGAATTTTCAAAATTTCGCTCATGTGGGGTCGGGGGCCCAAAAACATTTTTTTCCTAATATGGGCTATATAAAAATTGAAAATCACCAATTTTCCTATTTCCCGTGTAGGTAGAATCATGAAACTTTTGAAAATTGTTTGAATACATGCTCTCGCCGCTAATTTGAAAAAAAAAGTTAAATTTCCCACTCATGGGGGCCGGGCCCCAGAAACGTTTTTTCCTTAGATGAGCATTATAAAAACTGAAAATTACTAATTCTCCTATTTCCCGTATAGGTAGAAGCATGAAACTTTGGAAATATTTTGAGTACACGCTCGCGACAAAAATTGGCAAAAAAGAATGTTAAAACTCTCTCTCATGGGATGCCGGGGGCCCAAATATAGTTTTTTCCTATATTAAAAACCGACTCATCACTAATTCTCCAATTTTCCGTGTAGGAAGGAGCATGAAATTTTGGGAAGTTGTTGGGTATCCTCTCACGACGAAAATTTGCGAAAAAGAGTTTTCAAAATCTTGGTCATCTGGGGCCGGGGGCCTAAAAAAGTTTTTCTCCTTATATAGGTTCTATAAAAATTGAAAATCACCCATTTTCCTATTTCCCGTGTAGGTAGAAGCATGAAACGTTTGACATTTTTGAGTACATGTTCCCGACGATTATTTAGAAGAAAATAAGTTAAATTTCCCACTCATGGGGCCGGGGCCTCAAAAAAGTTTTTTTTCATTATATGAGCTATATAAAAATTGAAAATCACTAATTCTCCTTTTTCCCGTATAGGTAGAAACATGATACTGTGGAAATTTATGAGTGCACGGTCCCGACGACAATTGGCAAAAAGAATGTTAAAACTCCTGGGGGCCCAAATATAGTTTTTCTTATATATATAAAAAAACCGACTCATCACTAATTCTCCAATTTTCCGTGTAGGTAGGAGCAGGAAACTTTGGAAAATTTGCTAAGTACCCTCTCACGACGAAAAGGAAATTTAAAAATTCCAAACTATTTCTCTTTAGCTGTAAAAATTGAAAATCACCAATTGTCCTTTTTGCCGTGTATGTAAAACTTTAAACTATAGGAAGTTTTTGGCAACAGGGGAATATATATTTAAATTACCACTTAATGCATGCCGGATACCCCAATGTAGTTTTCCATTAACTGAGCTATTAAAAACTGAAAATAACTGCTTCTCCCATTTCCTGTGTAGGTAAAAGTATAAAGCCTTCTGTAGTTGTTTAGTAATACCCCGCGATGGTAATAAGGAAAATAATTATATACATTTTTAAAATTTCCACTCATGGGTGGCCGGGGGCCTTAACCCTTGTTTTCCTAAAATGGGCTATATAAAACTAAATCAACACTCATTCTCCAAGATTCCGTGTAGATAGACGCTTGAAACTTTGGGAAGTTGTTGAGTACACTCCCGCGATGGTAAGAGGCAAAAAATGTTAAACCCTTTCTCACTAGGGGGACGATTGCCTAAATATAGTTTTTTTCTCATCATGAGCTATATAAAAAAGACGCATTTTTCAATAACTGAAATCATAATTTACCGCAGATAAGTGCGGGTAAATTGCTAGTTTGTTTAATAAACAAGAAATATTAAACTTCCTGAAATGCATTCAAAATATTTTAAAATTATAAGTCCTCAAATCATCTTTTTGCATAGTTCCCTTTTCCAAAATTAAAATATAAGCTAAAACAAGGGCGTCATAAAATATTTTACAGTGAGAAACACAACATGCTTTTTTAAACTGTTATGAACTGTTATATTATTTGAAGAGTAATCTTTAATTTAAAATTATTTTGCACACCTCCTGATGCACACCTTGTATTAAAATATAAGCTCAAACAATGACGTCATAGCATTGTGGATACAATGAGTGAATGAGTGACTTGGGCTATTATTGTATTAAATAGTACTATTACTTCTTTGTTTCTCGTTCCTGGCGTTACTCTGTTTAATGATTCAACTACAGATGTTACTGTTGTCGATTCTCCAGTAATAAATGTTGCTACTCTCTTTGAATGTATTCTAGACTCAAAGGGTAGACGTGTCCCAAACAGATGATGCATATCTTAGTATACGTCTCACAAAAGTAACGTAGCATTTTAGTTTTATATTCCAATTATATTTGTAAAAGTTTTGATTTCTTTGGCCTAAAGTTTGGCTACTTTTAAAAAGCTTCATTTACTTTTGAGGTTCATGTTAATTTTTCATTTATTTTTACTTCGAAGAGCTTTGAATCTTTGGTATGGATTGGTTGTTTTCTATCAATGAAATTGTTTGTGTTTTATTGTTTCTTTGATACATTATAACAGCTGACACTTCTGATTTTTTATCTCTCATTAAGTCAAAGTCAGGTCTTATTAAGTCATGCCACTCATATTGTGTTAAAGTCAGCTCATTATAAGTCATTCAGCTGATATTTTATCAAAGCCATTATAACTCATGCAGCTCATATCTTGTCAAATTGGGGTCATTTTAAATCAATGAGTTCAATTTAAACCAATTTAGGGCATTTCAATTCATTCAAATTCAGTTTATTTCCAGTCATTCAGCTCATTTTGAGTTTAAGTCATCTCATTATACGTCATATGTATACCAACTTTACTGCAATTTCCTAAGGGAAAATTTGTTTTATATATTTGAAAAGTCTGTGCTGTCTATTCGAGCTTGATCATGCTATTCCTCCTGAACCATACCAGATAGAGGGTTCGGGTCTTTTGCAAATATGCTAAGGAAGTCCCAAGGATATGCATGGGCCAAAAATACCGAAAAGGTTTAATGGATTTCCTGCAAAATCCACACACACACACAAACTCGAAAAAATATCAGTATTTTGTCAATTTCTCGCAAACCGTAACATCCATCTGTTTGAAACAAACACCAAACGATAGCTAATAATATTTAGAACAATGCTGGAGAAGAAATTTTTGAAAAATCTCTTTTCGTTCTACTCCCGTAATTTTTAGCAGCAATTTGTAGATATCCATTGTTCTGATTAGTTTCAGAATTATTGATTTAAAATAAATTTTAATGCAATCAAGAATGATAGTTAATGGGGTTTTCCCGCCTTGTGAATGCTTAGGTAAGACTGTTGCGTGATGCACATTATATTGATACATTCTTGGTGGGACGTAGCGTGAGGGCATATGACATCATAGAGAAATATGTGATTATGATCTTAATCTTATCTGTTACAGACGCTTCTTCTGGATGAAGATTATTGCGTCAGTGATGGTTTGCTGTTAATTGCAAGAAAACATAGACATTGTTGCGTGTAGAAGGACTTCATTGTTAAAGAGTGGAGAAGATTAAACATATAGATAATTCTGATGGCGTTTGACTTGTTTGAGTTTAACCTGTCCTTGTGAGTCATACAATTATCCAGAATATGTTAAGGTGGTCCCAAAAATGTGCAGGGCCAAAAAATTATCGAAAAATGTACTGGATTTCCTGGAAAAATGAAAAAAAAAGCACGAAAAATATCAGTATTTTTTTCTATCTCTTGCCAACCATAACATCTATTGAAACAAACGCCAAACTATAGCTAATAATTTTAAAACAATGTTGGAGAATTAATTTTTGACAAATCTCATTTCGTTCAACTCCCGTAATTTTAGCATCAATTTGTAGATTGTAGATAGATCTACCTATTGTTTTGTTTAGTTTTAGAAATATTGATTTAAAATTTCTAATAGATCTATAATCTAAAATGATTGCTCTTGAATAAAAACATTGGAAATTCTTTGTTGGAAATTGCGTTTAAATACTCATTGGAGAATTTATTACTTGTTTAGTATGCTCATTGATTACTGTCGACTTTAGTGCAAGTGGACTTAGAACATGGGAAAACATACGAACATTTTGTAGAATTTTTTTTAATAACAACTTTTGCCTCGTAAAAAGTATTATTATTTCGGATAGCGCATAATTTTTATTTTTAAAAGAATTGTGATATTAGATATTGCGGTATGTTTAGGTTTCCTGTAAAAAAAAAACTTGCACCTATGCCAAAAAGAGATCACTGAGCCATGATATTCATTCACGTATTAGACATGAAAGTCAATTTTCAGTTTATTTGCTAAAAACAGTTTTTTAAACTAGATAAACATTGTATCTCTTATAAGTTATCATATAGGGCCAATAACGTCTAGAAGTGAGCATTACTTCAGATCAAAGAGATTATTTTTAGCCCTTCGAAAACGATTATATCAAGAAAGTAGTTTCAAAGATTAAAATAATGCGTTAGGATATAAATACATTTTTTAAAGTATCATGTTAAAATATTTCAATAAAATATTAGAGTTATCAATGATATATATTAAGAAATATCAGTGCAAATGTAAAGTGAGAATATATTTTTTTTTAAATCGCAAGAGAAGAAAAAAATCAAACATTCCAAGTTATGGCAGGTTACAGATTCAAACAAAGAAATTCTCATCTTGTCGAGTGCGAGAGGGTGCGGTGTAAGTAGACACATAAAACAGACGTGTGGGGAAAAGTAAAGTTTCCTGCTGGAACGATTTTAATTAGATTGCTGCAGCCGGAAGTCATTGATACAGCTATGTTGTAGAATAATCTCCACAGGTAAACAGCACACACGTGATGATCTTTTATTCCATGACACATGTGAGTCTATTTCAACATCTGTGTGCCCACGAGCAAACATATCAATAAAAGCGTGTCCATACATGAACATGAATAACATTAAAGGTTATTTAACAAATACTTGAAAAGCAAATAACTGTGCTCAGTGGCTGATATGTTTAGAAGCAAATATTAATGGGCACGGATACAAGTACTGAATCTTGTACATACATCATTCTACTTAAAGTGCCTACGTAAAGCTTTAAATTTTAGTTTTTCTCATCGTTCATGAAACATTTGAAATAACAATTTCAAATATAGCCATGGGGCCGGGATTGAATTTTTCCGTGGATGCATATGACATTTTTCAAATGGCTGATGAGACAGATTCTGACGCCAAGGGTTCTTGTGGCAGAAGACATGTGTATGACAACTACATACACAGAGATATCAGTCTTGTGACCCTAGCAGCTAATTCATCTGTAAGCTTACATTGCACGGAGTCATGGTGTTAGTGTGAGCATCAAGGATCTCCAACACTATCCCACTGTTTACTTGGGGCCAGGTCATCGTGTTTCCTTTGTGTGTTTAGAGGATTTTTTCTCAACTCTTGTTTTATACATGTAGGTTGTTTCCGCCCTTGTAGTTTAATCTTGTCCATGAAGGTTGGTCATGTCCATGTAGGTTGGTCTTCTCGATGTAGGTTGGTCATGTCCATATAGGTTGTCTTCTCCATGTAGGTTGGTCCCAGCTTTGGAGGATGGTCCCGCCCTTGTTGGTGGAACCCCGCCCTTGTAGGTGGAACCCCGCCCTTGTAGGTGGTCACATCTATGTTGGTTGGTCCCGTCTATATTAGTTGGTCCGATTGTCCCGTCTATGTTGGTTGGTCCGATGGTCCCGTCTATGTTGGTTGGTCCGATGGTCCCGTCTATGTTGGTTTGTCCCGTCTATGTTGGTTGGTCCCGTCTATGTTTGTTGGTCCCGTCTATGTTGGTTGGTCCCCCACGTGTAGGTAGGTCATGTCGATATAATTTGGTCAGGTGCTAGTATGAGGACAGTGCTTTTTAAAATCTAAACACGGGCAAGTCGTGCTAGCGGCAAGAAATACTTATTCTACCATTCGAAGGTCGTGTGAACGAATACACTACACTGCCAAACTTCAGTCTCCCACCTTACTGACATTTCACCTTACTGACTGTCTACCTTACTGACTGTCTACCTTACTGACTTTCCACCTTACTGACTTTCCACCTTACTGACTGTCAACCTTACTGACTGTCTACTTTACTGACCGTCTACCTAACTGACTGTCAACCTTACTGATTGTCTACTTTACTGACTGCCCACCTACTGACTACCCACCTTACTGACTGTCTACCTTACTGACTGTCCACCTTACTGACTGTCGACCTTACTGACTGTCTACTTTACTGACTGCCCACCTACTGACTACCCACTTTACTGACTGTCTACTTTACTGACTGCCCACCTACTGACTACCCACATTACTGACTGTCTACCTCACTGACTGTCCACCTTACTGACTGCCCACCTTACTGACTGTCTACTTTACTGACTGCCCACCTACTGACTACCCACCTTACTGACTATCCACCTTACTGACTGTCTACCTCACTGACTGTCCACCTTACTGACTGCCCACCTTACTGACTGTCTACTTTACTGACTACCCACCTTACTGACTATCCACCTGACTGACTTTCCACCTTACTGACTTCACACCTTACTGACTACCTACTTTACTGACTACCCACCTTACTGACTACCCACCTTACTGACTGTCCACCTTACTGACTTCACACCTTACTGACTACCTACTTTACTGACTGCCCACCTACTGACTACCCACCTTACTGACTGTCCACCTTACTGACTACCCACCTTACTGACTGTCCACCTTACTGACTGTCCACCTTACTGACTGTCCACTTTGCTGATTGTCCACCTTACTGACTACCCACCTTCTGACTACACACCTTACTGACTGTCTACCTTACTGACTACCCACCTTACTGACTACCCACCTACTGACTACCCACCTTACTGACTGTCCACCTCACTGACTGTCTACCTTACTGACTACCAACCTACTGACTACCGACCTTAATGACTGTCCACCTTACCGACTGTCCACCTTACTGACTTCACACCTTACTGACTGTCCACTTTGCTGATTGTCCACCTACTGACTGCCCACCTTACTTACTGCCCACCTTACTGACTACCCACCTTACTGACTGTCCACCTTACTGACTGTCAAACTTACTGACTGTCCACCTTACTGACTGTCCACCTTACTTACTGTCCACCTTACTGACTGTCAACCTTACTGATTGTCTACCTTACTTACTGCCCACCTTACTGACTACCCACCTTACTGACTGTCCACCTTACTGACTGTCAACCTTACTGACTGTCTACCTTACTGACTACCCACCTTACTGACTACCCACCTTACTGACTACCCACCTTACTGACTGCCCACCTTACTGACTGTCCACCTAATTGACTGCCCATGTTCCCATATGATAAGTAGCATTTGGGTTACAGCCGTGATAAAATATTTGTATTCAGACTTCACTCTTGATGCTACATTTTTTGTCAAAATGATTTATGAAGTAAATTCCGACCGGAGCCGGATTTATAAAAATTGCTGGATTCTGGATTTGCCAGAGCCAGAGCTGAAAGCCAGAATACCCCCAAATAACTGTACTACTAATTTATTTGGTAATAAGCATTAATCGTGAGTCAAAAGAAATTCTTGTTATGTTAGTGATGTGGCTTCTTATAGACCGTGTCATAATATGGTGGAAATATATTAATAGAAATATTAGGGCTATATATATCTTTTTGTGGACATTTTTCATACAATTTTAATAAAGATACGAGTCATTATGTAAATGAAGGATGTATCTGATCAGCTATTTGTCAATTATTCGTTAGTTAAAAAAAAAATTTTTTGGACTTGTAAAAGTAAAATCAGTTTCGTATTTTTGCTATGCACCAATCCTAGAACATCGCTCAATGAGCTATGGTGTTTTCCGGTTTTAGAATGACAAAGCTGAAAGAGGAGATTTCAATCATAATGTGCATTCTAGATGTCTCAGATATGTTTACAAGAAACAATCGCTTTGTTCATTCGAGTAAATTGTAAAAAAAACAAAAAACAAACAAAACATTTTTGTCCATCTCAGAGGCAGAGACATCACTAGGGGATGCCGGGCTAGCGGACCACACCGGGAGACACTTCAAGGGGTGACAAATAAGTGTTTAAGTCTGTTTGTTCCCATTATTTGTCCTATGAAGACTCGGGGGAGGTCTATGGGGTGGGGTGATTCGTGAGGTGGTGACACCCTAAGCTTCCGCAGTGGGTAACACCAACCATAGTGACGCCTCTGTTCAGAGGTCATTGAGTTTAAATAAATCATTTTTGTTTAAGAATTTAAAAAAAACATTGACATAGATTCTTTAAAACCTCAGTAAATAAAAAATGCCGTTAAAATATTCTGTTTCTTTTCTCTTTCAACAGAAACTTGTCCCCTCTTGGAGTCGGCACCAAGTTTGATAAGGGCATGTATCATTGAGAGGCATTTGGATGGGAAACTTGATGAATATAGGAGGAGTGAATAATTTATATACGCTGTTCAACGTTTAAAATTATGACATCTTCCCACCAAAAAAAGAAGTTGTATTACAAATGTTATAATACAGACACCAATCAAGAAACTCAAGATAAATAACAGATAACCGACTAGAAAGTGGTGTTATATAACAGATACCAACAAAGGAGCTGATGTTTTATAGCGACTACTACAGCGACGACCTTTCCGTTTCAATGGACATAAACAATAATACAACTTGTTATTTGTTTTGATGTTTTACAGAGTAACAATAAAGTGGAATCACCTTTAATTTGAACACATCATTGCATCACCTTTAAGCTCCAGGCGCGTCTCTGAAATCACAATTGTCTCATCTTTAAGCTCCAGGCACGCATGTCTGAACTCACCATCGCCTCACCTCAAAGCCCCTTGAAGTGGCATGGACTTATATTGAAACAACGACAAAGCTGTAATGGTTAACGTCAGAGAATATTTTAAAAATTCTGATTTCACAAGTTTATTTTAATGCAGGCCTTAAAGCACTTTGAATCTAAATGAAACAATGTGTGGAGGCAGTCTGTAAAAACTCCAAATTATATCACCAACAACGAGTTGGCTATAGCTAATTCAAAAACTTTCATAGAAGTGAAATCATGACATTGATACTACTAGACCTTTGGCTAACTGTCAGATGTTCACTGAACTCCGAAACGAAGGGAAGCTGTTTCACACTGACAAAATCTGGATAACTAATGACCCGGTTTTAATGAGCTTTACTTTCATCTCGTGTTTGGGACAGACGTTGAAAAGCTGTAGCGGAATATGAGCTCGTTACGCTCCACTTCACTGGGGATCATGAGACCACCTAAACCTCCGTGCTGGCGGGACTTTGTTGTTCCCACGCCAAAAAGTATCGCTTCAGAAGGGATCGATCTGCCGGATCCCACTGGTCGAACTCTCGGGGCCAGGTCCCCAACGGCTGATCTACTTGACGTCTCCAGGAGTTCGGCGTCACTTCCTGGAAACAAACCAAGCCGATTGGTCAGACGCCCACGAGCACGAATTCATCGCACAAGAAGCGAGCACGTCATCCATGCCGAAGATCTACCGGAAAGCGCGTTCACCGGAACTCTGGCAGATACTGACCCAAAGGGCCTGCGCACTCGAATGCCAGATGGATGTCTTTATGTGGAAGAAAACAACCGACGGTGTCAGACCTGGTTGGCGAGCATCGAAGCCGCAGAGCCCCTGGACGAGGTCGACTATACAAAAGAACAAAGGAGATTGTCGTCGTCCCTCAGTGATATCTCCGGGTCGCTGTCCCTGTTGAAGGCCGACCGTGAACAGGGGGACGAAGTGAGTAGGTGTAAACTGTCAAACTACGAACTCATTCCGATCAGCGAGCTGGAGCAGGGGACGGAGGGGGAGGGGACGGAGGGTGAGCAGGGAGTTGAGGTGGAGGTACCCGAAGAGACTTTTGTTTGGGACATCTCCCAGGACACGCGCCCCCAATCCCCCAGCTCTGGTGAAGACATGTGCAGCTCTTGTAAGAAAATGAGTCCTCAGGTAGACAACAAGCAACACACTTGGCACACGTGCACACATGCGGACAATGTGCGTACCCGGGGCCACTCAGCAGGCCCGTCTAAAGATAAACACAAATTTAGCACGTGTCAGGGTCAAGGCTGCTCTGTTGAAAACTCCAGATCTGTTAAATCCGGGAAAGAGTCGATCAGCAAAAAACTCCATACGCGAATCTGTGATCACCAGGAGGCCAGCTCAACATCCCTCCAGGAAACCAAAAGTTCCAATAACCTTGTAGGTTTTCATGGTCTTGACCTAGGGTCAATGATAAAGGCCCAAGGTCAGTCCAGCCCTGCCCAAAGTGACTCACGGAGTTGTTCTCGGGGTAAAAGGTCATCATCGAAACGTTCCTCATCACGAAATCTGTTGACTGAGGGGGAAGTCTCAGACCTGGACATTTCTAGTCTACTCCATTAATGCCTTAAACATTTAGCTCATTATTAATTGGTTTTGGTGTTAAAAAAAATGAATTTTCAGTCAGTGGCGTAGCGTGATGGGGTGCAATTTTGAGGAGTTCAAATTCAAAGAGAGAAAACGTCACATGTAGTAATAAAAATATTAAAATTAAAAACAATTTTGTTTAAATATTCATGTCATTATGTTTATGTTTGATCAAATCAGGGACGTACATAAAAAGTTACAGAGGCTTAGCGGGACGAAAGGGATGCGAAGGTGTGTCAAGATGGTATATTTTGAATTGGTTAAAAAATTCATTCAGCATAAATTGCACTGCCTACCTACTCTACGCCACTGGAATTAGCAGAATGAACTTAGTACACATGTTTGTTGCATATAATTGCAGTTCATTAGTTAAGGAAACGTGTTTTAATGTGGGTGCCTGCTTTGAGTTTCCACTGAAATTATTGAAAAACTTATCAGTAAAAATGTTTAGTAGTTGAAATCGTTAGTACGTTTTTTCTAGAGCTTTTCGTGTGTATTAAGGTCTTGTATCACACGATGGTTAGGTCAAAACGGACTAATATAATTGTCCATTTTTTGAAAATATAGCCTCCCCTGCATTTCAAATTGAAATAGAAATCAAATAAATTAACGATATAGTAAAACCCACTTCCTGGAATATCTGCCTGTCAATTTTTAATAATTAGTTTATTTTGCCCGCAGTCCAAATAACTTTTGCTATTGAGCCTACGTTGATACGTTAGACAGGTGAATGAAGAATAACACAAATATCAGCTCTCCAGCAGCATCAAATAGTAAGTGACCTGTTTCCTGCACCAGTTGGACCGATCATTCATTGCCCTCAAAGGTTATCCTAACCATCCTTTTAGGTTTTTAGTGTGAGTGAGTGTCTAAGTATTTTTTCATATTTATTTGTTCACTATGTCCATACCTTGCTATATATATGTATTTATTAGTTAATATGCCATGCCATAATTTTGTTATATCTGCTAATGATTTCAGAATTTATTTCAGTGACTATGACAGGTGCTATTAGATACTATGTATTACATCTTGAACTCTTATCAATTCTCGACACTTTCCGCGCATGTCTTATTTAGAAAGTAGGTCACGATGTGAAAATATGGAGACATTCAATTTGAAAACTGTTTTCATTTTCAGCTTCCCCAAACAAATTTCGTGGGATTTAAAAATATATAGAATAACGATATTAAAATGCTGTTGTTTGTATGTGGATTAAAAATATATGAATATGTTAAAAAAATTGAAGATTTTCTTTTAATGACATGAATAAAATAAAATAAATTTTGACAATAATTAGGAGATCACTCCTTTGAATTTTTAACTCTCGAAAGGGAAGATATAAATTTTATTGTTTCGGAAATAAGATTTTCTCTTCAGTCCAAAATCCCAAAATTATCTTTCCCACAATCGTTAAGGACTCTAGATAATAGGTTGAAGGGGAAAGGGGTAGGAGAGGAGTAGGGCAAGTCAATATTGTGATTTCATATTTATGGGGAGAGGCTTTCCTGGCTTATCAACGTGATTCGTTTCGGCACCAGAACAAAAAAATCTGGTCAGCTCATTATGAACACAGTATTACTCATCTCTTAGCAACTTTAAATGACCAGTCTCTGGGGCACTTAATGTAATCGGTCTCTGGTGAACTTAGTATGACTGGTCTCTGGGGCACTTAATGTAACCGGTCTCTGGGGCACTTAGTTTGACTGGTCTCTTGGGCACTTAATGTAACCGGTCTCTGGGGCACTTAGTTTATCTGGTCTCTGGGGCGACTAGTATGACTTGTCTCTGGGGCACTTAATGTAACCGGTCTCTGATTCACTTAGTATGACTGGTCTCTGGGGCACTTAATGTGACTGGTCTCTTGGGCACTTAGTATGACTTGTCTCTGGGGCACTTAATGTAGTCGGTATCTGGGGCACTTAATGTGACTGGTCTCTTGGGCACTTATTGTAACCGGTCTCTGGGGCACTTAGTTTGACTGGTCTCTGGGGCGACTAGTATGACTTGTCTCTGGGGCACTTAATGTAACCGGTCTCTGATTCACTTAGTATGACTGGTCTCTGGGGCACTTAGTTTGACTGGTCTCTTGGGCACTTAATGTAACCGGTCTCTGGGGCACTTAGTTTGACTGGTCTCTGGGGCACTTAATGTGACTGGTCTCTTGGGCACTTAGTATGACTGGTCTCTGGGGCACTTAATGTGACTGGTCTCTTGGGCACTTAGTATGACTTGTCTCTGGGGCACTTAATGTAGTCGGTATCTGGGGCACTTAATGTGACTGGTCTCTGGGCCGCTTAGAATGACTGATCTCTGGGGCACTTAATGTGACTGGTCTCTGGGGCACTTAGTATGACTGATCTCTGGGGCACTTAGTGTGACTGGTCTCTGGGGCACTTAGTATGACTGATCTCTGGGGCACTTAATGTAACCGGTCTCTGGGGCACTTAGTTTGACTGGTCTCTGGGGCAACTAGTATGACTTGTCTCTGGGGCACTTAATGTAACTGGTCTCTGGGGCACTTAGTATGACTGATCTCTGGGGCACTTAGTATGACTGGTCTCTGCGGCACTTAGTATGACTGATCTCTGGGGCACTTAGTATGACTGATCTCTGGGGCACTTAATGTGAATGGTCTCTGGGGCACTTAGTATGACTGGTCTTTGGGGCACATAATGTGAATGGTCTCTGGGGCACTTAGTATGACTGATCTCTGGGGCACTTAGTGTGACTGGTCTCTGGGGCACTTAGTATGACTGATCTCTGGGGCACTTAGTGTGACTGGTCTCTGGGGCACCTAGTATGACTGATCTCTGGGGCACTTAGTGTGACTGGTCTCTGGGGCACTTAGTATGACTGATCTCTGGGGCACTTAATGTAACCGGTCTCTGGGGCACTTAGTTTGACTGGTCTCTGGGGCAACTAGTATGACTGATTTCTGGGGCACTTAATGTAACTGGCCTATGGGGCACTTAATGTAACCGGTCTCTGGGGCACTTAGTATGACTGGTCTCTGGGGCACTTAATGTGACTGGTCTCTGGGACACTTAGTATGACTGGTCTATGGGGCACTTAATGTAACCGGTCTCTGTGGCACTTACTATGACTGGTCCCTGGGGCACTTAGTATAACCAGTGCCTGTGACACTTAAATTGACCAGTCCTTGGTGCACAAAGTATTAATGTCTAATGCAGCTATTGGCAGCTATATCCTGGAACAAAATTTCTGTGTCAAACAGTGATATAATTATTTACCCTAGAGTTTACCTCTGTGTAGGAGTATTCTTCCTATTACTACGCCTTGCAGTCAAATTTTAGTCGATGAGTAAGACGGGAGTATGACTTCCATTATCATTGCACCAATTACATTAAATTTATATCCTGAACAACACTAACTAATGGTTATTGTTTGTGGTAATATAGGTGGAACTGCTTACAGCCGAATAGAAAAAAACTAGTTGAATATATTATTGGTTTTAGAAAGTATCAAGCATTAAATGGTCCTTACAGGTAAAAAGATGTTTCTTAAGACCATAATGCAAAGCACAGGAAAAGAGAAAAGGATCAATGAAGCTTTTAGTCCAGAATACGAAGTGTTATATTGAGATTTTCGAACATGTTACGTTTAAAAATATTGCATTATGTTATGTTTATATATATATTTTTTTGGGACATCAGTCTGCTAAATAAGTCAAAAAGTAGAAATATTAGTTAATTTATCCCAGTGTTTTAAGCACATAATATCCTTCCACGAATTGCTGGTGAGCAGTGGTAAGCTGAACTATATTTTGTGAGACGTGGTTTTTATTGACAATCTCATTTTCAAAGTGATGTAATTCGCATAATTAATATGTTATTCTTTTACTGGTACAAATATTTATTTAATTTAGTTTTGAATGAATCCACCATAACTCGTGCTAATATTCAATACATAGAGAAGTGACCCAAGTAGGAAGGCCAACTATAAAACCATTGTAAAACGGGCTCTTCTTTACATCAATTCAAGGGAATTAATCGGAATATATTTATCGTGTTGTGGGGGTTGTGTCTCTAATACACGCCCTTTATCAATTAAAAGTCACTTGGGCACATACGACCAACCACAAAAAAATAGAAATACAAACATTTGATCTTTCAACCAAACCAACTCAAAGCAAGAACATTTAAGACAATATCTTTATTTCAATATTACATCTGCAGGCATTAATTTTTCGCATTTATTTGAAATTTTTAATTACCTAAAATATGAATCGTAGTTATATTCGAAGATCTTGTTACAATTACAGAACACTTTAGGCTGAGTGGCTAAAACGACGTATCAGCAATAACTGTAGCAATATGTCAAAGTTATCTGCTGTTTCCTTGCTAGGTCGATGAATGACGTCACGAAAAGAATAACTTAAATTACGAAACAAAACAAAAAGATGGCTGGAAGGTGAAGTTGAGGCTAAAATTAAAATTTAAAAATAATAATAATTATAATCAATTTTCAAAAATGTATTTAAACTAAATTAAAATAACCTTTTTTCATCAGCATCTCTTAAATCAAGTGTTTCATTACAGTTTATTTATATTTGGCAAGTTCTTTCAGTTTATTAGTTTCTGTCATGTTACCCGTGTTTATCTGTCCACATCTTTAATACGGTGTGTTTGTTTAGTTTCATGTCATATGCTTCAATCAAAATTCATACTACATAAACAATAATGAAATTTTAAAAATAAAATAAGTGATAAAATAGAAACAAAACATTAAAAATTACTGTGAAAAGATTGATGCAATGTCAACGGGTGCCATTCAAAAAGAAATAGTATGTATTGTTATGGCAGATTTTTTTTAGTATTTGAACAAAGAAGTTTTTAACCAAAGAGTAAGAAATAAAACATATGATTAAAAATAATCCTGATTAAAAAATTGCACTTGATAACATTTCAGGTAACCTTGATTTGTAAAGCTAACCTAAATTTAAATTCCCTAATTTTTTGCTATAATATTTCTTGACGAACTACATCTTTGAATGGGAGATGAGAAAACGTCCCTGTTCTTTTTTCTTCTCTACGTTGGCAAAGAGATGGAATATAAATAAAAGCTCAAGGGTAGGAGATGAATGGGGGAAAAGTAACACCCTGAATAAAGATGACGTCATGGCCTTGCCCGCCTGTGGTCAGTATGCTGCTGCAGTTAAACGATTGACTGGCACGTATCTGAAACAAGACAATTTAGTTTTACATTTTGAGTTTGAAGATAAAAGTCTTACAAAAGTGTTAACACTAATAATTGTCCGTAAATCAGACACATGAAATAGATGCAGCTCTGAGCCCCGTGTAGCAACTGAAGTACACCAGAAAGAGGCGTCACTAGGGAGGGTGTCAGCCGGGGCGGCCCGCCCCACCGCGACCCCTATTGACGCCACTGACACCAAACACTGTCATTTTCAGCTGAGTCTAAAGGACAGTTTCTATGAATGACACTGACAAAACTGTGCGTCCTTCTTGGTACATATCGAGGGTGTCATGATTTTAGACCTTCTATCTATCAAGTGAGTTAAATTGTTTACTTACAGTATGAAAGTATAATTATGTTATTCTGAGAGCGTCAGTTTGGATTCTTCCCTGAAGCTTTGAATAGATCTGTCATATTTGTTTAGGTTTTTGTATGCATGATTTAATACAACAAAGGTGAGCATTGTTTCAGGCAGTTCACTAATCCACACACGTTTTTATAACAACATTGTAAATAGAACAGGATATTATTCGAATGTTTATCAATTGTACGAAAATATGATAAAAATTTGAGTTCATTCGGAAGTTTTTAAATTACTGCATCTCTTAAAGCGACGCCTTGTTGTTTTTTTATTGACTAGAAATACAGTTGCTGAAAGTATGCATTTGTTTTTAGTAGGGCTGCGGAAATAAACGATTTATTTGCTCGTTTAAAATTTTAATCGATTAAAAAAAGGCTTGGGCTGATTAAAATATTTGTTCAATTAATCGGGAAACTTTAATTGATTAATTTCGATCAATTATACTTTAATAACGCATATAATCCAATAAATCACGATTCATTATTTAGCGAATTCGGATAAGTCGCGGTAATTCCATGGCTCCCGTATAGTGTGATGAAACACGGAAAATTCCTTCTCCTATGCAACGACTTTTGAATGACACTGTATCAAGATGTGAACAATTCTCTAGGGCTATCGCTCAGCTTGTCGTAGTCACAATGACACGAAACAGTGACTTTAATAGACGACTTGTTTCAACTGGAAAAAACACTTGTATAGATTGCTTTCAGGAAATAAGTATAAATCTAGCAATTTGCATGAACATGGTCGGCTTTGATCAACACTTGTCATCTTTAATCAGTACTTTTAATCTCTAATCAAAACTCGCCATCTTTAAAAGGTTTTATGTTACAAAAGTAAGTATTGTGCAATATTTTTCTCTATTTAACTTTATTTTAATTTTAGTTAACTTTAGTGTTTTCCACTCCTGTTAATACAACGATGATACACATAATTCAACTGGTCAGTATTGAAGATGCCCACTGTTGCCTCATTATCGATTTGCATCGTGAAGTCCTTCAGATTTCTCCACTCTGGTCTAAATGATATTCTTTAATTCTTAGGCGTTAGATTCACAATCGATAACTTTTTTTTCTGCAATAGAGCCGGGATAAAAGATATTGCATCGTGGATATATATATATATATATATATTAAAGATGTATTTTTGAATGTTTATGTCCAACTGTTAAACTCATGTTCTACAAATTAACCCATAACAAATGTATCCCGGAATTCAAACTTTGTCCTGGTAAAAACTATTGACAAAGTTGTGAGGTGTGTGCTATCTCCTCTGAGCCTTCCTTTCGGAGAATGTCTTTGTCAGGTCACATTTGTTTGTTGTTGCATCGATTCAATACGCCAGGTGAATGATTGCATCCAGCAAACGGTCCTGACATTCTTTCTTCTTCATATCTACATTTGATCGAATTGCCTCGCAGTTTGACGCTTTGGGATATTTGAATGACTCAATCTTAAAACATGTATGTACATCCACCCAAGGTAGTGGCTGATGGCTTACGCAAGACTATATATCTTAAAACAGAGATGCATGTAAATCCACACAATGCTGTGACTGACAATGTTCCCTCTAACGTTATTTGGGTGAAAGTTTGTTTTAAAAAATACAACTTTTGTGTGAAGTTCCACAGCATCCAGTTTTGTGCAAAATTGTACTCCATTAAACACAGATATTATATAACCCTTATCAAAAGTTTCCGCGCGGTAATTCTAAACTCTGCGCAGCGTCGGTCAGGTATCTGCGCTTCAAGGGAACATTGATGGCTGAAACAAGAATTTATTACTTAGAGTAGCGATGAATATCTCCATCTACTCAATATCTAAATATTATCTACTTCAATATTTTTGGTCCACATACAGCTATGTATTCATTGTGATATATAAAGACAATAATATTCGTCAATTGCCCGGTAATGGTCAAAACCTATCGTGACCTCTCACCTTTTACCTCCTGCCGACGTCCAAAAGGTCAGGGAGGTTGTAGATTGCGTCAGCTGTGCCTCCGTTTCTTTTACTGATGGGATCCCAGTCCGAATCCACCATTGACAATTTGATTATCTTAGCAGCATGTTTGAGTATTTCCTTTAAAAATTTTATTAATAGAAAATTAAATAATTAATAATTGTTTATGATATAATCAGTGGAATAAAAGGACAATGTATTCTTCACTCACAACAATAAATATTATTTCCTATGCCTATACACACACCTTTTTATCCTTAAAACAAAATGAGTTTTTAAACTTAGTTTTATGAGAATAATATGGATTTATTTATGAAGAAGTTTCGATGAATAATTAAATGAATTTTAGCTAGATGTTTAATGGGAAAGATCTCGTAGGGGATGAAAATTTAGTGGTGAAAATTAATTAGGAAAATGTGAATGAAGTGTTATCATCTAGTTATTAAAGGAATGATGTAGTTCATTGCAAATGATCACGTGACTTTGTTCTATGGGCTGAGCCCTCAATCTCACAGGTAAGCAGAAATGATTGCAATTAAAGAACCACGCAAAAACAAGAAAGAGAGATTGTAAGACGGAGAGAGAGAGAGAGAGAGAGAGAGAGAGAGAGAGAGAGAGAGAGAGAGAGAGAGAGAGAGAGAGAGAGAGAGAGAGAGAGAAAGAGAAAGAGAAAGAGAGAGAGAGAGAGAGTCTAAATCTGACCTGTCTTATTTTCTCTTCCTGGTGTCTGACAGCAGAAGCCGAAGTCCCTTGTATCAACCAAGCAAGGGCCAGAACCGCCATGACAACCAACAGTGTTCGATAAGGGAGACTAACCTGAAATTTGATATCAAAATGAAAGCAATATGAATATTTCTTGCAAAATTTCATAATGTCGCTTCGTATATCTAAATCAGCCTCGATAGCTTTGACCGTAATACAATTATATCCGGCCGGAGATAATTTGAGACAAATATTTTCTAAGGCTCAGAAAATTATATTCTCGCTCTTATCAAATTAAATAAATAAAAGCCGTTCAGTCAGTGTATATTTGTTGTTATAATATCCTAACCTCTTTCGGTTGATCTATTTAGGTTTCTGCACACGAAATAAAGTAGATTAATGCCCGGATATTGCAACCCCTTCACGAGTTAATATCAATCAAGAGTCTGGTGATAAATGCATCATACTATCTCTTTCTTATTATAATCAAAGCAAGACTGTGAAATAGTGCAAGGAATTTGATTCTGAAAACTAAGCTTTTTAAAAAAGCTTGAAGAGGTAATACATTTGTGTGTCTTATTTGTGGAGATATAGTGAGACAGCACTACGAGACTAAACATTAAGTCATATAAACAGTATGGGCAAAAAAGCACAAGCCAGGGAAGGTAGATAAATGAAAAACATATAAACCCACTGCAGTCGTATTTCAAGGAAGCAAAATATCAACTGAAGAGTCTGTGAAATTTAATTATATGCAAAAATATCAAATATGGTTCCTGGTTGGTCTTATGAGATTATCACACATGTAAAAGCTTAGCTGATCGAAAAAGACAAATTTAATATGCTTTGAATGAATTACGGACACTTCGACCACGGACGATTCGACCCCAGACGGTTCGACCCTACCAATTCGACCCCAGGACGATTCGACCCCGGACGGTTCGATCCCTTTGTATCTACTCCATAGAAATTTATTATTTTTTAGATATACTTTTTAAAATTAATTTTTGGTATAAAAATAATTCAACATAATATTATTATGCATTAAAAATTAAATACAGTTTGAAATAGTTATTTGTAACGTTTAATTTTCTATGATTTGAAAAAGTATATACACGTATAGCCAGTCAACATGCAAGGTACATTCATGATTGCAATAAATGCACACTTCCTCACAGGTCAGTCCAAAACTATCTAACTCCACCCCAACCCCGATTCGATATAATCGGCAATAAAAATTGCAATGTGGTCAGATGGTCCTTTTTTAAAGTTGCTAACATTCTCGCTGCCTCTTACTCAAATTATTTACCTTCCCCATTACACTCGCCAGCACACGGCCTGGTGTGGTTGACACTGAGTCTAACCCTTGTAACATGTCATTATGTAAGCCTCGGAAAAAATGTAAATAACAATTGTTTTAAATTCAGTCAGATCATACGGGCCCAGCAGCTTCAATGTTATTGTCTACTAGGTGGCGGTATTAGCTTTTGAAATGTTTTAACTTTAAAATACTGACAACTTTGTACGTCTTATTAAAATCAGTATTTCTGCGAGGGAGGTCTTTAAGTGTTTAGGAAAACAAGAAGTAAATGTAAGGCACGCGATTGTTACGATTCCAACGCCTGCGAAGTGCATTGTTCAGCATATCGAAACCTGTTTTTAAAAAACAAAACAAAAAAAAGAAAAAAACACTTTCATTTAATTTTTGTTATCACACTTATAATCTTTGAACGACTTAAATATATACATTTTTAAAACCTAATAATAAATTGTGTCCCTTTTAAGTGTGTTTGGGATAGGAGTTGAGATTATGTGTTTATTTTTTAATTCATAATATATCAAAAATTAATTAAAAATAATAGTAATAAAATAACAAAGAACAAATAAAAAACATTTCACGGTGTAGAAACGAAAGGGTCGAATCGTCCAGGGTGGAAACACCCTGGGGTCGAAACGTCCTGGGGTCGAACTGGCAGGTTCGAACCATCCGGGGTCGAAGTGTTCGACCATCGTTTTGAATTTTTAGTCACTAAATGTGAAAGTAGTGACATGGCTGATACTGCATTTATCTCTTCTTCATTCATGGGAAACAAATATAAGAAATTTAATTCATGCATACGACAATGACAGATAAAAAAGGATTGTCAACGTATGTTAAAGTGTAACCAACATAGGCCTGTATTGAGACATTAAGGGAGCACCGTCGATGTGCTGTGAACAGAAGACAAGTACTGGTGAACTGTCAGCATATCTCTCTGTTATACACCAAGAGTCAATGTGTTGTGAAGCCCTCAACATGAATGGAGTAATGAGTATTGTTACACAAATGGTCAATATCGAAGTTAAGTCCTCACCAACTTTAGTATTTTCTTGCTTAAAATAGACTCGAGTTCGGCGACTTGCTGTGACAAGTAGGAGAAAAATTGTTGATCTAGGACAGCGATGGCGAACCTTTTTGGGCACGCTTGCCCGGAATTCAACCCAAACCCACTTATTTATAGCAAAGTGCCAAGACTCCAATGAAACCCAAAAATCGTGGTTTGGCGTAGTTGGTTTGATTAAGATAGTAATAACTTAGATGCGTGCCGGCTGATGAGGCTCTGCGTGCCGACTGTGGCACGCGTGCCACAGGTTCGCCATCATTGATCTAAGAAATCTGTAAAATCATGGACAGCGTCGAAGAAGACTCCACAATTTTTCTTAATGAACTTGAACTGTGGCGTTTCATTGTGGCATAACAACTCATCTCAGTGATTATAACAGCGGCGTCATGTAGGTGGAGACTGCACTGATGGACCTTCAGTGTAAAGAGACTCTAAAGACAATGGACGACACTATGGTGTATACACAGTGTAGTGTAAATAGGACCCGCTTTAGGCATAGGCAAACTAGGCAGCCACCTAGGGCCCCCGAGTAGTCTCATCATTAGTGGGGACCTCGCGCAGGAATCTTTCTAAAATTATTATTTATTTTTCTATTACATTTAGGGCCACCAAATTCACTTCGCCTAGGGTCTCCAATTCCTGAAGGCTGACCCCGGTGTAAGCCTGTGTAAAGACACTAAAGACAACGGACGTCACAGTGGTGTTTAGTGTATACAGAGTTTGATTCCCGAAGAGATGTACAAGATTTGTTGACATCCGGCCCGAAACATGATCATATCTGAGTGCACGTATTTTGTGAGGGCATCTGTTTTCTGTAATGAATAGTTGATACACACCACATAGGACTCGTCTCACTGATGAAAACTTGCAGTCAACTGTGAGAATGTAAATGTTACAGTACACAATGCATTCAAATACACCAAACTAATTCGTAACCAAGAAAAGATGCAGAAATCCATCTGTGACATAGGTATAAGCGGAAAATGGTGTCCCGATGTTTTTTTAAAAAATGTATTAAAACTTCATTTCTGTTTTAAGATATATTAACGTATTGAAGTAGGTTGAATTGTATGCTCATTGAATGCTTATTCTGTTTTGACTTCAACTGAGTTTTTCATCCTCTTCAAGAGCATGTTAAATTTTCTGAGTGATCTTATCTATATATCTTATATGTATATTGCAGACTCATCGTGCGTTACAACGGTATCAGTAAAAATGAATAAATTTAAAGAAACCAATCATTAGATCTAATATGTTTTAAAGACAATTATACCACAGACCTACGAGGAAGTGTGCACAAAATTCCGAGTTTCATAGCCCATCTTAGGATTTATAAACTATATTTTATTAGAGTCTATATTTAATTACTATAGAGTACTGAACTATATATTTATATATATATATCAAAGTATGAATGTTTATGACAAAAGAATCAGAGCCCCCGGCCCGAAAGGATGAACATTAGAAATTCGATGCCCTATAGAATTTTAATATGGGCTTACACTTTTAAAAAGTTTACATAAGCTATACACTATACATTATAAACGTTCGTTACCGAACGTATTAACAAAAGTTGACTAAATTTAATGAAGTGATCCTGAAAACAATTAATTAAATTGTATTTCGAATCGAACATTTTATGTTAATTCTTTTGTAGTCGAAATAACATAGGCCATTTTTAAAATCACTTTTTAATAATTTTTTCAGATGTGTTATTAGCAGAGGATCGAAATTTTTTAAATTTATTTGGATATAATAATTTTTTTTTCAAAAACAAAATCTGGTGCGTGTGTGTGTGTGTGTGTTTTGAATATAATTTACAAAATGCGATGCCTTATCAGACTCATATATTATACATTAATTACCAAATATAGCAAGTTTCAATTAAAATACTATATACCAATATCACTTTCTCTAATATTATTTTAATTAGTAAATTTTAATCATTGGCAAAGGGAGTATGTGAAAGCATTGATATTTTAAATGTTTATAATGCTGACCCCATAGCGTAGCACGGTTATTGCGCTTGTATATATATAAATAAGGCACCTCAATGATTTACCTATGTCAATAGAACGAATGAAGCCTGATACTATTGATACACAGTTACATTGTGGTCTGAAACTCTTTTTGTTATTTTCTTTCAAAATGAAGGGATATTTTAAGTGTTTATTAAATAAAACGTTTAGCTGAAAGGTGCTTAAAATGAAGTATTTTCTTCCCATGCCCCATCCAGTATCATTAGTGTTGCTGTTTGAGATGTTCTCACAAACTTAGTAAAGTGCAAGACAAACAGAAAGTTGTCCGCAAAGGAAAATGAAAATATTTTTTGCTTTTACTTTTGACATAAGCACTCATGGAGGCTGGACAGAGAATTACTTAGTACAATCCTCTTAGTCTGTCATGTGATGGGACTGGACTGAATAAATATTTACTGGTCACCGTGAACATGTCACTGCACAATGTACTTTCCCGTGATCGAGTAGGAAAATGGTCGTATCACAGGGTTGGTATTGATGTGTGGTGGATGTCAACCCAACAAATGTCCAATGTCATTCTTTACAAGAAACATATTTAATACTTATACCAATTACATTATTTTTGTATAAATTACGTTCGAATATATGTGCACTCTTTAAAGCATGTATTCATCTCATCTGTATTCAAATAGCATATATTAATATATGTTCTTAAAAATATGCAACTCTTTGGTCAAGCCATGTCCATGGATGAAGATCGCATTTCAAAGGACCCGCTTTCCTAGTTCCTTGTTTCTGCAGCGCCCCTGTATTTCGTTGAGCTTGTAATTGTGAAAAAATATGTAAATGTAACTTATTTCTAATCTTTACATTTTATTATCTAAATGTACCTTAGTAATCTACAGATTAGAAATGTTATTAACTACAGAGTACTGATACAAAGTACCATACAACTATGATGTTACAAATGATATACCGTAAGGACAAACAAGGTAATGACATGTACCAATACTTATATAAGAACATAACACAGTACATCCTGTATTGATGTGACGTACAAGATGTACCAAAAGAACACAGCACATATATTAGTGACGTGGCACACATACGATTTACAATATAAACACAACACAGAACACAAAAAAGAAACCCCAGGAATCCATACAGTGTTAAGTTTAATTCTTCAAACCGAAATGATTACACATTTAATTCTGAAATTGTTCTAATAACTCCATTGACCCCCCACCCCCACACAAGACCTATTTACCCTATAGCCTATACACTAGGACAATTACTGAAATTGAGCGTCAAAGGAAACCTCCGATGATGAACTCGGATTGCATCGAGCACAAACAACGGCGATCACGGAATGCCGGGTCTTGAGTTTTCTAAACAATGAATCCAATCAATTTCAACTTGACCAAGATTCAGCCGGTCATATACGAGAATGTTCACGGCAAATTGTTCAAAGGATAAAGGTGATATCGACCAGCAGAAATTAATCTCCTAATGAACAAAGACCAACAGGATGTACAATATTGACAGTAGAACTGCCATAACAATTCTCAAATCTGTCATTAGAATGTTGCCCTATTCAAGAAAGGAAACATTTCTTACGTTGAAATGTTGGTATATAAATAACATGTTTAAAAATCAAAATTGTGTGTTAATTTATTCGCTTGATAAAAATACGTTAAAATTATTTTCAATATTAAAATACATTTTTTTCCATGACTTGAACTGACATATGAAACTCTACCTGGACTTGAACTGACATATGAAACTCTGCCTAGACTTGAACTGACATATGAAACTCTACCTGGACTTGAACTGACATATGAAACTCTACCTGGACTTGATGAACTGACATATGAAACTCTACCTGGACTTGAACTGACATATGAAACTCTACCTGGACTTGAACTGACATATGAAACTCTACCTGGTCAAACTCCTACCTCCGCTTCCTACTGATACTAAAGAATAATTACTAACAACATTTGAAAAACACAGAATATAATAAAAGTTTTAGATTTTACGATATACATTACCGTATTTATCGGCGTATAACACGCACTAACTTCCCCTAAAACTTGGGGGCTAATGATGTATGCGTGTTATACGCCGATATAATTTTGAGGGTTTTTTCCATGAAATTTCCCTCTTAAAATGAAGGTGCGCGTTATACGCCGATAAATATGGTACTTGCACACTTTCATTTTAAATTATAAAAACGTTTTAAAAAAATGCAACCAAACATCCTTTTTGCAAATATCAATTCAGCAAAAATCCCCATTTGACCTTTTATTAATCCTACTTATAGTCCTGAATGACTATTCTTTTAACGTAAAAAAATCATGTTAAGCCTGGTCCCTATTGGAATTCAGGACGTGTTAGCGCATTTTCGTATTATGTATCAGTACTTATGTTAGATATCAGAATTATGTAGTTATCAGTAATTGTGTTTAGATTTTAGACATATTTTTATGAATTTTCTTGTGTAATGAATATACCTGACATTTTTTTTATTTAAAAGTCATTTCTTTACATTTAAAAAAAAATTATTTTCTCTTTAATCTAACTACAAGTCACCACAAATGATGACGTAAAACTCTCTAAACTTTTACACATATTCTAATGACGTCAACTAAAAAAAACAACTAATTCTTTTGCACCCTTTCGCACCACTCTTCAATGCCTGATGGATTATGCATTCGACTTCCGGCAATGGCGGCCGTTCCCTGCGCTAGTGTTACCTCTCGATTCGAAATATTTTTTGGTAGTTTTAACGGGGTTTTTTTAACGGATCGAGTAACTGAGTGTTGATGCACAAATGGCATGTCAGGACATACAAAAAACATATATACATCATGGGTCTAGGACTTATGGATGCTGAGATCAAGGGTGATGACAGACGGACGGACGGACGGACGGACAAAACGGGTGCAATAGCGCATTCGACTTCTCCAAAATGCGCTAAAAATATTAGAATAGAACACAATCAAAAGTATCTTTGAAAAGGAGCTTTTAAGTTTAAATAGGCCAATTAAAATAGTTCAGATTGCAAGAGACTAGACTGACATACTAATACAGTAAAGTCATCATACCAACGGTATGATTCTTACTTGGATCATTTAGCCTATAAATAAGGCATCGACAATTGTTTCAATATGTTTCCGTTAAAATCTCACTAGTGAAAACAACCTCAAACCTGGATCCACATTACATAATGAGTGTATGTTAAATTATATAATAACTTGATTCACCCCCATCCCCTAAAAATAATAATAACACGCCATAAAGTAGAAAGCACTAAATCGGTCAACTCTCTTGACGTCATCTATAAGTCTCACCGCCCAACACCAATCTGACTTTATCTATAAGGTCCACCACTTGTTGAATGTCTTCGATGGCAGGTGTGAGAGTCAAGGGACTACACCAGACAACCATGGATTTAGTCTTGTCCAGGATTTAACGTCATTGAAATATTGACTGGTATAAAAGGCGTCCACGCTGTCTGGAGGCAGTAACATCAGACCGTAACAACCTCGACGGTAACATCTGTACGTTCTGAGTGTAAGAACTCCAGCACGTAAAACCTTAAGCCAGTTACATTTTTAGTATAAAAAATTGGTTCCATTAGTCTGGAAAAAATCTAATCGATCAATCGATTAATTTCGATTAATTATATTTTAATAACGCATATAAATGATCCCATTAAGTTGTGAGTCATTATTTCGCAAAATCGGTTAAGTTACGGCAATTCCATGGCTCCCAAATTTTTTGACGTAACGCTGCAAATTCGTTCTGCTTCGCAAGAAATAAGGAAGAAAAACATTTTTCTTTACGTATGCACATGAAAATAAATAATAATAATACAAGGGAAAAGTATGTCAATAACACATTTTTAAAAACCCGTTGAAAACAAAGCTCTTTATTTTAAATCCTTCATATACGAGATATAGCTAAAAGTATGTTCGTTATAATACGCAACGCGCGACAGCCAAAAAATCCAAAATTTTAGTTATGTCTCATATATAATGTATTTATTGTAAAAAGAGAACTACAATCTGCCTGTTAAATTTTAGTTCGATTTGATTACGGGAAAAGGGTTGTAAAAACATATCTATTATATAATGCGCCTAAGCGCGTCCGTGTGTGTGAAGCCCCTATACCACGCAACTCTTGCTAACTTTTTTAAAATTGAAAATATAGACGTAAAATCATAATGATTTTGGGTTTGAGATTAACAGAGGATGTGGTTTTGCGCGCCGTAAAAAAAAACATTAAGTGGCGTCATGAAGCTTTTATTATATTAATTTATTTGATGTTACTTTTTATCTTGATTATAATCTGAGTGTGTGAATATGCATGTGTGCGAGTGTGTTTATGTGTATGTGCGTCTGTGTGTGCGTGTGACTGTGTGTTTGTATTAGTTGTGAAATAACGATTTGTTTCATAGATTGCTTAAGTGAAATTAAATATTGAAAAGACGTTACCACGTAATCTTTTATGTATATTTAAAGTATGCACTGCATTATGAAAAATTCCGTTAATTTTATGAACACAAGTTCCTGCCGATGCGATCTGCATGGGTGCTTGAATAAAAGATAACGGGAAGTCATTGAATGTGACTTAAAAAAACTGTTAATGAGAAGAACAATCTCCAATGATTTTTCAGAGATGGTTTTTACTTTATGTTTGATTTTAGAAGAAATGAGCCCTTGCGCATTAGTTGGATGATTACTCGCATGAATTGCCACAATGGAAAATAAACTTTGAAAAGAGCTTACAGTCACTTTTGAAATTGCATTATTTTTAGTTCAAACGTGTAATTGGGTAAGATTGGTGCATATTTATTTGTAAAGGAAATGGAACCTTTGTAAACATTTTAATTGTATTTTACAATAATAAAGTCACACGAAGATGGGTCGAACTAATTTCTCTTAGTCACTGTTAAATAAGTATAGAAATAAATGTGAAGAAATTATTTAATTGTAGACGAAATATCAATTTTACATTTTAATATAAGCTTTTATAC
>MUZC01000102.1:141900-153227 GCA_002072015.1 Radix auricularia | reverse complement strand
TTTTTTTTTTTTTTTTTTTTTTTTTTTTTTTTTTTTTTTGCTTAAATAAGTTTATGCGTTAAGTTTTGTGTAAAATAATTGATATTAAACAAAATCTTGGTAGCCCATATTAAAAGGCTATAGGGCACTGAACTTCTAATGTCAATTCCTTCTGGGCCTGGGGCCCCGAATGTCTGTTTTTTGGTATATGCTTAACATATTTTCCTCATTTTATTTTTAACAATCTAGAGGAATATATTCATGATGAAACTGAATTAAACTAACCGCTATTTGAAATTAACAACTTGTCCAGAATGGGCACATGGGTCCTTAAATGTCATTTTTTCCTTATATTACCTTTATAAAAATTAGTGCTAGCTTACGTTATTGAGAAAATAACGGATCTTATCAATCTTAGTACATAAAAACTCAAGATTCTATAAAAAATTACTATAGGGAACTGAACTCTTTATGTTCATTCCCTCAAGCAGGCGTCCCCAACTGTTTTTGTAATGCACGTTAATAATTTAATTCCCCAATCAATTTTACCCAAGATTGAGAAACATAGCTTGAGTACAATTTATCACTCATTTTAGAGCCTGGCCCTTTAATGTCGATTTTTTCCCTTTTTTTAAGCGTTTAAAATAATATTTTATTTATCTATTTGCTATGAAACTTGGACTTTATTGCACACTTCCGAGCAGGTTTCTGGCATAATTGTTTTTAAAACATATCACTCATTGGATTCTTGAATAGTTATTTTTACTGAGATCGTTGCATTGCACGACCGGGTCTGCTAGTTGTTAATAAAAACTAGTCCTTAGTTTACGCTAATAACTTTTGACTTTTGATTTTATATTCCTTTGATCTGTCCCACAAACGTTTAAATATTTCAATGTGCAATTAAATATGTAATCAGATTTAGAGTAAGCTTGCAAGACGTACATTAAGTTTCTAACTAAGATTGACTTGGCTTCGATCACACTTACTATTTTCGAAATCGTAGCAATATAATTACCTCGGTGTTTAATAAAAACTTTTATAGGTCTTTGCCTAAGGCTACATTGAGATAATATTACATTACATGACATCATCTGTTATTCCAAAAAAGGAGACTGACTGATTGGCTTGGACAATTTTTGGCTTTACCATTCCTTGGCTTGCAGCTATTGCTGGTGTCTCAGTCTTTCTTTAACTATCTTACATAAATTTACTCGTCCAGGTCTCATTTCTTCCTTGCTTCTGGTACTTGCCCACTGTCCAAGAATCTCTGCCCATCAACCATTCCTTGCAGTTAATACTTGCCCATTCTCTAAGATATCATGCTCTTAATACCTTACTTGCACCTGTTACTTGCCCACTAGCTGAGACTGCATGCTCTTAATACCGTCCTTGCACCTGGTACTTGCCCACTCTCTAAGACTCCATGCTCATAAGTCCTTCCTTGCACCTGGTACTTGCCCACTCTCTAAGATTTCATGCTCCTAAGCCCTTCCTTGCCCCTGGTACTTGCCCAATCTCTAAGGCATCATGCTCCTTAGCCCTTCCTTGCATTTGTTACCTTCTCAGTGTCAAGAATCTCTCCCTATTAACCATTATTTCTCCCTTTGTAATTCCATATCTTTCATTAGTTCACTGTTTCACTCCTTCTGTACCCAGGGCATCTTCTTATCCTATTATAGGCCATCTAATCCTGTCTAAGTCAATAACACATTGATCTCAGTCCAAACCTGCTTGATTTATGACCTAACCTTTTGCCTCCAATTTTACCAAGTCTGCTTTCCGGTTACTATGTGGTCACTTCTGGTCTCTTTTTGGCCAACGTGATCTGTCTAAGACTTATTTTCATCATCTTTTGCTCCATGCTAAGGTATATCTCCCAGCCCTACATTTAACAAGTGGCTTTTTACGCATATACATTAATGCGTTAATCTTCCATTGTAAAATAAAACTCTAATTGCGTTTCTGTTTAGTATGAAAGTTCCGAAACAAGGAAAGGCAGACCAAAAGGGAGGAAGATAAGAAATGAAGAAAAATAAAGACACCGAAAATGATTGATCGTGACTGAGTTTGCGCATGAGAGGGAACAATCCATTATAGAATGTTTTTGCTTTTATTGTTTGGTTTTTTGGCAAGCCTGAAAAAAAAAAATCCACCGTTCATATAAAAATCTTCGTCACCCTTGAAACAGGACGCATTATACTAATTGGACTTTTTTCTTTTATGTCCAAAATGAAACTCTAGCAATCAACTCCTCTATCTTTCTTTTTCATTTTCGTACTCTCTTCTCTGTCTCTCTCTATCTCGCTCTTTCTCTCTCCGTCTGTCTCTCTCTTTTCTCACCCCTACTGTCTCTCTCTGTCTCTCTCTCTCTTATCTTATATTATCTTATCTAATATGTTACGTTTATCTATGGTTTGTGTTTAGTCCTGTATTATTATTCTTTCTCTGTATGTTTTAATATCTGTTTAACCCTATCATTATAACATTGTCCTTTTCGCTTATTCGTATTCCATATGGCTTATTTAGTAAAAATCTAGTATTCCAGTTTTCTTTCATCTATTTGTACAACATATCTCTAGCGTTGTGTGTTTTCTTTATTCTCTTTTTCTCTCCGTGAGTTTCTTCTCTCGACTCTAATATAATTCTGACATCTAAGAATCTCCCCTCTTTATCAACTCTATATAATCCTCAGTTTTCTTGTGCACTCTTTTACTAAACTGTACTTTCACCGCTATAGAACTGATATTCATTTGTTCGTCGTGTGTTCCCATATATTTCCCATATACACCCATATATTTCCCATGTACACACAACTACTTGAAGAATGAGAATATAAATTTGCACATTTCACAACCTTTAAAGACATTTCAAGATTTCTTTAAATCTAATGACAGAATAAGAGCCAGACTATGAAAATGCGTGTTTGTCGAAATTAATCTATGCAAAACGTTTAAACAATTAATAGTCAATTGAAATCAGTTTATGAAATATTATAATATGTATTATAATTGGCCGAATGTTCCCCTAGCTTTTTAATAAATTTGATAATCAGACTTAGAATCAACTAAAATATTATTAAAAGATAATGGAAATGATTAGTTTTTAATTATAGGAATAGCTCTGTCGAGATTTACTAAACTGATCGGTTTTTAAATAATATGCGATCCACATAAATTTACCCATATAACGTGTTTTTAAACAGGATGGGTTTAAGAAACACTCGGTTACAAACACATTTAAACACACGCCCCACTTTTATTGACAAGGCCATGAAAGAGTATGACACTTTAACACACAGTATAAACTAACAACGCCATATTTGGATGTACTTACTTTCTGCATGAATGACATTGGTATCGCACGTAGGCTGTTCACAGAAACCTTGGGAGTTCTTACACGAATCGTAGGCTGTTTGTTACACTAGACGTAAGCTGGTTGTTACACGAAACGTAGGCTGGTTGTTACACGAATCGTAGACTGGTTGTTACACGAAACGTAGACTGGTTGTTACACTTTACGTAGGCCGCTTGTTACACGAAACGTAGGCTAGTTGTTACAATGAACTAATAATACTACAAAGTCCTGGCGGCTTGTTGCTCAGAATATGTTGTCTAAGTTTTATGTATGTTTCGAGTTCTTTAACTGTTTAACTCTAATTACCCTTCTGGGCTGTCTGCGTTCGTATGGGTACTGTGGTGTAATATTTGGTCTAAAGACATGAGCAGTCTGGCTTATATAGAGAGCTTTAGAAAAAGTATGGTACGCCAAATGTGTCAATTGACTCAACGGGTTCTGAATAGACAACAAAGGGAGACTACACTTTCATTCCAGTACTTATTTCTTTGCTCAATACATAACTTGAAAATAATAATCAGTTCATTTCATATTTTATTATGTTTTTCGTAACTATACAGATAACATTACGTCCCTGTGCAGACCAAAAATCGATTAATTCCGATGTTTTGCTCACTAGGTCAACGAACTCTTTTTTTTTTTTACACAAACATGAAATTGAATACCAGTCCTACATGTTTAACAACACTTATTAATCGAAAATACCTCAAGATGGCATTGGATTCTTTACTTACGTTTTATGTTTCCAACTCGTATCCTTCAACTTCAAAATTATCCAACATTAATTTCAAGGCTGATTTATAATGACATAAAAAGTGACATAAAGTTAATTTATCTTTGTGTGAATTTTATATATAAATCTTTTCTTAATATTCTGTGCCATTAACAGTGGTTATAGAAGCTGATAATTTAGTGCATGTTTCCATGAGTTTTTGTCAGTTATGAGCTTTGTCTAAAGTTAATCAATTCTTTCTTTCATAAATTTTTGTGGGAACAATTAAAAATGCCATCTGAGAAACTGTACCCTATCGAAAGTCAATGGTATGAACATGGATGGTCGAAACTACTCTAAACGGATGAAGGTATTTCCCAAATACTTTTTAAATATTTTTGTTTAAAGTTTAAAACATTTTGCATTACTTATTGCTCAAAGATACCCAATATGTTATCATTTTTATACAGAAAACAATAACAATTTTGAACCATTATTTTATAACCGTATGCACTTTTTAAATTGTCCTTCATTGATTAAAAATATGTTAAACAAGATTCCCTTTAAGAAATCGTAATCGTTATATTACATTTTAAGTGAGCTTGCGGCGTCCATGATGTACAAATTTTATGAGTTTTTAAAATAGACTTGTTACTTTTTGTATTATCTCAAATATGTTGATGCTGGGGGGATTTTCAAAGATCAAATAATTCGACACCGCATAACGTTTAGATAAGGGATGCAACTGTCACAACTCTAAATTATTCGCGGGTAATTCATTGTTTACCTTTTAGTCCATTCATGATATGCAAGTTTTAAAGATAATAACATCAGGGCCGCCGCTAGAAATTTTGGGGCCCCTGTATAGTGGGTACGTGTGGGCCCCTTTGTTAAATAAAATCCCACACAAACACAGACTGGTTTGATGCACATTGGGACAAGATTAAACCTGTCACTAAAGCCAAAAGGAAAGCTCTTATGGCCTACAAGGAAAAGCCTACACCCAACAGCCTGCATTACTTAAAAGCAACCAAGTCAATAGCAAAAAAGTCAATGCGCCAATACCTACCGGCTTAACCTCAGCTCCAGCAAACAGTCAGCTGCAGACATGGGGAATGCTAAAGCCATGTACGAAAATATCATTAACGTCCAAAGTTGCCCCTCTGAAGTCCAAGAGTGGAGAAATTATCCAAGACAAGGCAGCGAAGCAAAAAATGTGGGTTGAGCATTATCTGGAAATGTGTGCAACAGTATATACAACATATTCCAGCACCACTCTAGATGACGTCCCCGCTATGCTGCCCATGGAAGAACTTGATGTCGTGCCCACACAGGGAAAGCCTAGCAAAGTAATTGACTGTTTAGCTTGTAGAAAAACCCCTGGGAATGATGGTATAACACCAGAAACTTTAAAGCATGACAATGACATATAATTTCTACAACCTTAGTACGAGCTTCTTACCCTCTGCTGGGAACAGGGATATATCCCATAGGACCTAAAGGATGAAAACATAGTGACATTATAAATGTACAAGGGCGATAGAAGTGACTGCAATAACTATCGCGGCATCTCACTCCTTCGTATTGTAGGAAAGGCCATTGCCCGTGACATACTAACGCTAATACAGAGTTTAGCATCCCAAGTTTATCCAGAATCTCTGTGCGTTTTAAGCGCTGGTCGGTCAAAGATAGACATGGTGTTCTTAATACGCAGTTCCTGGAAAAATGTAAAGAGCAACTGATACCACTATATATTGACTTTGGTATCTTTCGAAAGATTTAGTCAGTCGCAACGGGCTATTTCAAATTCTGGAAATAATTTGCTGTCTAACACACCTACTTACCATCATCAGGCAGGTCGATGCATGAAAATATGCAGGCACAGTGCAATTAGTGGGGCTACTTCAGAAGCCATTCCAGTCAGGACAGGAGTTTAACAGGGTTATGTCCTCGCACCAACACTGTTAGCAATATTCTTCTCTGTACTGCTTCGATACGCATTCAATGATAGCTGTGATGTAATCTGGTTACACATCAGAGCTGATGGAGGACTTTTCAACACAGCCCGCCTCCGATCCAAAACCAAAACAAAACGACAGATGTCCTAATTTGTGAGCTACTCTTTGCGGATAATGCGGCACTGATAGCACACACAGAAACTGGTTTGTGATAACTCGTGTCACGCTTCTCCAATGCCTGCAAATAATTTGTCCTGAAATCAGCTTGAAAAAGACAAACATCATGGCCCAAGACACAAGTTCTCCTCCTACCATCAATATCGATAATGAAAACTTGGAGGTTGTCGACAGCTTCACCTACTTGGGCTCCCAAGTCTCCAACACACTGTCCATTGAAGACGAAATAAATAGTAGAATTCGCAAGGTAGCTGCCACAAGGGCTAAACTAAATAAACGTGTCTGGGAAAACACCAAGCTAACGGAGAAAACCAAACTGTGTGTTTATCCAGCCTGCGTCGCCAGTACGCTGCTATACCGAAGCGAGACATGGACAAATTTAAAAATCCCATGAGTGCAAACTTAATAGCTTCCACTTGAGGTGCCTGCGTCGCATCCTTGGCATGGAATGGCAAGATCAGATGCCAAATGGTGAGGTCCTGATGCGTCCCTATATCAAAAACATGATCTCGGCCCTTAGTGAAAGACGCCTGAGATGACTAGGACATGTAAAAAGAATGAACATGACAGCATCCTCAAGGACCTTCTATATGGAAACTGTTATCGGGAAAGAGGAGGACAGGTCGACCACGTCTGCTATTTAAAAATGTCTGCCAAAGGGACATGAAAGCAGCCAGAATACGCACAAGTGACTGGGATAGTAAGGCAGAAGACCGATCTACATGGCGCAGAGTTGTAAAAGAAGACGTCATAATAGCCGATGAGTGAAACTACAGAAACTAGAGCTAGGAGAAAGTCCCAAAACATTGGGAAGCACAGAATCTGTGTGCAAAAGCTGTGGTAAAGACTGTCACTCAAGGATAGGAATGCACAGCCACACGAGGAAATGCATCTCAGACCAACGGTAATGCACTATCGTCTTGCGAGGCGGAAGGATGGCGACAAGATACATCTGGGTCATAGCGTCTGATATTACGCCTGTTAATGACCACTCACCACAACTGTCGTAAAATTATTAAGATTCTAAAACGGTAATGACAATATCCTGTATACCAAGACTGCTCAAAAGTACATGATCATAACGTACCGTAATACTTCGTACATTTTTAATACCTTAACATTGCCAATGCAATTTTCAATATATCATTATATAACTAATGTGTGGGCACGCTGCCACATAACATTGTAGGTACTTGGAAAAACCATTTCAAATATTGTGTTAAAAATCTAAAACATATATTCTATCATTTTGAAGGGCTAGCTCCAAGCTTTCTGAAAACAACAATTTCATCTTGAAAAGAAGTCGAGTTATCATTTATTCGACTGAATTTTTAAAGCGCCTTACATATAAAGTCAAACCCACTTATCTCGACCTCGGTTATCTCGCCAAACCTATTATGTCGACGCTTTTGAAGTAGAATCGCGAAATTCTCTCTTTATATACCAGCACCACTCTAGATGACGTCCCCGCTATGCTGCCCATGGAAGAACTTGANTGTTATCGATTAAATTAAATTCAATCGTTAACTTTAGAAAAATTACCGATTAATTGATCGATAATTTTGTTAGAGCTTAAAAGAAAGATGTATGACGTCATTAAACTGAAAATTTCAAGGGAAGTAATAAAAACAGGCAATTGATTTTTTTTAGTTAGTTACTTCTAAAAGATAGTTTTTTAATTTTAAAAAAAAGTTAAATAACGCATTAAAGTTAAGGCACTTGGATGAAAATTTCAAATTAATTTCAAAATATAAAAGTAATACAGCTGTATAGAAATTGTTTGATGATTAACAAAACATAAATATCATCTTTTTATCCCAAGTGGTTCAAAAGTTATGATTTTTTTCTAAGATCTCATGATCACTTTTTTAACTATTTTGTTTTCCTTCATATTTTGTGCCCATTTATGGCTTTTTACAAATGCCCATAACTTAAGTATTTAATTTAATTTAATTAAAAAATGGAATATTGCTGAGATGTACTTAATTATAAGTAGTTCAAAATAATGTCGATGAATTTAAATTTAGTTATTGTTAATTAATTTTTTAAAAAAATTTTAAAATATCCTTTTCTTTATAAAACAGATTCATTTAAAGTTTACACCTTAAGACTCCGTTTTTTAAATGGAGTAGTTTGTACGAAAAAAAAACCCTATTATTAATTATTAATTATTTATTAATAAATCGAATTTTCAAAAAAAAACCAAACATTTCTTTAATTCTAATCACTATTTTATCGATTAAAATCATTTTAATCGATAATAAATTGTACCGATTAATCGAGAAATTAATCGGTAATTTTCGCAGCCCTAATATATATAGTTAGGACTGTTATCGATTAATTTAAATTTAATCGTAAACTTTTGAAAAATTACCGAATAATTAATCTATAATTTTTATTAAAGCTAAAAATAAGGTGTATGACGTCATAACCCTGAAAATTTCAAGGGAAGTAACAAAAATAGGCAATTTACATTTAATTTTTAACAATGTTTTATTATTTTTTTTATATCATATACCTTAAAAAACAGCTTATTTTATTGTTTAAACTTTTAAAAAATCTCTTTTTTAATGGCGAAGTTTGAACGTAAAAAAGGCAAACTATTATTTATTATAAATAATTAAATTATTTATTAATAAATCCACAGCATCTTGTAACACATTTTCTACAGTTTTAATAGCTATTTCATCGATTAAAATCTTTTGACGNCCCCGGACAAAACGGCCCCTGACAAAACGGCCTCAGACAAATCGGCCCTGGACTAATATTTGTTAATGGAATACAATTTTAAATAATTATTTATACTCGCCGATTCAGTGTCAGTTTTAGTTCACCAAAAACAATAATAATAACATCACAAGAAAGAATTTAATAACATTTAAACTATATGGTAACAAGTCACAATTGTTTGTTGAGAAGAAATTATGTCATAACTTCACAAGAAATAATTTTACTATTTTACCACTTTCATAAAAGGTGAATAAGTTGAACAAATGTTAAATTAACTTAAAATTTTAAAAATTATTATTTTTTTTGTAAAAAATGTCTACAATTCGTCTGGGGCCGTTTTGGTCGGGGCCGTTTTGACCGGGGCCGTTTTGTCCGGGGCCGTTTTGACCGGGGCCGTTTTGTCGGGGCCGTTTTGTCAGGGCCGTTTTGTCAGGGGCCGTTTTGACGGGTCACCAGTCACCATATATATATATATGCAGTAGAAGTCCATAAGTCCGGCATCCAACAGTCCGGAATGCCCGATAGTCCGGCATCGCTTCGGAAAATTAATTTTTTTAGTATAAAAACGCCCGAGAGCTATTCGGAAGTTTTCGGGATAGTTTGGGATCATCCGTAAGCGCTCGGTATTGTTCGGAAACAATTAGCGTCCGGCTTGTCTCAGCTGTCACGACAAATACAAGTGCAGTGCAGTACAGTTAATCAATCCCGACGCGTCTTCGTCATTTTTTTTTAAAAATATTTTTTTTTTCGGGTGCGTTGTTGTTTTGTTTCCTTTCAGATCACAGTAAACTGTTTATCAGTGCTCTCTACTCTAATACAATACATCTGTGGTGACGTACTTAAGTTTTGAAACTTTCTTATAAACAAAGTGAGTTTCGTTCTAAATGCACAGTGACCAAGTTTTCACAACATATGTCTTCGAGTTCAACAGGAGAGAAACGAAAACACGTAACACTGACTTTAAATCAGAAACTAGAAATCATCAAACGGCTAGAAAAAGTTGGGAATAGAAATGTTTTAAAATGAATGAGTTTTATATTGGCTAATCAACTATTTATGACATTTAAAGAAACATAGTTCATTTGTTTTACGGCAAAGCCTACACTAAAAAGAAGGGGAACCGCCCGATAGACCGGAAATTTCGATAGGCCGGTGTCACGAAATAAAGTCTCCCCCAAAATAAAGTCTCCCCCGGAGAATTTATTTTAAAACAAAATCGCCCCCGGAGAATTTGTTTTAAAATAATGTCTCCCCCTTTAAAATGGATCCTCCCCTTAATTATTTGAAATTATAAATAATTGTTTTATTAAACTTTATGACTTACAAGATAATTTGTATTTGTTCGACATGCAATTGTGTATGTTTATTGGAAATTCAACAATCATATGCTTAGTCAAGGGTGTAGCTATTTTTGGATTAAGAGGGTGTATGCCCATAAAGACACAAATTTAGAGTTGGTTAATTGTCTAGACTTACTAAAAAAAATAACAGACAAATGAACTGAAATATAAAGATGATTAATTAATACGAGAACGTTGCATCGATGACTTTCTTTACGTTTGTAACACCAGTTAGGATTGAAACGTAAGTTGCTATTTCTATTTGTGCATTATAATGATTAAGAAATATCTCTAGCCTTCTACCCGTAGGGTTTACTACATTTACTGAAACAAAAACATTAGCAAATCCAAGTAGTCAAGTTGAAAAAATAAAAAAAATTAAAGTTTACTTTTTAAAAATAGTAAAAAAGCCTTTAAATGGTTTAGTTTTTTGTGTAGCCGTCTCAAGAAACATGGCACATGCTAAAATTTATACACGCAAAAATTAGTTTACACTTTTAAACTGAAATGATTGTCATCTGGTTTCCCGAAGATAGAACAGTTAAACGTGGACAAAGGGAACGTGGAACGTTAATACGTTTAAAACTTTCCCAAATCATTTTATAAGCTTATCACTTACCTTACATTTTTGTACGTATTTGTTTGTATGTAGGCTGTTTTATTTAATTAATTAAAATTATTTATGTTAGTGCCTGATATTATTGCAATGTCCTGCAATGAATTATTCTAAATGATAAGTTTAAATTTAAAGTTTTAAGGCTCACTCTAATGAAATTTTATGTTAATGTAAGGGAAATTGTAGTATTTTCACACACACACAAACACACACACACATTTATATATATTTACTAGGATTTGACCGGATTTATATAGTGAAATATGGACGAACTCAGGGTGGAGACGGATTTGTGAACATGGAGGGATTTCGGATTTGCCAGAACCGGAGCAAATTATAAATATGTATATTTTATGGGTCTATCGGCCTGCCGGATTAGGCCGGATTTAGGACGCAATAATCTCCTGTACAGAAGGAGCGTCTGCGATGTTTAAAATAATTTTTATATCCATATAAAT
>MUZC01000102.1:123229-139405 GCA_002072015.1 Radix auricularia | reverse complement strand
ATATACACACACACACACACACACACATTAATATATTTAGTAGTTTTATTTATTTATTTGGAGACAATTTTAATAAGTAAATAGTAAAGCCAAATTATAGAATAGGACTGCTGTAAAGAATTCAGGAAGTATATAACTATAAAACTATCAACTATACGATAGTATTAAGGTTGGTTCAAAATATGGCATTCACAGCTTACCTTTCTTAAAGTGAAGGAAAAAAATCATATATTTACATCTACTCAAATAAGTGAGAGAGTACTGCAAGACATATTTTGACGTATTTTATGACTAAAATATATAATTTTTAGAACACGAAATTTCTGAAGAACTCCTTTAACGAACCGTTCATTGTGTAGAAAAGTTTTCCCGTCACATTTCGTTGTAAGCTAAATTTTTAAAACTTTTTTGTTGCATGTCACTTCAATAATTGTCTGAATATATATCTATCTAAGCGCATAGAATCAGAATTTTTTTTAAAAATCAAGCGTTGCTGAAGGGCCCCCCCCCCCTTACCGTTTTAATGTGCAAATTTTTTTTGTTCAGAGAAATGACTGACCCACAGATAAGAACATAAAAGTGTTATAAACCATAACAAACACAAATAAAATTGTAAAGACTTTTCTTAATTAAAAAATATAATATCAACATTTTACTTACTTACTTATACATTTTTAATCTTAAAAAATGGCCATCATAAAAATGTTGAGTTTTATTATTTTGTTTTAAAAGGGCTACTTATTTAAAACAAGATTAAAATTCTATGAAATGAAGAAAGTAAAATTGAGAAATAAACTGAAAATACGTTGACAGAATCTTTATTCAATTGCTATAGATTTAAAATAGATTTTATATTATTCCAAAAAGTCTTTTGTCAGACGAAATGTACTTGACAGAGATCTCTATCCAGCCGAGTTATGATAATATCATTCAAGAAATGTCTTGAGATTCGATGTGTGACTTAACTCGGAATAAATCAGGCCAGTGGGCCAGGAAATACATTATTCGTTACATTCTATTCAGAGCTAATGTAGTAATTGAAGCTATCTTAAAAGCTCTACTTTACATATTCTTCTTTTGGTTTCTACATGACTAAAAAATCCCCAGTCTTGTACCTATGGGTTCACGGATTTTTAGGGAACGTGGCAGCAGAAGATTTCTTACTTTAGTTATTATAATTGGCTTTGAATCAATTATAAGACATTAGCAAATAAATTGATCCTCAATAAGACTCCTTGTTCCTTGATAATAATAATCTTTAATCTAGAGATGGTAATAACATATATTCCAAACAATTGGATTGTAACTCCCATTCAAATAGTATAGTGCCATCAATTATAGACAGGCTCGTACTGCCTATTCCAATAGACAGGATAGTACCACCTATTCCTATAGACATGATAATACTGTCTATACCACTTGACAGCATAGTACCACCAATCACAATAGACATGATAGTACCATTTATTCTAATTGACATGAAAGTACTACCTATTTCAATCAATAGCATAGTATCGCCTATTACAATTGACTGGATAGAACTGCTTATATTCCAAAAGACAGAATAGTACAGCCTATTCCTATAGACAGAATTGTACCGCCTATTCCGATAGACAGGATAGTACCGACTATTCCAATAGACAGGACAATACCGTCTATTCCTATAGACAGGATAGTATCATCTATTCAAATAAATAGGATAGTACAGCCTATTCCAATAGACAGGATATTATCATCTATTCTAAGAGACAGGATAGTACGATCCCGTGACGTTATAACGGTATGAGGTGGTTGCGGACCACACCGATGACACAATCACAAGGGGGTGATACCAAAATGTAAAATTATATAAGTTCCCGTTATTCGTAACTGTCAGACACTCTTTACAAAATTTTTAATGTACAGCCACTATCTTAACAAATGCTGGACCACTCATTCAAGAGTCTTTGATGTTCCAAGCTGAACCAAGTCAACCTTACAAACCAGGTAGCCACATCAAAAGTAAATCGCTTGTTCACAAAACGCTACATACAAATCGCAATGAACGGCCCCGGTCAGCGCAAAATGTCCAAACAAACGCCCCTCATCACGACCGATTTCCACCACCCCCACACCACAACCAACCACACCATCAAGATGTTAAACCTCGGATCGGTGACCTCCAGATTGCTATCTGTGACAGCCCGGTGTTAATCGCCATGGCTAATCCCTATGTCAGTAGATATTAGCTGGCCGAAGCTCTTCAAGTGTAACAGCCCTGAGGCGGGCGGACGTTCGGGGGTTAACCGGAATAAGGGAAGACTCCAAAAAACAAGTCGTATACTGGGAGACAATTCCCGCGTGATGTAATGAGGGTGGACAGTAGTCATCCAGTGGACCGGAGAGCAAGATTTGAAACGTCTGCCTGCTTCACTTCTGCTGATGGTCTATCTGGACTTGGACAGTGGTAGCCGCCTACCGTGTCTTACCCACCACCGACGCCTACGCCAGTCTCTACTATTAGACTCGTTATTTCGAAACCGGAAGTCATCGGCCGCTTGGAGCTTGAAAAACTTTGTCGATGACGTCAAGACTATTGAAGTGGAGGTAAATATATTGTTGATCAACAAAAAGGAAATAGATAAATTAATAGCTTATAAGCTATTTCACTTTCCATCTAAAAATTATAGATATATATGTGTGTGTTTGTATGTATAATTAACCAGGACTAACACAAGACGTGTGAAAATAAGCAGAAGCAATTAACCTTGCTTGGTCAAACAATCACATTTTATGGTTGGCAAGCGATGGTGGTCCCCCCCCCCCCCGACGTTCACTCGCTTTGTTTTCATTTCGTCTTGCTGCTATTTATGTCTGTTCTTCCCCCCTCTCCCTATTGTTTGCACTTTCTATGAGCAATTGATATTCTAACACCTACATAAAAACAAGACGAAAAGCTTTTACGACTGATTCCTGATTTTTTAAAAATAAATTATGAAGGCCATCCAAAAATTCTTGTCGCCGAAATGTGGAAGTAGACATCGAGGAACTAGGCCTTTCCTGAGGGATCTTTGACAGACTGGGCCAGGACAGAGGTGCCTGGAGGACCTTGAAGGTGGCTTATGTCGTTTGAAGAACGGAGAAGCCGACGATGATCGACTGTTTCTCCCAGGGGAGGAGAAATCAGAGAGAGAGAGAGAGACAGAGAGAGACAGAGAGAGAGAGACAGAGAGAGAGAGAGAGAGAGAGAAAGAGAGAGAGAGAGATAAATTTCTTACGAAGATGGTTAGATATTAGTCTATTGACTCATTTCCAGAGTTCAATGACTTGTTTCACTTTATTAACCCTTTTCTTTAGTCAAACAGTAATTTCATTTTTTTTAAAAATCATTTGGACTCTAACCATGCTGCAAGGCAATTAGATATCATACTCCGTTTTGTTTTCCCTCTTTGTGTTTGGTCTTCGCGTAAAATCTTTTTTTATCAAGTAAGTGAAGTAAAATAACAAGTTATCTTTATATATAATTCACGTAAGCGACCATATGCAAATGAGCATCACGAATGAAATCGCTTGGGTCGAAAGATCACAGTGGGCATATGGATTGGGATGAAAAAAAGGTGTGGGGAGGGGGCTGTGGCAACAATGCTTCTTGCGTTCGCTTGCGTTATTCCTTCACAGGATGTGATTTGTAATGTAGTAATTATCACGTCCGCCTAGCACGCGGAAAGTCCTGGGTTCAATTCCCAGAAGTACCAGTTTTAAAACAAAAAAAAATTCCCGTTCTTTCCCCCATTTTTTGTTAACATGACTAACCCTAGAGTCGGAAAATCACAGTTAATTGTTGGCAAGGTATGGTAGTAAAGGGTTGGGCGGGAAACAACACCAGCTGTACACGTTTACTCGCTTTTCTTTCATTACTTCATGCGTTCACTCACACACACACCCCATTCCATTATTTGCACTATCTATGATGAGCAAGTCTGCGGCGTATGCTACGCAACGGGTCATCTTGTAAATTTATATTTGTAAATGTCTAAAACACCATGGCAAAGCATGGAGGACAATCTAATAAAAAGGGTTAAAATTAGGGCTGTTAACGATTAATTTCAATTTAATCGTTACATTATTAAAAATTAACGACTATTTAAACAATAATTTAAATTAAAGACAAAAATTGACATTTATGTTGTTATAAGTTAGTAACATTGATGAAAAGTACTTGTCGAAAATCGAAACAACACTGGGATGGCTTCTTTATACGACATCTTTTAACCAACAACGCAAACAGAAAAGTGTATTGATATTACTAGGTTCAAGTGAGGAGCGGGTCCTATTGATATGACCAGGCGAACTGAACAATCGTCCATATAGCTCTAGATCTGTCTCAGCTAAAATTTCTGATGCTTTAGTGGATGTTTGGTTTGCAGGTGATATGTAAGCGATGTACTAGAACCATGGTAGTAATGTTCCCTTTAAGCAGCTTGGCTGCGCAGATATTTGACCGACGCATTGCATGAGTTTAAAATCAGAGCGCAGCAAATTTTGTAAAATATTGCACAAAAAATGGACGTAGTGCAACCTTTCATTCAATTTTTTTTTTAACTTTGCACATGGACCAACGAAACTTAGATTTAGAGGGAACATTGCATCGTAGGCAAACGATTTATCTTAAAGGGCACAGTAACATGTATCAACATTTTGAGCATTCACGTCAGTAAAAAGTTACTTTCGTGTCATTGTCCGGAAATTAGTTTATATTTATCGGCCGAAATATTTTACTTTTTGACTTCCAGTGCATTTATAAGTGATGGGTCGATTAATCATTTTAAAAAATTAATCCTTAAAAGATGTTAACGATTAATCGAGAAATTAATCGTTAATTTCACGATTAATCGAGAAATTAATCGTTAATTTCCGCAGCCCTAGTAACATATCATGGACGAAGTCACCCAACGACGTGGACAGGTCAGTTAGGTCACGACATTCTTCAAAAGTGAATTCAAACCTAAATCAAAAATAGGCTGCCCACTGCCCTCATTATCGGGGCACTTGATTGTAGAATAAGTTTAGCCTGTTATGTGTGGGTCTGTAGATTGAAGTTTATCGTTATAATAGTAAGTTATATACAGATCTTATTGTTTGATATCTTATTTTATAACACACGTTACATCAGCTTCGCTTGTATTTTGTGGTAGCAAAGTAAGCTATGATCTCAATGGGGTGTTTCTAATAAGCATATATCTTTTTTTCTGCAGCCCTTGAATTTTAATCATGTTTACATTTTAAAACTTGATTATTTGAAATCATTTTTTAAAAAATATTTTGCGTGTCGTGATGAGTTAAACTGATTTTGAAAAACTGATATACTCTGATATTTTTCATTCATGTCAACATCAAATGGCCTGTAAAATCTCTAACATTAAAACAAAACTAACAGTTTGGTTATGTTTCCTCACATACATTGGTCCTATCGTAATCTTTCTGAGTTCTTACATCGATATCAAATACGTCATTCAATGTAAACTCAATGTTGACTAAAATTTGACTAAATGCTGACTTAATCTTGACTAAATGTTGACTTAATGTTGCCTTAATGTTGACTAAATGTTGAGGTTTTTGAAAGTTTGCAATTAATTTGCTAGCCCATTTTTCTCTCAATTCTGATACATAAAAAGGTCATATTTTATAAAGGGATACTAATTTGTTTGTCAAATTTGGTGAGTTAAAACGAAATTGTTAAAACATGTGTATACTTTAAACTATTATGGAGGCAGTATGAAGTGACTTTGGTGAGTAACAATATTTAAAAGATAAGATACTTTTAGTTATTAACTTTTTCCTTAAAACGTTCAACTGTAGATGATTCAACTCAAATGCGCCCTTTATCGTTCTGTGCGTTTTGCAAGGCGGCAGAAAATATGTTTGGATGTGATGTCAGGCGGCTATTAATATATCCATATTCTTTCTCAAATAAATTTATAACTGCCAATCCGCAGTTTCAAGCTTAGTACTATACAGTATAAGATTTTCACGATGCCCATCTGCTGGTGAAACTCTGGAGATTTAGTTCTAGACACACTAGGATCTTATAGAAAATTGTTTTCTATTTTAGAGTAAATAGAGGATATTATTTTTTTTTTAAATTTTTAAACCGTGTATTTTTAAGGTGTATTTCAGAATAAACGTCCAATTTTTAAAGAGGTTTTAGTCATTACTTAAATGGCAAACAAGCACTTTCTGTTATATTTTACAGTTTACAATTTGGTGTCAAAATGTCAATACATAAAATTGACAGGTAACAGGTATGTCCCATTTCATAATGCATAGCTCGGGGAGTGAAACGGAAAATTTAAAATAATTTTTGTGGTAGAGAAGCCAAGTTAAACACGTAAGCTAATATTCAAGGAAAGAAAACATTTCCATATTTTGATCTTGTAAAGATTCATCAAACTAAAACACAAATTAATGCAAAATTTTAACTGAAACTTATTGCTATTTTTAAATTTTAAAACATGAAAAGGAAAATTTCACCAAATAAGAAATCATTATCTAATGAATAACTTCTCTTTTTTATTTTTTATAATCAACTGTTACATAAAAGTGTGAGACCACCCATAAGAACGTCAGTTATCTAGTGTAACCCTTACTTATAAAGATTAAGAACCACTGATGTACGTCACCAGCCAAAAGTCTATTTAACGTAGCTGCCTGTATGTCTTCAGAGCGCGGCAAGAATCTGGTGGCTCTTACGTCATTATGTCGCTTAGAATTAGTCGTTCCATTGCCGTCTAGGCTGGCAACGAGGGACGGGAGGGCGGAATACAGGGACTAAATCTCTGTCTGGAAGACCTACAACAGAACGGGTTCAAATTGAACTTTGTGTTCCGCTGATCAATGAAATATTTCTAATAGGTTCCGTTTGATGACAACACCGTAGAAGAGAGATACGTAATGATAGCCACGGTAGACGGTATAGTCCCCTTGTCACAAACAAGATTCCAATTATTATTAATAAGTGTAAAATCGTAAATGTCAGAGAGATGTCAGCTTGCAACGGTTTCTTCAGATTCGATTCTTTTTTATTATCTTGTTTCCAAAGAAAAAATGTATAATTAGATGAGTATCTATAGAAATGTAAGAAAAATAAATATTTTTTAAGTATAATCATTGAGGACCACGCCTGGCACAGCCAGCAATAATCTAGGCTAGTATTCATACAAGTTGTAAAACGTATTTGGTTTAGAAAAAAAAAGGGGGGGGGGGTGAAAAAAAAAGGAATACAAACTCGGGTAATTTAAAAAGTAATCAAAATCTAATAAGATGTTAATGTTTTAAAAAAATTGTTTTAAAGATAAAAATTGTGTGGGATTTTAAAAAACAACATACAATTGTGTCCTTTTTGCTAGATTATAAGTAGGCACTCTAGCTCAAAATTTCAAATACAACTAACATTAACTTATAGCTTATCATTGGCAAAAGTTTGATTTTAGCTTTTCAGTGACACGTAAATCCCTCTTCTATCTTTTATAGGAGAAAAGTAACGATTTTTTTAGTGAATTAATTTTCCTCCTCATTTTACCTTCGTAGTTAACTTTAAAAACTGAAATCCAATTTTATCTCTTTACACACTTTCTTTTTCATAACTTTGTTATTAATGAAAATAGAACCATGCAATTGTGTGCATACATTAATAACCAAAACTTTTATTTCTTAAAAAAATATAAAAAATAAAATTTAAAAAAATAAATTAAAAAAAAAACAACCAGTAGTAGTGAATTAATTTTAAAAGTTTTATAAAACATGACCCTGTAAGTACAAGGGTTCAATAGCTACAAATGTCATCAAATTCGGTTTACTATAAAATAGCATAACTTTTAAACCAACAATATCATAACAGTAGAGATTTCAGTACAAACAGATAATACACAGCTGAAATTAACGCTAATAAAAGAAAAGATTAAATGCAGATCAGAAAATGTATGCACTATTAAAAAATAATAATAATAAAAAAAAATAATAATAAAATTATTTTAAAAAAACATGGATCGCATATCGAACTAGGCCGACAATTTACGTTTAAACGTATAACTTTTAAACTATGAAATTTTCAGTACAAAAAGATAATGTACGTTACGAAATAAATGTATATTAATAACACATAAAATGCAAATAAAAAAATCTATGCATATTTTTTAAATTACACATCATGAAAAACTAAACTTGGTCGACACCTTTAAATTAAAATGTGTAACTTTAAGATTAATAAATCCATTGCAATGAAATTTTCAGAACAGACATATACTATTTAGTTGAAACCAATGCATATAAAAATAAAATTCAAATCAGAAATTTATACAGTACTATTAATAATTGTTAGCGGAAAACCACGCACGATCGAGACAATTTACATTTAAAATTATAAATAGAACACCAAGAATGCAATAGCTATAAAATTGTTGTACTTCAAAAATTTAAGTTCAGTGAAAATTTTAAAAAAATAAAGTATCATTATATTCAAATGCAGATTATATAATTATGCACATAATTATAAAAAATACTTTTATGATAAACAAAATAAATTACTGTTACTTGCAAATAAAAACATTTTAAAAATTGAGGACTTGTGTCCTCTCTCCCCGTTCCGTCTTCTGTCCCTCTTCTGCTATCTGACTGGTTTTCGCCGCAGCTAAGTTTTTTATTTTTTATATTCGTTTTATTTGTGTATTTTTTGTCCGTTGAAAAATGCTCTTTGCCGAAACGTTCGCAGTTTTGTTACGTCCTGTCAGGATAACCCTTACCCTGTTTACGTCTTTTCCGTTAACTTATTTATAAGCCTGACTTCAGTCTCACCCCCCCCCCCACTTTGTTCACTATCTGACGTGTTATCTTAACACTCTTTATATGATTATCCCGACCCTTTAAAAAAATCTTAGATTTACTGGCTTGTCCAATAGCAAACTTAACGAGACCCTCTTGCTCTACAATAGGTTTAGCCGGTAGCTAATCCAAAGTTTTGTTCACCGTTCCCTTAACCTTAGCATCGATGAAACCAGTTGAAGCATTAGGGGCTCTTTTAAAGTGTGCATCCACCATTCATGTAACAAAAGTCATTTCAGTCCTGGGGGATGATGGATCCTCTGAGGAGGGAAATATGACGCCTACTAGTGAAAAGCCAAAATCTGGAAGCTGTTAGACCGACAACCATCATCTCTATCAGGAACACCACCACCATCGGAGCGTGGAATGTCAGCACGATGTATGAAGCGGGAAAGGCTGCACAGATAACCGCGGAGATGAAGAACTATAAGCTCACCATTCTAGGAATTAGTGAAGCAAGATGGACTGGACTGGGACAGAAGAGATTAATCTCGGGAGAGATGGTGATATTTTCGGGACATGAAGAAGAGGATGCCCCACATACCCTGGGTTTTGCCATGATGCTATCAAGGGCAGCACAAGGAGCACTCATTGGATGGCAGGCCCATGGACCTAGAATTCTTTTAGCAACCTTTCGTACCAAGAAGCGTAGCATCAACCTAGATGTCATCCAATGCTATGCCCCAACTAACGAAAGCGACGAAAGAGACAAAGAAGAATTCTACAATAGAGTGATAACCATAGTCCAGGGTCGCCCACGGAGGAACATCGTCATCCTCATGGGAGACTTCAATGCCAAGATCGGCAATAAAAACACAGGGTATGAAGAGATTATGGAACAACAAGGGATAGGCGAGATGAACGACAACGGTGAGAGGTTTGCAGACCTATGTGCCACAGCAGACCTAGTAATAGGAGGGAGTATTTTCCAGCACAAGAGAATACATAAAGCTACATGGGTCTCACCGGACATGAGAACGATGAACCAAATAGACCATGTATGCATTTGTAAAAAATTCAGGCGATCTCTCCAAGACGTTCGTGAAAAGAGGGGAGCTGATGTTGCCTCAGATCACCATCTTCTTGTGGCCAGGATAAAATTGAGACATTATACCGAGCAAACAGCATGTAGGTCTCGGTATAATACCTCCCTCCTGAAGGACCAAGAAAAAAGAAAGAATTCAAGATCTCACTGTCCAATAGGTTCCAAGCCCTACGCCAAATACTCGAAGACGAGTCCACTGAAGGAAAGTGGCAAAGCGTGAAGGAAACAGTCCAGTCAACATGCGAAGAAGTGCTAGGAAACAAGAAACGGGCACACAAAGAATGGATAACAGCAGGTACACTGAATAAAATAGAACAAAGGAAAAGAAAGAAAATAGAAATAAACAACAGCCGCACACGAGCCCAGAAATACAAATCCCAGCAAGAGTATACAGATGCAAATAAAGAAGTTAAGAAAAGCATCAAGAGGGACAAGAAAGAATTTGTTGACAAACTTGCTAAAAAAGCAGAAGATGCAGCTTACCAGGGGAACATGAGAGAACTGTTTGGTACAATTAAGATGCTATCTGGGAAATTTAGCAAGATTGAGAGACCAGTGAAGGATAAAATGGGGAACAACATTGCAAGTGATGTGCAGCAGAGAGGTAGATGGAAGGAGCATTTTGAAGAGCTCTTAAACTGACCAGAACCAAGGAATCCACCAGATATCCAACCAGCTGATAATGACCTGTAAATTGACTGTAATAGTCCCACAAAAGAAGAGATTAGCAGGGCCATTAAACAACTCAGAAATGGAAAGGCTGCAGGACCTGATGGCATCCCAGCAGAGGCACTGAAGGCGGACTTGGAAAACAGTGTGGAAATGCTACACCCTTTGTTGATGAAGATATGGGAAGAGGAGCAAGTGCCTTCTGACTGGAAAGAGGGATACCTTTTCAAGATCCCAAAGAAGGGAGATTTAAGCTCCTGTTCGAACTACAGAGGGATCACTTTACTGTCCATCCCAGGAAAAGTTTTCAACCATGTATTGCTTAACAGGATGAAAAACGCGGTAGACCCTCTGCTGCGGGACCAACAAGCTGGTTTTCGCACCAACAGATCCTGTACTGACCAAATAGCGACACTGTGCATCATTCTAGAGCAGTCACTAGAGTGGAACTCACCACTCTATGTCAACTTTGTTGACTACGAAAAAGCCTTCGACAGTGTGGACAGGCAAAGATTGCTAAGGCACTATGGGGTGCTACAGAAGATTACGGATATAATCAGAAACATGTATGAATGGATAAACTGCCGAGTTGTCCATGGTCAGCAGGTGACAGATGCTTTCCAGGTGAAGACTGGTGTGAGACAAGGTTGCTTGCTGTCACCCTTGCTGTTTCTATTAGCCATTGACTGGGTGATGAAAACATCTACACAGCAGAAAAGGAATGGCATCCAATGGATCTTGTGGGATCAACTTGATGATCTCGACTTTGCTGATGACCTTGCCCTTCTTGCACATACCCAACAACAGATGCAGGAGAAAGCAAACATTGTCGCAGCCACTTCTGCTAGCATAGGTCTCAACATACACAAAGGGAAGAGTAAAATCCTCAAGGTTAATGCCACCAGTACATCACCCATCATGCTTGAAGGAGAAGCCCTTGAGGAGGTGGAGAGTTTTGTTTACCTTGGCAGCATGGTATGTCAAGGTATGAGAATCACTGACTGAATTTGTTGGGAAAATGTTGTGAGCGATGCTCGGAAAAACATAACATTTAGCGTTCACCTGCAATGACTTGAAGAGTTCGTGCAGGGCTATATATGGTGTGAGACGGGGCAGTGCGGGGGTAGAGGTCAGTACCGCGGTTACGACAGTAGTGTGTGGCAGACTACAGGACGGTGTAGTACTAGGCGAGTGTTTGTCATACATTTTATCGAGGTGTGCTCGAATGTAGTGACAATCACGAGAAGAGAGACTTGTGTGGAATAAGCCTGTGATTGGAAGTACTGGATGGCTGGATTGACTTTATTGTATTACTGCAGCTATTGTATTATTGAAGCATTGTCTGTACGTGAATTATTACAACAATAAAGAATCATATTATTATTGACAAGAGTCGAGACGTCTGTCTTATTACATCCAGAACCCAGAACGCAACAGGTAGATAAACAAGGTGGTACAGATGCCGACGTCAAAATAAGGATCGGAAAAGCAAGAGCAGCTTTCCAGCAACTCAAGAATGTTTGGGTCGCCAACAACTTAGGCAGCAAGTTAAAAGTAAGGATTTTTAACGCTATGGTGAAACCAGTGCTGCTCTATGGAGCTGAGACATGGAGAACAACGGCTGTAAACCTGACCAGAATCCAGACCTTCATTAACAATTGTCTAAGAAGGATTCTCAGAATTCACTGGCCGGACAAAATCAGCAACCGGGAACTGTGGCAGCGGACTAAACAGAAGCCCATCGAGGAAGAGATTCTTCAAAAGCGGTGGAGGTGGATCGGTCATACACTAAGGAAACCTGTTTCTAATACAACAAGACAAGCTCTGAAATGGAACCCACATGGTAAACGGAAAAGAGGCCGCCCAAGAAACAACCTGGCGCCGAGAATTGGAGGCAGACATCAAGAGAATTGGCCATGAATGGAAGATCCTGGAGAAAATGGCCCAGGATAGAGATGCCTGGAGGTCTCTTGTAGGTGGCCTATGTCCTAGGAGGAAGTGCAGACGCCGGCGATGATCGGTAGATGTCCCTCATGGACGAGAAGGCTCAACAACAACAACATCCACCATTCCTAAAACCCTCTCACTATGAACATTATGAACAGGGGCTGATAAGGTCAGGGCCATTAATTCTGCTGATGGAGTAGCCAGTTCCCCAACAAGATAAGCCTGAAGTTGTCTGCTTAAGACTGATACAAGTCCTAAAGACAGAATAGAAACTGTCTCAAAAAGTCGTGGACGCGGTTGGTAGTTGTGGCTCCTCAGCTCAAGCAGCACATCATCCTCGTCTATAGGCAGATTAAACACGTCCTCCTCTCTCGTCAGTATCAGTCCAGGGTGTTTGTTGATATCTTCCAGGCTGGCTATGCATGTTCTCAGGTGTGGTATCTGTTCATTAAACAAATTAAGGAGGAGCTGAAGACAATTCCATAATCAAGTGGCAAAATAAATATACACACCATCTCAAAATGCTTTAAGCCTCTTGAGTTTTTATAGAACTGAGTCATAATTGTTCTAAGTAAAAACAAATTCCAAAAGACCTAAGAACAAAAAAAAAATCAAGAGAATATATAAACTCAAAATAGCCTCAGATCATTTAATTGTACTTATCTTTTCTATCTATACTAATAAAAGCCTAAGCCCTGACGTATTGACTGACTGACTCATCACTAATTCTCTAACTTCCCGTGTAGTTAGAAGCATGAAACTTTGGGAAGTTTTTGGGTACCCTCTTACGACGAAAAGAATTTTGAAATTCACATTCATAAGGGCCGTGGCTCCAAAAACGTTTTTTTTCCTTATATGAGCAATATAAAAATTGAAAATCACTAATTCTATTTCCCGAGTAGCTAGACTCATGAAACGTTGGGGAGTTGTTGAGTACCCTCTCACGACGAAAAGTGGTGAAAAGGAAATTTAAAATTCCCAATTATGTGGGGCCGGGGCAAAAAAACTATTTTCCCTTATATGTAAAAATTGAAAATCACTAATTATCCTTTTTGCCGAGTATGTAGAACTTTAAACTTTAGAAAGTTGTTGAGTACACTTCCGCGATGGTAACAGGTGAACAAATATTTAAATTATCCCTTACTGCATGCCGGGGGCCCCAATGTAGTTTTTCTAATAAATGAGCTATATAAAAACAGAAAATTACTGACTCTTCCATTTCCTGTGTAGGGAGAAGTATAAAGCTGTCTGCAGTTATTTAGTAACACTCCGCGATGGTAACAAGGAAAATAATTATATAAATTCTAAAATTTCCACTCATGGGTAGCCGGGGGCCCAAAACCTTCTTTTTTCTAAAACGGGCTATATAAAACTAAATCAACACTAATTCTCCAAGTTTCCGTACAGGAAGAAGCTTGAAACTTAAGGAAGTTGTTGAGTATCCTCCCGCGATGGTAGGAGGCAAAAAATATTAAATCCTTTCTCACTAGGGCGACGATTGCCTAAACATAGGTTTTTTCCCAATATGCGCTTTATAAAACAAAGACTCATCTTTATATCTCCAAGTTCTTCTTTACGTAGGAGCCTTAACATTTGGGGAAGTTGTTGAGTACCCTCCCGCAAAAGGTAAAAGACGGAAAATATATTAAAATTATCGGCTCGGATCGCGGAAATTATGTAATTTTAAACTTCTTGTTTTTGTTTTTTCGTGGGGCCATGACAGACAGACAAGACGGTTTAAGTTAATTTATTAGGTATATCCATCATGATTCAGATTAAAATCAATAGGTATTTTGAATTGGTGTTACGCGAGTTCTCAACACTAACTGACCATTCCCTGTTAAATTGGCCTTTGCCATGACAATAAATAAAGCACAGGGCCTAACGTTCAAAGAGATATGTCTGTATCTTCCAAAACCTGTTTTCAGTCATGGACAATTGTATGTTGCTCTCTCCAGAGTTCCTTCTTTTCATTCCCTCACAGTCGTTTGTCCAAACCCACCCCATTTGGACAACTGTTTTTTTCAGGAAGTCTTCACCCGTCATTAAATCATTAGCGGCGTATGCTACGACGCGGGTCGGCTAGTGAAATTTAATTATATATGTGTTTATAATTATCTCTATGTAAAAAATATTTGACTTGGGACATCGCTTTCCACGTAAAATTCACATACTTTTTACAGAACTAAAGATCAAATTTCATACTGTGGTGCTTTGTGAATCACTAGAGTAAATAGTGTTGTATAAAAATTGGGGCACAAGGTCTTAGTATAAACAGGCATTCGATGCCCTTTTGTGTCCCTTCCATATCGGTCTCAACGCTGTTGGTTACCGCCTATTTTGGTTCCCCCCCTGGTTATTCCCCTTCGTGGTTACCTACTTATTTACCCATTGTTGGTAACTCCCATTGGTGGATACCCACTGTTTGTTATTCCTCCGCTGTTATTTACCCCTCCCCTGTTTGTTACCTCTCCCCTGTTAATTACCCCTCCACTATTATAGTTACCATTCTCCTGTTAGCTACCCCTCCCCCCGTTAACCCCTCCCTTGTTAGTTACCCCTCCTGTTAGTTACCCCTCCCCCGTTAGTTACCCCTCCCTTGTTATTTCCCCCCTCCCCTGATTGTTACCTCTCCCCTGTTAATTACCCCTCCCCTGTTATAGTTACTTTTCTCCTGTTAGTTACCTCTCCCTTGTTAGTTAGCCTCCCTTTTTAGTTACCCCTCCCCTGTTTGTTTCCCCTCCCCTTTTGTTACTCTTCCCCTGTTTGTTACCCCTCCCCTGTTTGTTACCCCTCCCCTTTTTGTTACCCTTCCCCTTTTTGTTACCACTCCCTGTTTGTTACCCTTCCCCTGTTTGTTACCCTTCCCCTGTTGGTTGTCCCAATTCGTGTTACCCGTAGTTATTTATCCGCTGTTGGATTTACCCAGTTGTTGTCCCCTCTGTGAGTTAAACCCCGTATGTTACCGTAACCCTCCGTTGTTTTTTTTACCCCCTGTATGTTAAGACCCGCTGCCATTGGATTCGCCCCTGTTGGTTGTCTCAAACTGAAACCACTCAGACTTGTACTGGTTACACTGTTTAATAAGATGGTTGTCAAAGAGAAATGAATCGAACTGACAAAAAGTCTCTTCTCAGCACATCAATTTTCTAATAGTCCCACGTGACCTTGTCGCCATTTTGTTTATGGTGTTTATTTCGCACTTTAAAGTGTGTTGATAGCTCCAGATGACTACGCCAGTCTGTTCATAGCCCCTGGTGACTACGTCAGTGTGTTGATAGCACCTGGTGACTACGTCAGTGTGTTGATAGCCCCTGGTGACTACGCCAGTGTGTTCATAGCGCCAGGTGACTACGCCCTACGCCCGTGTGTTGATAGCCCTTGGTGACTACGCCCGTGTGTTGATAAGCCCTGGTGACTACGCCAGTGTGTTGATAGCCCCTGTTTGCTACGCTAGTCTGTTATAGCCCCTGGTGACTACGCCAGTGTGTTGATAGCCCCTGGTGACTACGTCAGTGTGTTGATAGCCCCTGTTTGCTACGCTAGTCTGTTATAGCCCCTGATCACTACGTCAGTGTGTTGATAGCCCCTGGTGACTACGTCAGTGTGTTGATAGCCCCAGGTGGCTACGTCAGTGTGTTGATAGCCCCTGATCACTA
>MUZC01000102.1:83460-108644 GCA_002072015.1 Radix auricularia | reverse complement strand
TTGCAAATGACAGTTCTAGTGCTCTGTTTCAAAAGAATAAGGCTTGGCCTTTGAGGCCGACATTGCCACAGAGTCATCAACCGCTGAAGCTGGTGGTGGTGATGCCAGCAGTGAATCCAGTAGTCAGTAGTGATAATACTGGTGAAGCCGGTTGCGGTGATTCTGCTGTTGAAGCCGGTGGCAGTGATTCTGCTGTTGAAGCCAGTGGAGGAGATTCTGCTGTTGAAGCCGGTGGAGGTGGTTCTGCTGTTGAAGCCGGTGGAGGTGATTCTGCTGTTGAAGACGGTGATTCTACTGTTGAAGCCGGTGGAGGTGATTCTGCTGTTGAAGCCGGTGGAGGTGATTCTGCTGTTGAAGCCGGTGATTCTGCTGTTGAAGCCGGTGGAGGTGATTCTACTGTTGAAGCCGGTGGAGGTGATTCTGCTGTTGAAGCCGGTGGAGGTGATTCTGCTGTTGAAGCCGGTGGAGGTGATTCTACTGGTGAAGCCGGTGGAGGTGATTCTGCTGTTGAAGCCGGTGAAGGTGATTCTACTGGTGAAGCCAGTGGCAGTGATTCTACTGGTGAAGCCAGTGGCAGTGATTCTACTGGTGAAACCGGTGGCGATGAAGCTGGCGTTGAAGCCTGTGGCGGTGAAACCAGTGCAGAGTGGCCCTGGTTCGACATTGCGACTATAAAAAGTCTAGCCTTTGGCAGTTGTTTCTTTCTTCTATTCATGGGTGCCATCCTTTCCTGAATATTTTACAAAGAAAAAAAGTTTTATGTATCAGACTTTTGAAAGAAAATTACAATGATTAATTATAAATTAGATACCAGATACTGATACCATTATTAGTTAGAGATTAGATACCATGTTACTTGTTTGGGGAGAAAAAGAAAATAGGGAAATTATCTTTATAGATTTCTTTAACATAACAATTAAAAAAGACAAAAACTTTATTGTATTTATTGGTGTAAACCATTTTGTTAGTCGATAATATCATTATTCATTACAATTACATTGTTGAAGACAAATTGTTGTCATTGACTCATTCAAACTCATACTCATTGACAACGAACTTTTTAAAAAATAATATTATATCGTGACCAATTGGCCACGTGTAAGAATGAATATAAACAAAATGAAACGGGATCTTTATTTCTATTTAATCGTAAAATTAGCTATTTATTTTTTTCATTAGTAGGCCTACAAAAGTATTTCTTTTAGATCGTTAGCTAGTCACAGTAAAAAACACGTGTAGCTTACGAAAAAAAAATCACTATGACTATGATTATAAAGTACTAATACTAGTGTGAGAATAAACCTAGCACAAAATTAATTATCCACCAAATTTAGCATTAGATATTTTTAAACTTTACAACGTTTAAGTAAACTTACCTTTTACAAGCAATAAAATCCGTTCAAATAGATCAAATTAATTTTTAAAATGCGTTTTTGAAGGCTTCGAACGATAATAGGTTGCGGTAACGGTAACAAACAAAAAAAAAAAAAGTAACAAACAATCCGTGATGAATCGGGTAGTAGAATGCTGCATACTGGGATATAATTTTTTAATCTAGGTCACCCCGATGACAAGCCGACCAATGAAAGTTACGGATATATATAATTTCAAAATATCAACCAATAGGAAAGCATGTTTGAAAGAAAAATTAACCCGGGCTAACGGAACAAAGAATTCCTTGAAGGGTTATTTCTAGGCTTTGTAATGGGCGATACCATTAGAGAGTCGGGAGGCTTAGCTTTTCAACCGTACCAAACATGTCCAGGTTGCTCTAAAATAATAATGTCAATGAACAGGGCGCCCGTTCGTCATTTTCCCCCACGATTTTTCGCCCCAATGTCTATTTTCTATTGTTACTATACCACTTTCAAATACATTTTAAAACACTTTTAAATATTTTTTTATGAAAATGGAATATTCCGAACTATAGCTAAGAGGATAATGTAGTGGAATTTACCCGTATCTCATATTTAATAAAAATTACATAAATATCGATATTTTCACCCGTGGACCACCTTAAAACCCATAGTTTTCCCCATGCCCTGGGGCACGTATTGGCATACAATGTTACGAAGTCTCAACCGTCTTTATTTGTCCGACCACAACCGGCGGGCCATAAGTGCTAATTGTACGTGCATCATGGTTTCTTAAAAATCTCCGATCTCAGTTTGTAGTATATAGACTATACATAAAAATAGACTAGAAATTATAACATTTGTTAAAATATGCCCCCAAATGCTCAGAAATTGCACATAAAAAATCTCCTTAATTGAAAGTTATTTCGGGGCCGTTTTGTCCGCGGCCGTTTTGTCCGGGGCCGTTTGACCGGGGCCGTTTTGTCGGGGCCGTTTTGACCGGGGCCGTATTGTCGCGGGCCGTTTTGACCGGGGCCGTTTTGTCGGGACCGTTTTGACGGGTCACCATTATTTATTAGTATGCTTTTAATTTAAAGTCAGTATAGTATAACTATCACATTTTTTGGCTGTGTGAATAACGCTGGCAATATTCACACAGCTGTGGGAATAACGCTTAGATTATTCACACAGGTGTGGGAATAACGCTTGCCATAAAGAAAATATTAAGGCTTATTAAAGGGTTGTTGGTAATCGTTAATCTTATTAAATTTATATTTTTTAATAGAAATTTTGGACAGAGCTAAATAAGTTATAGGAAGATGCCAGTAATTCATTGATTTTGTTAAATTTTGCTTAAATTTTATTTGGTTGTGGACTAGTAATATTAGTAATAATTAATTAAATATTATTAATCATATTATTACGATGAGTCTATGACTATGACTATTATAATAATAATAATATTACTAATACTAATATTACTTTTTACAAGTACTACAGTTATAAGTCTTATTGGTATATTTTAGTCATATAGCCTATAATTATAACAGAATCCTATTAATAATAATAATAGTTTTAATTCTTTTGAATGTATTAATAATTTAGTAATAATTAATTAAATAATATTAATTATAATAATATGTATTTATTAATTTAATTTGATTGTCTAATACTAGTAATAGTAATACTAATTTATTTGAAAACTTTACTTACCTTAAAATTATAATTGTGTTGTAGTAGTAATCCTTTTATTTCATTTTTACTGGTTTGTGTAAGTGTTGGGTAATATAATTATTATAAACAATTCTATTTAAAGTCTCACTTACCAGGTTACCATAATCTTTTTAAAAAGATGTCATGTTGACATTGACATAGCCAATTAAAAAAATTTTTTTTTATATAAATAAATCAAAAGAAAATAAATCTCAATGAATAAAAATTAAATAATATAACAATAACAAAATAAATTATAGGTATAATTATTAGAGATAATAATATTCAAAAATCAAAATCAACTGCAGAACTCGGAATTTTTTCAACTTCAACTGACAATACTTCAAATAAATGACGAAGACAATGACAAAGCTTATGACTTATATGTTAAGAAATTAGAATACTTGTTATTTACTCAGAAAAATGATAGGGAAAATGTTCTTATTATCTTTTAATGAGATACTGACATCTAGAAATGCTTGTTCAATTTAATTTTAATATTTTAGTAATCAGACCTCGTCGGTGCAGTGTATTTTAACAAATAATTTTTAGGCAAGCGTTATTCGCGCGGTTTTGATGTCATAACCATGCCGAAAATTTTGAAAATTATTAGCACGGTTCGACCGTGCCGATAATTATTCGCACTTTTTTGAAATGCTAATCTACACTTACTAACTACAAAGTGTAATAATTAAGATTATGTAAAGTATATTAGTATAGTTGATATTTAAATTTTAGGACACTGTCTACTGTAATTGATTTAATTGTTGTTTAATTGAGTCAAATAAATATTATTAGACCTAATAGTAATAGCCTGCGCAAATAAAACAAATATAAATTACGACAATATTTAGTTACTGACAGTCATACAGTGTCACTGTGACTGTTACTCAATGAGTCAATGACCAATGCCTACAAATTATGAAGATGACAATGATTATGAGATTTTGAACAAAAAATATCAAACATTATAATTATTTGCACGGCACGGTAAACTAATTTTGCTGTCACTGATATTGATAGTAATAGTATTTGAGCAAGAATCTGAGTCTGAGCGGACCTGCATATTCATCATATTGCCGTTCGCTAGTTGATCATTAATGATTTATAATTAATCATTTATTAATTAAAGTGAAATACTTTATGATGGTAAAGCATCATTTAAAAAAAATTAAAAAGTGAGAGTCCGTACTCTGTTCTGTACTGTAAGTAAGTAAGACTGAACTGAGTATGAGTATAAGTATAAGCCATAACAGTGAACAGTAACTAGTCGTAAACTAGTAACTTTAGTTCAGTAGTAACACTTGTAGTAACAGTGACTCACTAATGGGATATTAAAAAAATTGTCCCTGGAAAAAAGCCTGTTTGAGTGTTTGCAAGCATCATCACTGTGGTTGTAAAACAAAAACCAAGAAAGTAAAAAAAAAAACTACAGAATATATAAAAATAGGCTTTATCAGGATTTGATCCGCTAACCAATATAAAACGCTCACATTCTTATTGGCTGACTATCCAACAGTCTACAGAAACTTGTTAGTTATTGCGATTATTCAAAGTTATATCCAATTATCATTTATTAGACATTCATCATTAAATTGTTTCTAGTATTAGTACTATAAACATATAAATATTAGTACTATTAACATATTACTGCACAATTTAGCCTAAATCAAGTGAAATTGGCTATTATTTTGTTATCAACCGCTGGGAGTACGCATGCGCGACGACCAGACCCGACCCATGCTAATAATTTTAAAAATTATATGCACGGGAAAACCGTGCGAATAGTCACTTCGTAATTTTTAATAATTTGCATTAAATTTTATTTTTAAAGTCAAATACTTACCCTTTAAACATTTAAATATTTCCAAAAACTAAAGCATCTAAAAAAAATAATTAATTGTTGAGTTAACACATTTCCAAAAACAAAGGAAAAAATTTATGTTAAATAAAACAACAACAAAAAACATCAAACAATTAAGGTTATGGTTTGCATCAAAACTTACAGTGGTTTGTGATTGGAAATGTGAAAGATTGTAGCTGACCAATTTCAGCTAAGGTATTAAACTGAGCAAGCAGGCCTCCCCCAGGAAGAGCCTCACAGTATTTCTGAAATAAAAATAATGAAAATGTTAAATTCTGTTTGGAAGCCCGACTCACTGTAGAAATTCATGTGAGATTTTGGCAGGTATGTAGAATTGAGTAAACTTGTACAATTTTTGTACACCAGGCGATCTGCTGGACTTTAAATTGTTGCCTTTACTTTAAATAAGTATTCAAATGACATTGTCTAGCAAAGACTACTTACCCCGCATATAAAAAAAGAATTAATGTATAAAAGACAACTTGATTTATAAGTTTATTTAGATATTTATGCTCCAAGTTACCTTGCCTAAAATAATGTAATTAATTTAAACATTGCTTACAAAAGTCTTAAGTAAAGCAAGGTATTAAAATTGCTAAAATTAAGTAAATGAAAAATTAATTAGATTCTACAAGCAATACCGAATACGCCAAAATTTTCTAATCAGTGGCGAAGCTAGAGGAGGGCGTTTCGCCCCGGGCGGCACACATTTGGAGGGCGGCATTTGTGGGCAATTGAAAAGTACAGCCATTTCCGACAACTACCCTGTACTTTTTTCAAGGGTTAAGGGCAACGTTATACAAAAGTATTCGTAATTTTGAGTCTTTATAAACGGGTCGCACAACTTTTATTTGATTACATATTGGTTGTTATTACTAAAGCACACTCGTTAAAAAAATTAAGATCACTCAAAAAAGGTATCCATTTGTTTGAAAAATCAGACGGTTTACGTCACAGATGACGCTTTTATATGAAAACTACACACAAAAATACGTCACCGCTAGGCCTAAAAATATGAAAAATATGTGCTATTAATATCGTTACCGAAGTTTTTAAGTGGAATTTCCACAAGAGCAGAATGATTTGTGAACAAGCAGTGCTTTTTTTCTAGCGAAAAATGTTTGGGAACTCATTTCACATTTGTTTTTTTAACTATAGTCAGAAAATACTATTATAGTCTATAATTGAAAAAAGGTATGGGAACTCAGTTCCCATGAGTTCCCACTGAAAAAAAGCACTGCGAACAAGTACCTTCATGACATGATGGCTGAAATATTTTGTTTAACTTTAAAATAGTAATTTATTCTACTGTTTCAGTTTTGATACAAATACAGTAAAAAAAATAAATTTATTTCGTTTTTATTGCATTGAAGTATCACACATTAAAATACGGTTATTCAATTAAATGTTACGCCTATTCAATTAAAGCAGTGTGCAAATAATTTGAATTATGACAAAACTATGAAAATATTCAAATGGCTCCGTTAATTAACACCACAATAGGCATAAAAAATTAAAATTGACATCTGAAGATGTAACTAGTAAAACGAGATCAGATGCTGTTATTCAACTTGATTCAATGCAATCTTTTTTTTTCTATGTTGTATGGTATCTCAATTTATAGAAACGCGTTTGTTGTTGTTGTTGGTGTTGTTTTGTTTTGTTTCTTTTATTAAATTAATGCAAACATATTTCATGGTACAAAGCGATATACTAATACAAAATGGTGTTATATCAGCAAAAACAATTTGTGCAGAAATATGTGTGGTGAAAATTCAGAAGACGTGGTTATATCTTAAGAACAAGAAGTGCAACGAGAATTGTTTTTATCAATAGATAGATTTTAAAATAAAATAAAATAACGCTTTGATCAGGTGCATATCTTTGCAATAAAATATTCGTGTATAACACCATTTAATACCAAGTAACCTAATAAATGAAGAATTTTAAGATCAAATGAATTACTGTTTTCAAATTGATAAAGAAAATTTCAATATTGAAAGAAAAATGGTCCAGATTTTTAAAGCTATAACCACACTACAAGAAGAGGCATTACGTTAGAAAAATATGAGGGGGGGGGGAGAGACCCTTTTATGTATTAAAATTTAATCAACAGTATAGATTGGAAAATTATTTACCCAACGTAAAATTATAACTTTGCTAATAATTTTCCCCATTATTGCTATCAGTGTTGCTAGTTGTGAAAGGAGCTCTTCAAACTAAAGTTGATTTTTTAAAAAAATATATCTTCTTTTCACAATGAGTTATTTAAGAACATAAAATCTTGCAATAGTGTCCATAATACAAGATATTACACATAATATAATAAAATACGATTTTTCAACTACGAAAGTTAATAAAGTAAATGTATTAAAGCATATTAACTGCGACCTCAGTAACTTTTATTGTCGTATAAAAAAATCTTGTTATCTGATAAGTGTGTTTTATAGGTTTATTATTTTATGCAGCCTCTTTTATTACTGCTTAGCATTCAACGGAAAATAAGCTATATTTCACACCTTTACTTTGCTTCAGTTAAAATTATTTTTTCATGTTAGTTAATTTTAAAAAATCCATAATATGATTGACTTAAGGGGCCATCCATAAATGAATTCATGCTATTTTGGCTAATTTTTTACCCCTTCCATCTCATTACACGTCCTCATAAAAACGTAGACCCCCGTTTCCATATGACGTCACAAAGCTTTGCCCCCCTTCACCCATAAAAACAGTATTTTCTATTTGAAAATGAGCATGCGTCTAATCATTTTTTAAAAAATCATTTAGTATGTTTGTAAGTACTGTAAGGCTGCACTATGTTATCGTAACACGCGTGAAGCCATGTAAAACGTCATTTAATAAATTGTCATTAATCAAATATTTAAGTAGAACTTTTATTTAAGTCGCGCTTTTGATGTGACGTACCATTTATTAAACATCCCCCCCCCGTCACAAAAGTATGGACACCGGCGCGTGACCTCATTTATGGATGGCTCTAAAAAGGGCGGCAAATTGGAGACCGCCCCGGGGCGGCAAAAGGTCTAGCTACGCCACTACTATAAATATTCCAATTTTTGCTTTTGAGGATGGCAAGGCTGAAAACGTTGATACACAAAAGATGGTGCAATCAGGAAAAACAGAACCTTTTAATTTTATTTAAGAAATAAAGCTTTTCTTTTTACCGCTATAACAGTGTCATTATTACTTTCCAATAAAAACTATCTTTACTTTACAGCGGTAACATTTTTTCGGCCGCGGGAAAGGGGGGGGGGGCAAATTTTGGTTCTGCTCCGGGTGGCATTTGAACCCCCGCTAAGCCTCTGCCGTTAGGTAAAATAGTCTTTGCTGGGCAATGTCATTTGAATACTCTAATTTAAATGCAACATTTTAAAGTCCAGCAGATCGCCTGGTGTACGAAAATTGTATAAATTTTCTAAATTCTATATACCTGCCAAAATCTCACATGACTCTCTACAGTAATCTTATTTTATGAATAATAGGACTTTATTCTGCACTGTTTTTCTAAATAACATTGATACATATTTTGGATCACCTAAAATTTGCTCTCTGGTATTTTGACTTGAAGATTCGATTAATAGGAAGGAGTCTCCACATAAGATTTTATGAAATGTCAAAGCACCCTTTAAACTTTTAAGTATACCATTAATTTCTCTGTGAGCATCTTCTCCTTAACATTTTTCTAGCCCTATACATTTAAAAATTAGTTGTGTATCTTTGACGTATATTCGAAAATTAAAAAAAAACATGTTATTGTGATTAGCAAAGTTACTGCGTCTGTTGGTCTGATAAGCTTTTATTTTCTGCCTCTTTCAGTTTTTCTATAGCTTACAAAATAATCTCAAAATGGCTCTATGGTATATTCACTATTTTTTATTCTGAAGCCTTGTTTGTAAAATATTTAGATATTCCAAACGGTGTATGGGCATGAATAATAATCCGTAACAATGTTCTAGAGTACTAAAATGTATAATTCGTTCCAGTTGGATTATCATGTAAACAGATTAGATTTAATGAACTATTTGAGCAAGATTTGACAGTGAGATTCTATGTCATTTTGTCTTTCTTAAACGCCTGCATACATTCCAGCCATAATGAAGAATTATCAACGCATGAAGATCTCCTGCAATCCATTATTTTAAGATCGTCATTTATTAGAAATCATATCAGAAAGGTAGCAGATTCAGTTTTACTTTAATGAAATATTTTAAAGATTCTACAATGTCTACTTCTTTACTTTAAATCGATTATTACATATCCCATAATTTGGTGATTATGTGAAATATATGAAGAGATATTGAATACAATAGAACAATATGGGGTATCTTGTTCCTGAAAATGGATGATTTACGCCAGGGATGCCCAAAATTTTTTACATGGCAGGCCATATTCCTTTATGCAAAGATATTAGGGGGCCGGGGTTAAAATAATAATATAAAAATGACATAGTGTGATGAGTTTTTATTGTAAAATTTTAATGTGAATGGTGAAACTGAGATCTTGAATGCAGTAAGTGGTGAGGTCAGGCTCAATGCCATGGTTTTGATATGTATGATATCACGTAGTTGAGAGTCACTTATTCTCGTCCTCACACAGATCTTGTTAAAATTCATAACTGAGAATGTCTGCTTACACAAGTATGTCGAGCCAAACAAGCTAAGCATTTTTTAAAACAAATTTTTAATTCCTTTTAATCTCTCTTTAACCATGAAGCTCACTCTAAAAGTTAGGGAGAAGACATTGTCTGCTGCGATATTCAGCATCAGTTTGCAACTCAATGAATTCCCACTGCAGATTGCCGCAGTATTATCAAAATCTAAAGAGAAATATGAAGATTCAATATAAACAACAATGTTTATCTTTTTAATAGTTATTAAGTCATGAAAGCGTCTTTGAAATTCAACAGCCAAGGATGTGATATCTGCATCATACCTATGCATTTGCCTATTGAAGCTTCTTTCTGGTAAACTTGTCATGATTTCCTGCAGTGAGGGGAAATGTGTGGTATTAGACTGCATTTGAAAAAATTCCCTTTGAAAAAGTTGCAGTTTGTTCCCAAAGGCCTTGCTATGTGAATTTAGTCGGCTTACCACTGCATTGTGCCCTTGGAGAATTGTGTTAAGAAAGTTTATATGTCTTTTCACATCAACCGATAATGCAAACTATGCAAGATTAATATATCATACAGAATAGGACTGCATAAAGCTTTTTTATAAAAAAACAACAACAACAAATTACACAAACTATTTGTGTAAGGAAACAATAAATTAAAGCTTTATTATCAACTAATACAAATAATGGTAGACATTTCGGCTCATGCCTTCATCAGTACAAAAACATTTACTTACATATATCTTAAAATTAAAACATATTAAAGTCTATGTGATAAAATGAAAAGAAAAGAAAAACAAAAATAAACACGGACATAGAATATAAGAAAATGGAGGAAGTTGAAGTATCCAAATTAAAAGGGAAAACCACAACGGGAAAACGATTTTGCAGTCAGGTAAAATTGTGGATTTGGTTAATTCCATATGGAGCCAACGTACCAAATCGTTTTATGGGTTTATTTTCCATGTGGACTCTATTATGGGTATTGGTTGCATATAGAATACCAGTAACTACAATATCCAAAATGCCGTCGTGGTCAGATAGTTCTGGAAATGGTTTTTCCTTATCTCTCATTTACTGCCCAATTTCTTTTTTAATGTGTAGACGCGCTGAAGTGCTGTCCCCCGACTAAACCATCTTATATCATTGTCATACATAACATCTTTGTATTCTCTCTGGATGTCAAGAAGACACTGCTAAAACTGGCCGTGAAACAGGGTTTTAAAGCAAATAGAGATCATATCCTTTATCACTTGCTTAAGGACACGATCACATGATATGTGTTTAGCACAAAGAACTTCTTTATGTGTGAAGTTTACAGTGAAGTTTAAAAACTTTGCCAGCCTGACTAAGCTGACTTTGTTACAGACAAGTTTTGCCAGTCAACTGTGCTCACGAGTCATGGCAATAGCCATCAGCAATAAATAAATATATCGTTTACTTGGTTATTTAACAGACAGCAGAGCAAACAAAGCCAAATACATTTGTTCCCCTAGTCAGTCTATAAGACTGAAGTCTAGTAATTGGTAAACAATACAATGTTATTGACTTTTGCCATCCTTTGACGTTAACAAAACGGTAAAACTTGTCGACTTTTCTTATATTTAATGTTGCTAAAAAATAATACGTTAGTTAATTAATTATTTCAGATGAGGTCGCGGGCCAGTAAAAATTGCTTTGCGGGCTGGTTTTGGTCCGCGGGCCGGACTTTGGGCATCCCTAGATATCTCTTAAATTTAGATGACACTTTTTAAAACCTTTTATAAATACAATGTTCTGGGAGTGCTCGATTGTACTTGGCAAGCAAATGCATTAGTTCCGGAATATTGCCTTTATTTAAAATAGTGTAGTCTTCTTTGGGACCGGTAAAAAACATTTAATTTTGCAAGGCATTGACAATGTCAAAAATTTTAACTAAAACGTCCTGCAACTTTTTAAAAATTCTTTTACAACTTATTGTTGTTTTTTGTGAATTCTTTTTTTTATCCAATTTCTGATCCTTTCCAGTTTTAGAAGACTTTGGAAATGCTGACCACTTGGTCCTGGGTGGCTACGTATGGATATATAAGCGTGCAAAGTTTTAATTTCATAAAATAAATAATTTTGTTAATTATTTTTGTTCATGCTTCAAATAAAGATACGTTAAAATTAAAATAATAATATTTTGGTAGAATAAACCATGTAAGTACGCCAATAAATCTTTTCAGTAGTTTATTTAAGTTAAAATCAAACTTGAATCAATTATATATACCAGAACCATATAGTCATATTCGTACACTACTAATTCAAACAGGAGCGGCTGTCAAATTTTAAGAATCATGTAAGCTACCTCTACTTCATTGTTACATTATCATACTACTTAAGTAATTTTCAGTACAGTAGCATTAGTATCAGAAAAATTTATATCAAATATAGAATTGGAAGATTTGATGTTTGAAAAGTTCACATGCCTTCTTTTATTTCCGTTATTAATTTCTTATTTATTTTCTTTTATTTCGATACAAAGCTCTACTTCTTTAATAATTTTTTCTTAGACACGTATTGACGACCAAGAATTTGCCGCCCTGGCAAAGTGCCACCCGGGGCGTTAGCCCTCTAGCCCCCCTTCGCTACGCCACTGCTATTAGGATGTTCATTAGAATACGCAGGGCAAAACATAAATTCTAGTTATTACGTTATGTAAAACGGGGTTAAGATAATGCGCACCGATCAACAATATATTTTTTAAAAGTTATGTCAAAGTAATGCGCACCTCATTGCGCGACAGGAAAGGTTGTTGAACAGAATAAGCACCACGACACTCTATCTCAAAAATTATAGTAATACCAGCAATTTGCCCGCGCTTTGCTGCGGGAAGATGGAGTATTAGTGATAAGTGAGTAAGTGCATAAAAAAACTATATTTTGGCCCCCAGCGCCCACCAAGGAATATTTTAAATATTATTTCACCTGCTGCCATCGTGGAAGTGTATTTAAAAAATCACCCAACGTTTTATGCGATACCTATTTGGGAAATAGGAAAAATAGTGCTTTTCAATTTGTATATAGCACATATTTGAAAAAAACAACAACACGTTTTTGAGGTCCCGGCCCCAATGAGTGTGAATTTTAAAATTATAAAATTATATTACGCTAATTTTTGTCGCGAAAGGGTACCCAGCAACTTCCTAAAGTTTTATGCTTCTACCTACTTAGGGAATGGGAGAATTAGGTTTTTTTAAATTTTTATATAGTTAATATTAGGGAAAAACTACATTTTGGCCTCCCAGCCCACAGTAAAGAATGTTTTAAATAATTGTTCACCTGCTAGCATCGTGGAAGTGTAGTTACCAAACCCAAAGTTTTATGCATTCGCCTATTTGGAAAATAGGAGAATTATTGATTTTCAAATTTTTATAGCACGTATAAGGGAAAAAACATTTTTTTGGGGCCTATGCCCTCATGAGCGTGCATTTAAAAATTATTTTACGCCAATTTTCGTCGTTTTGAGGGTACCCAACAACTTCCTAAAGTTTTATGGGTTTTTTTTACCTACACGATGAATTGTGGAATTTGTAATGAGTCGGTTTTTAATATAAGAAAAAATTATATTTTGGCCCCCGGCCCCCATGTGAGTGGAAATGTATCATTCTCTTTCGCCAACTTTCATCTGGAGATTGTACTCAACAACTTGCCAAAGTTTTATGCTTCTACCTAAATGGAGAATGGGGGAATTAGTTATGTGTTGTTTTTATATAGTTTATATTAGGAAATAAACTACATTTGGCCCCCCCCGGCCCCCAGTAAGAGGTATTTTGAAATATGTTTTCATCTGCTACCATCGTGAAAGTGTAATTATCAATTACCCAACGTTTCATGAGTCTACCTACTCGAGAAATAAGAGAATCAGTGATTTTCAATTGTTATAAATCTCATATAAGAAAAAATACGTTTTTGGGGTCCCGGCCCCCATGAGTGTGAATTCAAAATTCTTTTACACCAACATTTGTGCTGAGAGGGTACTTAAAAATTACCCAAAGTTTCATGCTCCTACCTACACTGCAATTGAGGAATTAGTTATAAGTTTTTTTAATTTAAACATAAGAAAATATATTTGGGCCCCCGGTACCCAATTAGAGGGAATTCTAACATTATTTCTGCCGATTGTCGGGAGCTTGTACTAAAAAAATTAAAATGTTTCATGCTTCTACCTATAAGGGAAATGGGGAATTAGTGATTTTCAATTTTTGTATAAGCTCATATATAGAAAAAAATGTTTTGGGGGCCCCGGATCTATTAGTGGGAAATTTAACATTCTCTTTTGCCAATTATCATCGGAAGCATGTACTCAAATTTTTTTACAAAGTTTCATGCTTCAAACTATACGGGAAATAGGAGAATTATTGATTTGGAATTTGTAAATAGCTCATATAAGGGGACAAATTTTTTTATGGGGCCCCATTTTTTGGGGGCTCCCGTACCTCTATGAGTGGGCATTTAACAATCTCTTTCGCCAATTATCATCGGGAGATTAAACTCAACAACTTCCTAAAGTTTCATGCTCTCCACCTACATGGTGAATGGAAGAAATAGTGATTTTTAGTTATTAAATTTGGGCCCCCAGCCCCCCTGTAAGAGAAATTTTAAAAATTATTTCACCTGCTAGCATCGTGAAAGTGTATTTATAAACTCCCCAACATTTGATGAGTTTACCTACTCGGAAAATAGGAGTATTGGTGATTTTCAATGTTTATATAGCTCATTTAATGAAATAATCGTTTTCGGGGCCCCAGCCCCCATGAGTGGGAAATTTAATATTCTCTTTTGCCAATTATCGTTGGAAGCATGTACTCAAAACATTTCTTAAGTTTCATGCTTCTACCTTCACGGCAAATAGATGAATTATTGATTTTTAATTAGCATATAGCTTATATAAGGAGAAAAACAGTTTTTGGGGCCTCGGCCCCCATGCGTGTGAATTTCAAAAATCTTTTTCGACATTTTTTGTCGTAAGAGTGTCTCCAACAATTTCTTAAAATTTCATGCTTCTACCTATACGGGAAGTTGGAGAATTAGTGATGTAGGCAAAAAAAAAGTTTTTGGGCCCCCAGCCCCACATGAGTGAGATTCTCAAAATTCTTTTTCAACATTTTATGTAGTCAGAAGGTACCCAACAACTTCCCAAAGTTTCATGATTCTACCTACACGGGAAGTTGGAGAATTAGTGATGAATCAGTCAGTGAGTGAGGGCTTTCCCTTTTATTAGTATAGATATAGATATAATAAATAATTAAAAAACTCAATAATTCAATTACTGTACTTTCAATTTATCAGAAACTTTGATACCTAATTTTTATCATCAGCACGAGTCTGCCTGCAAAATTTCAGCTCGCTAGCTTACGAGAAAATGGGTTAAAAATCGATCCAAAGTTTTTTCGGAATGCACGGCTCAGAAAACACAAGTTAATATAAAGGTTTTAATTTCAAAAACCTTTAAAAAACAAAGTTTTTCACTATAAATCCTTTATATACGAGACATAACTATAAAAGATGTTCATTATAATACGGAAGGCAAAACAATCCTAAAATACAACCCTCAAATAGACATAAAGATAAAAACACCTTTCTTATTCCATATGCAAGAACAAACACATACAAGTTTTCTTTCTTTCCGTCCGGTATTCGGGCGTGGAATGGGTTGGCTGAAGAAACCAGGAAAGCCTCCACTTTATCATCTTTTAAAACTCTAGTAAGAATACAGGACTAAACACAAACCATAGAAATACGTAGGACGCAATAATCTTCTGTACAGAAGGAGCGTCTGTAACATATATGATAAGATAATACCTAATTCTAGTTACGTCTCGTAAAACGTGTTTGATATAATGCACACCGGTCGTGAATATATTTTTAGAAAGTAATGTCAATGTAATGCGCACCTTATTGCGCGACATAAAGGTTGTTGAGCATAGTACGCACCACAACACTCTATCTAAAAAAATTAACACGATACATAGAGAAAAATAAACTAATTTAAAATTTCAATAATTCAATTAATGTCCATTCGATCGAGCTGAAGTTTTAAAACATCATTTTTATCATCGGCATGAGTCTGAGTGCAAAATTTCGAGAAAGTGGGTTAAAAATCTATTCAAATTTTTTTCGGCAAGCACGCACGGTCGGTCTCACGGGCTCAGACAATACAAGTTAATATAAAGTATATAGGATTTTTTAAAATAGCCATCGTCTAGGCTTTAAAAAAGACCACTAGTTGCGATATTTGACTGTACAAAGTTAAGATGTCTGATTAAAAAAGCAACTACTAATGAAGCGTGTGGTTATAAGTATAAGGGTTTTTCAGGTGCACATTATTTTCATAGACAACTGAGTAGGTTTTCTGACGAAAGCTGTCATTTAGTGGGGCTACAATGTTTTAGTTGAACATATGGGAGATATTTCCATTATGATCTTTGTTGACAATGGAGACAGTTTCCATAAAAAATAAGCTGTCGGAAGGGGGGTGGGCGGGGCCCAAATGTTGTTTTTTCTTTCATTAAAAACCAACTCATGACTGATTCTCCAATTTACCGTGCATGTAAAAACATGAAACTTTTGGAAGTTATTGAGAACACTCTCCCGACAATACTGGCGAAAAAGACTTTAAAAGTTCATGGGGGGGGGGTGCCGGGGCCCAAATGAAGTTTTTCCTTATATGAGCTTTATGAAAACAGAAAATAAATAATACTCCTATTTCCAGTGTAGGTAAAACCATGAAAATTAGGGTAGTTGTTCAATAGACTTCCACTATGGTAACAGCTGAAAACAATATTCAAATTATTACTTACTGGAGGCGGGGGTCCAAAGGCAATTTTTTTTCCTATCTTAAAAATTTACTCATCACTTATTCTCGGCACGGGTTCAAAACAGCGACCGCCATAACAGCGACTTCAAAACAGCGACTGTGTCAAAACATCGATCGTCAAAATAGCGACTTCAAAACAGCGACTGTATCAAAACAGTGACTGTATCAAAACAGCGACTTCACCACAAAGCTATTCTGGTCCAACCGTAAACCTAACACAGTGGTTCTCAACTTTTTGACTTTTAGACCCCTTTTTCATTTTCTAAACTTATCCAAGGACCCCAAGTGAAAAAACTACATAAATGCATAGAAAAAAAATAAAACCTAAAACAATAGCAACATTTTGATGAAGTATTTAATGAAAATTATAAATTTGATTTTAATAAAATTTAAAAGCAATTAATGACGCAGATTAGCATATGCTACACACATATGCACTTATTCATATACAAACAGCTGGTGAGTGAAATAAAATTGTATCAACACAAAATTAAAAATAACATTTAATTTGTCTTAGCTCCATATTATATAAATGAAATAAAAGGAAGATTTAAAACAGTATAGAAAAGATGAAGGTTATTTAAATTATTTCTCATTTTGATGAAGTATTTATTGAAATTAAAAGTTTTGTTTAAAATAAAATTTAAATCAATTCACTTTACACTCCCGCAGATCCATCTGATATTAGCTTCACTGTCCAATTGATGCAGGAGTGCATTGGTGAGGTTAAGTCTTGGATGACTCTAAGCAAGCTCAAACTGAATGATAATAAGACAGAAGCACTGCTATTCTGTAACAATAAATCCCGCAGTACTTTGACTCTTCCAAATTCTATTCAGGTGGCTAGTTCTGATATACTGTTCACAACATCGACTAGGAATCTTGGCTACATTATTTCTGACAACTTGTCTACCAACAACTTCATCAATAACATTTGTCGCTCTGCCTATACTGCCATTCGTCAGATCAGTTCAATCCGTCATTACTTAACAGATAGTGCAACAAAAACTCTAGTCTGTTCTCTTGTTCTAGCTCGTATGGATTACTGCAATTCTCTTCTGTCAGGTGCGCCAAAACAATGCATTGAAAAACTACAGAGAGTTCAAAATTCAGCTGCCAGATTAAGTTCTAAGGGCAAAAAAAAAACATGATCATGTTACTCCGCTACTTTACTCACTTCATTGGTTACCTATACAAGCCCGAATTGATTACAAACTGGCCGTTATGTGTCACAACTTCTTTTCTGACTCATGCCCTTCATATCTTACTGAACTTTTGTCAGTCTACTCACCAAGTCGTCAGCTACGCTCCTCTGCAGATACACGCATTCTCTGTGTTCCTAAGACAAGAACTAAAACATTTGGCGAAAGGTCATTCTCTTTTTGTGCAGCCAAACAATGGAATTCTCTTCCATTACACATCCGTAGCATTACAACTTCTAAGTCATTCAAGACTGCACTTAAGACACATCTTTTTAAAATTTATTTTCAAAAATAATAAAACCACATTTCTTTAAATGATTAACGTAGCTGATGTATTGAGTATAGCGTATTGTCATTTATGTAGTTAATATGCTATGAATGTTTCTTTTTATTGATAAATGTATTTTGTTTCCATGTAAAGCGCCGTGATCCTGGCTCCTTGCTGGGATACAGCGCTATATAAATTATCATTTTATTATTATTATTACGTATACACTCAAAAACCTACTCAGAGAAAATAAAATTATATTAACAAAGAAGTAATAACATTTAATTTGTCTTAACTACACGATGCATAAATGATTTAAAGAGAACATTTAAAACAGAATAGAAATTATCAAGGTTTCTTAAATTATGTGACATTTATCTATTTATTTATATGCAGTTACTTTTCTCTCGTTAGCTAGCAGTCAGTGAAATGATGACGTGTGGCTTGGTACTTCAGATTTAGTAAATCATCAACAGCCTGTTGCTTGTGAGCATGTATATATAACCGGTATCCTTTTCAACGTCCAATTAAGCACACCCGATCCGATGTAATCGGACAATAAAAAGGTCACGTGGTCAGGTAAAGGTACGTAGATTCACTCTACCCCCAGTCATTTTATTTATATTGTCCATAAATCTCGCCAGCAAACGTTGACCTGTGGTCGTCGCTTAGTCTAGCCCTCGTAACATGTCCTGATGTAACATGGGCCAGCCAACGAACAGTCCCTGGTCTCGGTAGGCTTCAATCGACCTCTCCACCCCGATCAAAGTGGCGATGTAATAGGACTATAAAAATGCACGTGGTCAGATAGTCCTTTGTAAAGATACCTAAATTTATTCTGCCTCTCATTCCATTATTTACCTTCTCATAACACTCGCCACAACCATAGGTATACATTACACTATAACATAAAGATCAATCTTCCCTCCACTCACATGCCAAACATACTTAGAAAGGACCACATTTATCTTTAGTTTAAAAAAAATATTATTTTTACCAGCGGTTTTACACTTTTAATCGTAAAATCAAAATCAATTAATGAAATATAAAAAAGAACACACCAATTTGTTATTAAGGTGTTGACATAAAGGCGAACTTCGCAGCACTGAAACAACCACAAACACAGACATGTGCCCTTTCATTCACTTCTGTTTCTTGTGTAGACCTACCTAGCATAAAAACTGAATTGTAATAAGATGTACAAAGTTGTCAGTATCTTATCTTATCTTATATGTTACAGACGCTCCTTCTGTACAGAAGATTATTGCGTCCTACGTATTTCTATGGTTTGTGTTTAGTCCTGTATTCTTACCAGAGTTTTAAAAGATGATAAAGTGGAGGCTTTCCTGGTTTCTTCAGGCAACCCATTCCACGCCCGAATACCGGACGGAAAGAAAGAAAACTTGTATGTGTTTGTTCTTGCATATGGAATAAGAAAGGTGTTTTTGTCTTTATGTCTATTTGAGGGTTGTATTAGGTTATCTTTGTGTTGTATTTCTAAATTAGAATTAATTGCCTTATGTATAATTACTAATTTACTCTTGGTTCTTCTATCCTCTAGTGTTTCAAGGTTTAATGATTTAACTATTGGTGTTACTCTTGTCAGTTTTGAATATTCTCCAGTAATGAATCTGGCAGCTCTTTTTTGGATTTGTTCTAACTTATCAATATTTTCTTTGGTGGATGGGTCCCATACTGATGATGCATATTCTAGTATAGGTCTCACCAGGGTGAGATAGCATTTTAGTTTTATATCTTTGTTACATTTGTAAAAGTTTCTTTTTATAAAGCCTAAGGTTTTGTTTGATTTTTTAATAACTTCATTGACATGGGGATTCCAAGATAGTTTCTCATTTATTATGACTCCTAAGTATTTCGCATCTTTAGTTTGGGTTAGTTCTTTTCCATGAATGAAATATTTTGAATTTATTTGTTTCTTTTTCTTTGTTACTCTTAGCAGTTGACATTTTTCTGGGTGGAAGGACATACTCCAGTTAGTTTCCCATTTTATTAATTCATCTAAGTCTTTTTGTAAAATTTTGCTATCTTGTTCTGACTTGATTGTTCTATAGATTATACAATCATCAGCAAATAACCTAACTTTAGTTCCTGTTGAGATATTGTTGGGTAAGTCATTTATATAAATTAAAAATAGTAAGGGACCTAGGACAGTTCCTTGTGGAACTCCTGAGTTAACCTTTATTGGTGTAGATTTAGAACCATTAATTATTACAGTTTGCTCCCTACCCAATAGGAAATCTTGGATCCAGTGATGCAAGGGACCTGAGATTCCAAAGTTTTTAAGTTTTTTGAGCAAACTAAGGTGGTGAACTTTGTCGAATGCTTTTGAGAAGTCTAGTAATATTGTATCAATTTGATCATTATTATCTAAGCCTTTTGATAGATCATCTATTAGGCCTATCAATTGTGTTTCACATGATCTGTTCTTTCTAAAGCCATGTTGGTGTGGGCATAGGGCATTATATTTGTCAAGGTGGTTAACTATTCTGCTATATATTATGTGTTCCAGTAATTTACATGTGATACTAGTAAGTGATACAGGTCTGTAATTACCAGGGTCTGACTTATCACCTTTCTTAAAGAGCGGCGTTACATAGGCTAATTTCCAATCCTCGGGCACTTTGCCCTGGTTTAGAGAGGCTTGAAAAAGAACTACAGTATATAAAGTTAATACCTGAAATAGTTACTAACACCGCGTAGCGGACAATATTGTTCAAGCAGCTGGGCCCGTATGACCTAACAGAACGTTCCTTAATTGTTGTAGACATTTTGTTTAGTTTATTTTCGTCTTATTTTATGAGTATGACGATTGCATTGATAGGATGAATAAAAGTTTGTAATGCGTTATAGTTCACCATAGTGTGTTACTGAGTGTGTAAAATGAGTTGCATGGATGGTGGTTAGGTTACATTGTATGGCGATCATGAAGGTGAAAATACTGCGGCGTTTATAATGGTTGCCCTGCCATTAAAGCCCCCTTGTCGAAACGGCACGTGGTCGACTGTCAGGTAGTTACACAATGGCATGTTACGAAGGCTAGACAAAGTGGCGACCACGGACCGCCTGTTATGGAGTAGGTAAACAAAGAGATTGGGGGCTGAAAGAATGTAGATACCTTAAAAAGGATTATCTGAACACATTGCCTTTTTATTATCCAATTATATCGGTTTGGAGTGGTGAAGGATTTGGATAGATTTGGAAGGATCTAATATTAAACCATATTATATTTATTTTTTTAAAACTAGAAGAAAAAAAAAACAATTTTTTGCGAAGTAAAAACGAGGGTCGAAACATCCGAGGATCAAAAAGTTCTGTAGTCAAACTGTCTCTGCCCCTCCCACCACAAACCCTCTCAATGAATCGATTGAATCTATGTTTCTCTATCGAGCTTTCTGCAAAATACACATGACTAAAGTAATAATAGTTCTAATTTTATTTTTGAATTTTTAAAAAAATGTGCCCCGAAACTGTGTATACGCTCTTTAAAACACCACACCAACATTTATTTATACACACCTTTAGTTGATTATTTTAAATTTTATATTGTCCCTTCTCTACAAAAAACCTGCATTATCACAAGCAAAAGACAAAAGTCGCTATTTTGATACAGTGGCTGTTTTGATACAGTCGCTATTTTGACCATCGCTGTTTTGACACAGTCGCTGTTTTGCCCGGATGCGCTAATTCTCCAACTTCCCGTGTAGGTAGAAGCCTAAAATTTTGATAAGTTGTTGAATAGCCTCTCGCAACAATATTTGTAATTTTTTGATAGAATTCACTATCATGGGGGCTGGGGCCTAAAAACATTTATTTATCCCTGTACTGAAAATCGCTACTTCTCCACTTTTCCGTGTAGGTAAGAAGGTTTCACTCTTTTAGGGCCGGGGCCTCAAATATTTTTTATTATATAAAAACTGACTCATCACTATTTCTCCGATTTCGCATGTAGGTAGAAACCTGAAACTTTTCAAAGTTGTTGAGTAGCATATCGCAACGATAATTCGCATAAACAATTAAAATTCCCACTCAAGGGGGTCCAAAAACGTTTTTTTCTTCTTTGGACTATATTAAACACGTAAATCACTAATCCTCTTATTTTCGGAGTAGGCAGAAGCATGGAAATTTTGGAAGTTATTGAGTACAATCCTGCGATGGTAAAAGTCGAAAAAAAATATTTATCACTTATTGTGGGCAGGGGGCACAAATAAAGTTTTTCCCTGTTATCAGTAATATAAAAACTGAAAATCCATCATTCACTTATTTCCCAGGTGACAAAAATATTTATATTGCCCCTCACTGGAGGCCGGGGGCCCAAATGTAGTTTTTTCACCTTATAATAGCTAAATTACAAGTTTAAAAAATTTGGATACTGTGTAAAGGTAATTTTACAAAACTTGGAAGATAAAAACATGATGGCCTGTATTAAAATTCGGTAGGGCATTAAAATGGTATTTTTCAATCTTTTGTAGCCGAGGGCCCCTAATCTGTTTTTCGTTAACGTTTCAGACCTTTTAACCGTTCCATTTTAGTCGATTTTTAGAAACAAATTCTGACTAAGAAATATATTAATCATGATCCAAATTGAAATAAGCTGTTGTTTTTAAAGACGTTTTAATAATAAATTAAATTTATTCATCCCAATGACATTACATTGTGTATGCTACAGCGAAGATTTCTGGCATTAAAAGTAAAAAACTTTAAAAAACCACCTTTTGGGGCTGGGGGGCCGGTATGCCATTTTTTAACATTAGTTATATAAAACGTAATTTAAAAAGTGGCTACTGGGTAAATAGATAAATAATTGACTAAATTTTTTTTTTTTAAAAGGGGTAATGAACTTATAGCGTCTGTTCCTTTGGGGCCGGTCCTAAAATATTTTTTTTCGTAAACATTGAAAGCTTTTTTACCCTTGTAATATATTGGGATTATTCTTAGGGGAACTCACTCTTGTATGACTGTAGTTTTATATTGTTTGAGTGATGTCCCTTATGTTTATGTTCTTCAGTCAGTAATATAATAAAATGGAGGCTAAACACGCCCGGCTCTATCGTTCGTTGTTTTGCCTAATTATAATGGTTGCCCTGCCATTAAAGCCCCCTTGTCGAANTTTTGTAATATATTGGGATTATTCTTAGGGGAACTCACTCTTGTATTACTGTAGTTTTATATTGTTTGAGTGATGTCCCTTATGTTTATGTTCTTCAGTCAGTAATATAATAAAATGGAGGCTAAACACGCCCGGCTCTATCGTTCGTTGTTTTGCCTAAATTAAAACCACTCAATCCACTTCATTGGCGACGAGGATTAATCATCCATTAAAAAAAAGAATATGCTTACTGAAGAAGAAGCTTGATAGAGCATATTTGATAAGTATTTGTAAAATCATGGCTCTATATGGCCAGATTAGAGAATTTTGTTCGGATGATGAAACCATTCAGAATTATCTAGATAGGTTAAGTTTCTATCTTGAAGCCAACGACGTGACGATGGAAGCCAAAAAGAGAGCTGTTTTGTTAACAGTCATAAGGCCTCAACAATTTAGGCTATTTAAGGACTTATGTGCACCATCTAGTCCAGCTACTAAGAGCTTTAACGAGCTGAGCAAACTCCTCATAAATCACCATGCGCCTGCACCACCAAAGTTCCTGTGTCGAGCCAAATTTGACGGTAGGACTCGTCAACCAAACGAATCTATTTCAGAATATATTGCAGCACTACGTCATCTAAGTGAATTCTGTGAATTTGGCGACACCCTGTCTGAGAGACTATGTGAAAAGTTTGTCACCGGTCTGAACAGCCCGGATGTGCAGAGAAAGTTGCTTCTCGAGACAGATCTAACATTGGAAAAAGCAATACAACTTGCAACTTCATTCCAGCAGTCATCCGATGCGGCCAGATCTCTGACGCCTTCAGGGATCCATGCAGTAAACAGCAGGTCAGTCAACAAACACCAACCCCATCAGAGCAACTCAACTTATGCTAAACAGCCTGCAAGTTCTAAACCTAGATCTAAATCTAGTAATAATTATCAAAAATGTCATCGATGCAACGGTCCCCATGCATCTCATCAGTGCAAATTCAAGTCATCAACTTGCTATAAGTGCAGTAAGCAAGGTCACATTGCCAAGGCCTGCTTTTCAAAGTCTTCGTCTGTTGCTAGATCTAGCCAGTCTACACAGTACCGCAACCAAAGGCAGCACTATGTTAACTGTCACCATGACAGCCTAACACAACCAATGAACCACTCTACCAGTAAAAATGCTCAAACTGATCCGCAGCCGGAGTTCAACCTGTTCTCTGTGAAATCAACAAGTCATGCTCCCATCAACATACCAGTTTGTATCAAAGGTAAGAGCATCATCTTCCAGCTTGACACCGGAGCGTCTCTAACCGTCATCGCAAAGAAGGACTTTGACGCTGTCACAGGAGGATCAGTGCCTCTACAACCATGTCACAAGTGCCTAACAACATACACAGGTGACAATGTTCCAGTGATAGGAGAGTGTATAGTTCATATAAGCTACAATGGTCAAAGTGTTAAACTTCCTCTTCTTGTAGTTGAAGGAAATGGACCACCATTACTAGGTAGGAACTGGTTAGTTGATCTTAAGTTAGACTGGGAAAGTATATTTTCAGTGAACAAAGCAAGAGAACCTAGTTTTACTTCACTAGATAAAGTTTTATCTGAAAATGAAGGTGTTTTTGGTAGTTCAGGATTACTAAATGATAGGACAGTGAAGATAAGCATTAAAGATACAAATCCAAGATACTGCAAAGCTAGAGTTCCACCTTATGCAATGAGGGATAAAATTGAAAATGAACTAAATAGATTGGAATCTAAGGGCATCATAAAGAAGGTAGACTATTCCGATTGGGCAACGCCCATTGTGCCAGTATTAAAGAAGGATGGTTCTGTAAGAATTTGTGGTGACTATAAAGCTACACTGAATAAGCAAATAGAACTAAATAGGTAACCTATTCCTAATATTGAGGATATTTCTTTGAAGTTGGCAGGAAGAGACAAATTCACTGAATTAGACTTTAGTCATGCTTACACTCAACTAGAACTTCATCCAGAGTCAAAAGTCTATATGACAATAAACACACATAAGGGACTCTACCAGTATGAAAGACTATGTTTTGGGATATCATCTAGCCCTGGAATTTTCCAAGCTGTCATGGACAGTAATTTTCAGGACATTCCAAATGTTTGTGTTTACTTTGATAATTTATACATTACTGGTAAGAATGACACTGAACATCTTAAAACACTTGATAAGGTCTTGAAAATA
>MUZC01000102.1:62612-82720 GCA_002072015.1 Radix auricularia | reverse complement strand
GATTTAAGACCATATAAAATAAGAAAACTAGAGTTAAGTCTAGAAGATGGATGTGTGCTATGGAGGTCAAGAGTTATTATACCCAAAAAGTTACAAAAAGAAGTTTTAAGAACTTTACATGATACACATCTTGGTTCTTCCAAAATGAAGAGTCTTGCACGATCGTGGTTCTGGTGGCCACATATGGATGCTGATATTGAAAAATATGTAAAGCTTTGTTCAAGCTGTGCACAACATTCAAATCACCCAGCTACAGCACCCTTGCAAAACTGGGATTGGCCAATCGAACCATGGAAACGTATCCATATAGATTTTGCAGGACCCTTCATGAACAAAATGTTTTTAATTGTTATTGATTCACATTCTAAGTGGTTAGAAGTTAAAATCATGAACACAATCACTGCAAGTGATACCATTATAGAACTTAAGGAAATATTTTCAACCCATGGTTTACCAGACCAAATTGTTTCAGATAATGGGCCTAGTTTCACTGCTCATGAATTTAAACTATTTTGTATAGCAAATGGTATTGAGCATATAACCACATCACCCTATCATCCTGCAGGGAATGGTTTGGCTGAAAGAGCAGTAGGCATATTCAAAACCGCTATGGTAAAAATGAATACCAGTAACAAATTTTCTCTCAGAGAAAGAGTTAACAGGTTCTTAGCTAAATACCGCACAACTCCTCATATAACAACAGGTGTTGCACCATGCGAATTGCTGTGTGGTAGAAAAATTAAAACTCACCTCGACCTACTACATCCAACTGTTCAAAAGTCTGTTTCCCAACATCAACATACACAAAAATTAAATCATGACAAAACATCCATTGAGAGAGAGTTTGGAGTTAATGATAATGTGTATCTGAGAAATTATGGGAGAGGGGAAAAATGGATGCCAGGTCAAATTGTTCAATGTACAGGACCTGTGTCTTATAAAGTAAGAGCAAATAGTGGAGATATTGTCCGTAGACATGCAGACCAGTTAAGAATAACTTGTGCAGATAATGAGTGCGAATCTGTCAATCCCACCAGATCTGACCGGTTCACACCAACTCAGTTTGTTCCACAACCAATGTCTGTTGATATGAGTGAACCAAGTATTCTAGAATCAGAAAATGTAAATCCTGGAATTAAAGATTTGGTTCCTGAACTCCCTGAGCTAGAGAGTCCAGATGGTCAGAATCTTGAGTCACCAAATCAACAGCCACTGAGAAGGTCAAACAGGAAAATCAAAGCCCCAGATAGGTTGAACCTTTGATTTAAAAGTTAAGAGGTCTTTAACTTTCATTGTATTTTATTTTAAATTATGTTGTGGCATATTTAGCATTTGTTTGAAATGATTTAATCTACCAATTGATTTTATTGATTCAAATCATATAATGTTTATGTTACAACATATTTATTGAGTCATTGGATTTTGTTAGTACTATTCTTTATCCTCTTGCAATTATGTTAGTATTTACAAAGGGTAAAGGGATGTAATATATTGGGATTATTCTTAGGGGAACTCACTCTTGTATGACTGTAGTTTTATATTGTTTGAGTGATGTCCCTTTATGTTTATGTTCTTCAGTCAGTAATATAATAAAATGGAGGCTAAACACGCCCGGCTCTATCGTTCGTTGTTTTGCCTAAATTAAAACCACTCAATCCACTTCAACCCTTAGATTAAAAAAAAATAGATATGTATCTCTATCATGACCTAGAATGAAATCCTCAGACCTGCATCGATTTTGCACGTGGGCCGGTAATGTAATTTAAGTACCCATTTGATATTACACTACTTAGACAAATATTGACAAACAAGTATATCCATCATGGCTCAGACTGAAATCAATTGATGTTTTGAATTAGTGTCAAACGGGTTTTCAAAGCTTACTAAAATCCGAACTTCCGCAGCAGAGTGCGGGTATTTTGCTAAGGTTATCACCCCTAATTTAAGAGGGCCCATTATGTTGCTTTTTTTGCTTTTATGAGCTATTTAAGGATTAGATTGAGAGTTAGCTACTGAATTGCCTGCCATGTTACAAAAAGAATTAATCAATGAACTGTCCTCAATCCTTGTAGTTTTTTTTTCAAGCCTCTCAAAACCAGGGTAAAGTGCCTCAGGATTGGAAATTAGCCAACGTAACGCCACCTATTAACAAAGGTTAACAATCAGACCCTGGTAGTTACAGACATGTATCACTTTCTAGTATCACCTGTAAATTACTAGAACACATAATATATAATAGAATAGTTCACCACCTTGAGAAATATAATTCCCTATGCCCACACCAACATGGCTTTAAAAAAAAACAAATCATGTGAAACACAATTAATAGGTCTAATAGATGAACTACCAAAAGGCTTAGACAAGAATAATCAAATAGATACAATATTACTAGACTTCTCAAATGCATTTGACAAAGTTCAACACCTTAGTTAACTTTAATTTTTTTTTCCAAAATTCAAGACTTCCTATTGGGTAGGGAGCAAATTGTAATAATTAATGGATCTAAATCTGCACCAATAAAGGTTAACTCAGGAGTTCAAAAAGAAACTGTGCTAGGTCCTTTACTATTTTTAGAACACATAATATATAAGAGAATAGTTCACCACCTTGACAAATATAATGCCCTATGCCCACACCAAGATGGCTTTAGAAAAAGCAAATCACGTGAAACACAATTGATAGTTCTAATAGATGAACTATCAAATGGCTTAGACAAGAATCATCTTCTTCTTATTATTCTTCTTTGTTCTCAATATTTAATTTTGAGTTTTGCGTGCCACGAGTTTTGCGCCAATTGGCCCGTGGTCTCCGACTTTAGCCTGCTGTATTTTCTTGATTTCGTCCATAGCCTTTTGTCAGCCAAAACCATCTGCAAGGCTGCAGTTGTTTTTTGTAAAGTGATGCAGCGTTCACTTACCACGGCTAAGGGTTCCACGCATTGCCCCACCGCTTTGCACCCATTGGGGGCTGAGTGGGACTCGGGGACGCCCTGGGCTTCCGGGAACGGGTCCTTGGCTTCCCATGGAATCGAACTCTTGACCATCGGAGCGGCAGTCGAGCGCGTTTGCCACTCGACCACCGCGGCCCCCTGAAGAATCATCAAATATATACAATATTACTAGACTTCTAAAACGCATTTGACAAAGTACAACACATTAGTTTACTTTATTTTTTTTCCAAAATCCAAGACTTCCTATTGGGTAGGGAGCAAACTGTAGTAATTAATGGATCTAAAGTTGCACCAAAAAAGGTTAGCTCAGGATTTCTAATTTGATAAAAATGATTTACCCAACAATATCTCAACAGAACAAAAAGATTATTTGTTTATGATTGTATAATCTGTAGAAATATGAAGTCAGAACAAAATAGCAGAATTTTACAAAAAGAATTAGATGAATTAATAAAATAAATTAATAGGGGGTAAGTCGAGAGGGGTGACACCATGAGCTACCGCCCCGGGTAACACCAACCCTTGTAATGCCTCTGGTCTGAACCCAATGACGTATGGGACCCGAGATACCAAAGTAGTTTAATTTTTTAACATGCTCATTTTCAAGTAGAAAATACTGGTTTTTGGAGGTATTTAACGCTTTGAGAGGTCATATTGGAAAGGGGATCTAAGTTTTTTGTGACGAAGTGTGACGAGGGGGGGGGGATAACAATCGGCAAAAAATTCGCGTCACGTCATTTATGGATCTGTTTTTCTAAAGTCGTGTTAATGTGAGCATATGTCATTACATATGAATGATGGAATACCACCAGAGGTTCTAAAGAGTGGCAAGACAGCTTTACTCCAACCGTTGCATGAGATTCTGTCCCTCTGCTGGGAACAGGGCTACATCCCCCAAGACCTAAAGGATGCAAATATAGTGACACTATATAAAAACAAAGGTGATAGGAGTGATTGCAATAATTATCGCGGCATTTCACTCCTTAGTATTGTAGGAAAGACCTTTGCCCGCGTTATACTAAAACGTTTACAAAGCCTAGCATCCCGCGTCTATCCAGAATCTCAATGTGGTTTCCGGTCCGGTCGGTCTACCATAGACATGGTGTTCTCCATACGACAGCTCCAGGAAAAATGCAGAGAGCAGCAGATGCCACTATACATTGCATTTGTGGACCTTACAAAAGCCTTCGACTTAGTCAGTCGCAACGGGCTATTCCAAATACTGGCAAAAATTGGATGTCCCCCTCACCTACTTGCCATCATCAGACAGTTCCATGAAAATATGCTTGGCACAGTACAGTTCGATGGAGCTAAGTCAGAGGCCTTCCCTGTCAGCAGCGGAGTTAAACAAGGTTGTGTACTCGCACCAACACTCTTCGCAATATTCTTCTCTGTACTTCTTCGATACGCATTCAAGGATAGCAGTGAGGGAATCTGGTTACATACCAGAGCTGATGGAGGACTTTTCAACACTGCCCGCCTCCGAGCCAAGACCAAAACGACGGATGTCCTAATTCGAGAGCTACTATTTGCGGATGATGCGGCACTAACAGCACATACAGAATCTGGTTTGCAACAACTCGTGTCAAGCTTCTCCAATGCCTGCAAAGAATTTGGTCTGCAAATCAGCTTGAAAAAGACAAACATCATGGCCCAAGACACTCGACCTCCTCCTACCATAAATATCGATAATGAAAACTTGGAGGTTGTGGACAGCTTCACCTACTTGGGATCCAAGGTCTCCAATACACTGTCCATTGAAGAAGAAATAAACAGCAGAATTGGCAAGGCAGCCGCAACAATGGCTAAACTAAATAAGCGGGTCTGGCAAAACACCAAGCTAACGGAGAAAACCAAACTGTGCGTCTATCGAGCCTGTGTCATTAGTACACTACTATATGGGAGCGAGACATGGACCACTTATACATCACAAGAGCGTAAGCTTAACAGCTTCCATTTGAGATGCTTGCGCCGCATCCTTGGTATTAAATGGCAAGAAAAAGTGCCTAATAGTGAGGTACTAACGCGTGCCAATACCCAAAGCATGTTCTCAATTCTTAGTGAAAGACGCCTGAGGTGGCTAGGACATGTCAAAAGAATGAGCCCCGGCCGCATCCCGAAGGACCTCCTATATGGTGAACTTGCTTCAGGAAAGAGGAAAACAGGTCGCCCACGCTTGCGATTTAAAGATGTTTGTCAAAGGGACATGAAAGCAGCCAAAATACATACAAGTGACTGGGAGTGTAAGGCAGAAGACCGATCTACGTGGCGCACAGTTGTCAAAGAGGGCGTCATAGTAGCCGAGGAGCGAAGAATGGAGGAGGCTGCAGACAGAAGAGCTAGGAGAAAGGCCAAAACATTTGGAAGCACAGAACTCGTGTGTAAAAACTGTGGCAAAGACTGTCACTCAAGGATAGGACTGCACAGTCACTCGAGGAAATGCAACCCAACCCAACGGTGATGCACCATCGTCTCGCGAAGGATGCCGGATGTCATTACATATCTGTAGGTGGTTAACTATTCTGCTATATATTATGTGTTCTAGTAATTTACAGTGGATACTGGTAAGTGATGCATGTCTGTAATTACAAGGGAATGTTTTATCACCTTTCTTAAAGCGGGGACTTACGTTAGCTAATTTCCAATTATGAGACACTTTCCTCTGATTTAGACAGTCTTGAAAAAAACAGCAACAAGAATTGGGGACAGTAAATTACTTAGCTCTTTCAAGAAACTTGCAGGCAATTCATCTTGGCCAGTAGCTTTGTTTATTTTAAAGTTTTTTAAGAAGTGTTTGTATACCTATCTCGTGTACAGTTGTGTTGCCCATTTCTTCTATTTTATTTAAATTTAGTTAAACTTCCTTGTCACCTGAGGCCGAAAATGATAATACAAAATATGTGTTGAGGATGTTAGCTTTTGTTTCATTATCATTATAGATTTTTTTTTTGCCTTCCGGGCCTGTTAGTGTGACTATACATGTCGGTTCCATTTTTTGTGGATTTAATAAAGGACCATACGTTTTTTTTTTTTTTTCTTTAGAAATTACATTGTTTATATATCCATATTGAAGGTTTCGACTAATTTTTTAGAAGAAAACTACATCTTTAAGTATTTTTTGTGCTCTTTTATTTTTCCTTGTAGCTATTTGGCTATCTGTTATAGCGTTAATAGTTCTATAACTATTAAAAAAATGTTCATTAACATCTTTATTAGATTGATGGTTATCTATTGAACAGTTTTTCCAATTTATATCCGGATGATTATTCGTAGGTACATGTTTTTTATGATTTCTTTTATGAATGTTACTTGACTACTATAAAGATCCGTTATATTTTCTTGGTTTGTTTTTGATTGAGTGTTCTCTATACGGGGCCCCTACAATAAGTGGAGATGAGTTCGGTGTTCGGTGTTATTATTTTAAAAAACAGCATTAAAAAAACTGACTCTATATTAAGATTTGTTGTGGTGTAATTTCTTCAGCTATGGTAGTTGATTTTTTGCAAGTAGCACAAATCTATAATTGAATGGTGTATCTTTTCTAAAAACATATTATAGTTGCTATTAAATATAGTGTTCGTGGCCTATGCCCCAGATGGGACGACAGGCAATGATGATGATGTTACATTTATTCCGAGCTATAAATGCTGGGGTTTAACAAAGTTTCAAGGTATGTATAAGCTTGACAAGACGGCTCTTTTTGGCTTTGGATTACACAGTAGTTAAGATTTTATTAATTTTTGCATGACTATTATTTGGTCTTGTCTATTTTTGATAGTGGAAAAAGGTTTTTACTGAAACGTTCGTTGAAATGTGATGTCAAAGACAGCGACTGAAAAACATCGCAGCAGTTGAGTAGAAAAGTACTATTTAAAAAACAAAACACAACAAAACAACAATAAAATAAAAGATTAAGCGTGTAGGGGGAAAGTTCTTGTAGTTTGCAGAAATTTTTAAAAGATGTGAAGCATGTTAAGCAAGAAATGTTTTCTGCACCTAGGGAACCCTGTGCATCAAGCAGGCGGCAATGGTTTGGAACGATGGAAATAATGTAGCAGATATGTCTCAAGCCATACATTGGCTTTAATGCCATGTATGATTATGCTTAAGAATCAATGATAACAAAGACCTAATTTATTTACAAATCAGAAATATAATTTAATATTTTAAAATAATCATATTATAATTAAAACAAAACTGTATCTGTACAGTTTTGAATTTTTCCGTTTACAGCATAAAATAAATTTGTGTTGATAAATATTCCATTTGATTTATTACATCATAACTTCATTAACTTTCAGGCTCAGCCCATTTCAACTTTGAATTAATTGTTTAACTTTGTTTTTTAATTAAAAAAAAAAATAAGTGAAAACAAGAGTAAAAGCAATTAAAATGTAAAAAAAAAGAAAAGAAATTGTCACATTTGTTAATAAAATATTTAGGGTTAAACTCAAAAAGTCAGTTATGCATAAACTTCGCCCCCACATTAAAACTGGATAATACAACTGTATTATAACAAGTAAAAATACTCTTCTAAACTGTTTTCCTATGAGTAAATTGTATTATTAATTGAAACAAGCTTTGTCAGTAAAATATAATACATCTTAGTAAAGTTGATAATGGCTAAAATATATGTCGACACCTTTAACGAAAAATCTATTTAGCAGTAAGGCACAGATTGCTCGTGTTGAATTACATCCCCATTAAGGACATTCCAACCCATTAAATGTAAGATCTTTTAAAACATGTAAAGAAATGTTGATAAAATGTTAACACAATGGAATGATTATGTGTAGTGTATTCTTTCCAGACATTCTCAAATACTTCTTTGTATTTAATTTTTGATTTTAAAAAAATTTAAAGCTCCAAAATTCGTTAAGTTCAAATACTTTAATTCAGCGCAATTTTTAACATGAAGGAAACTTCAGATCCAAGCTCAAAGCGCAAAAATGAAAAAAAAAGTCAAGTTCTACGATCGTTTTTGTGTCATTGTGGGGAGGGGGGTGTACGCAATTTAAAAATTAGCCTGGGCTTGTACACATTTATAGTGTAAACAATGTCTTGTTTTTCAAAATTTAAAACAGAAATAAGCGAGATTACAACCATTGGGTTAATATCAACATCAAAATAATTTGAGAAAGAAACACAATCTTTTGATTAGCAGAGTTAGAGCCCTTGTCATCAGGGTTCGGCGTAGTTGTGGGTGTAAAAGTTGGACATATTGGATGCCATCCATAGTCATTGCCGTTCTGTTGTCTTAAATATTCCAGTAACGGTTTGAAGTAGTCCATGAGAGGCTGGGCGTCCATTTTGTACTGTCCTGTGAGGAGATACATGGCTTCTGGCCAGGGCTTTGAGGAGCCAAGTTTTAACATGTTGCTGAGGGTGACAAAAGAAAACAACAAAATGTTCTCATTTCTATAAAAAATCAATGTACTCAATAGAAAAGTCAAAGTACTCAATATAAAAGTCAATGTACTCAATATAAAAGTCAAAGTACTCAATATGAAAGTCAATTTACTCAATATAAAAGTCAATGTACTCAATATAAAAGTCGATGTACTCAATATAAAAGTCAATGTACTCAATATAAAAGTCAAAGTACTCAATATAAAAGTCAATGTACTCAATACAAAAGTCAATGTACTTAAACAAAAGTAAAGGTACTCAATACAAAATTGAATATACTCAATTCAAAAGTGAAGGTACTCATTACGTAAGTAAAGGCACTCGATGAAAACTCAACGTGTTCAAAAAACACTAAGTAACTCAATTTAAAAAATTAAATAAAAAAAGGTAAATTGATGCTATTTCAATTTAAAAGCATATGAAAATTTAAAAAATATAAATTTTAATTTGAAGAAAGAGAAAACAAGTAGGCTAGATCTAATAAAAACTCGAGTGAGTATTTAAACGCTATTTCCAACAAAGAGTTTCATTAAAAAAAAATTCACTAGAAATCATTCTAGATTACATGAAAAGTCATTTCTATCTACTTTTAATTGCTGCGAAAATTACGGGAGTCAAACGCAGCGAGATTTTTTAACAATTTATTTTCCTTCTCCAACATGGTTCTAAATATTATTAGCTATCGTTTCGCGTTTGTTTCAAACCGATAGCTCTTACGGTTGCCGAGAAATTGAAAAAATACTGATATTTCGTCGCTTTTTTTTCCCTAGGAAATCCAGTAAACCTTTTCAGGCATTTTTTAAACCCATGCACATTCTTGGAACCTCTTTAACATATTTTCAAAAGACCCAAACCAAGCAATCGCTTGCGCAAGTTCGAACAGACAGGAAAGAGATTTCAAATGTATAAACACAAATTTTGCTATGGGGAAATTGTTTTAAAAACAAATAAAAACAAACAAAAGGGAAGTAATAAAAATGTATGAAGATGTAAAAAGAGCTCAAATAGTAAAAAATTATATTTACAACGTTGGGACAACTTCATCAATTCTTTTTATTACAGTATCACTTGTTGATATAGTTTTTATTATCAACAAAAAGCTAAATGCACTCCTGCCCCCTTTTTCTAAAATAATGTGGCGTCTCCATGATTGGTGTCACTCCGTGCAGTAAACTCATTCATTATGCCATACCGCCCACACACTACTGACTTCGGCATTGGAATTTTAAAAATTAAAATAGCATGAAAAAAATGTCCTATAGCTGAATTAAACTTTTCTTGTGTTAGTTACTTATTAATAAAGAAATCTATTAATTGATACATGTTTAGTTTCCGTTTTTTTTTCGTCTACTTATAATTGTTTGGCTCATAAACTCTGGTCTGTCAGAGGGACATGAAAGCAGTCAGCGTAAGACTGAGAGTGTGAAGCGTAAGACCGATCCACGTGGCACACTGCTGTCAAGGAGGGCTTAAAGCTAACAGAGGAGCGAACGATGGAGGAGACTACAGACAAGAGAGCCAGGAGAAAGGCCTGAACATTGGGAAGCACACAAATCGTGTGATAAAGACTGTCTGTCATTCAAGGATAGGGCTGGTCAGTCAGTCACGCGCGGAAATGCAACCCAACGATCATGCACAATCGTCTTGCAAGACGGAATGATGCGGAAGACACATAACTTTAGTAAGAGTAAGAATGATAAAAAATGTACAGTGCAAAAGTACCTGAGCAAAGTGCCAGCCTCTTTACTGTTGTAGATATCACATCTGTGAAGTGGTCCTCTATAACCTGATACACTACATAAGGCTTTATGGAATTGAAACTGGATGACGAAACTCACAAAATATCTGAAATGTGTGTAATACGCATGACAATTATACAAATGTACATTAATAGACGGTAAAGTATAATGTATCCATAGGCAATCAAAGATTCTGTTTATCAGTGAACAATTTCAATATAAAGGGAGTGGGGAATTATTTATATTACATGTATTAAGTGAAGAAATTTTAACAGCTGTTTGATGCCCAGCAAATTTGAAGTCTTATATAAAACAAAGTCCCAGAAGTACATCTGAAAAAAAAACCTCAGAGAAACTTACTGTTAGAGGACAAGATGACATTTTTCACGTGTTATTAGGCACAACAGCTAATATTATGGTACTAAGAATCTCTCACCTGATATAAGGCACACTAGCTGGTATATGACGGTATATGGTACTTAGAATCTCTCACCTGATATAAGGCACACTAGCTGGTATATGACGGTATATGGTACTTAAAATCTCTCACCTGATATAAGGTACACTAGCTGGTATATGGTACTTAGAATCTCTCACCTGATATAAGGCACACTAGCTGGTATATGACGGTATATGGTACTTAGAATCTCTCACCTGATATAAGGCACACTAGCTGGTATATGGTACTTAGCTCCACTCACCTGATATAAGGCACACTAGCTGGTATAGGGTACTTAGAATCTCTCACCTGATATAAGGCACACTAGCTGGTATATGGTACTTAGAATCTCTCACCTGATATAAGGTACACTAGCTGGTATATGGTACTTAGCTCCACTCACCTGATAAAAGGCACACTAGCTGGTATATGGTGCTTAGAATCTCTCACCTGATATAAGGTACACTAGCTGGCATATGGTACTAAGCTCCACTCACCTGATATAAGGCACACTACCTGGTATATGGTACTTAGCTCCACTCACCTGATATAAGGCACACTAGCTGGTATATGGTACTTAACTCCTGGATCAAAATCAGCAGAGGTCAGAGGTACAGGGGAAGATATCCCTTGATATCGACACCTGAACATGTAAAATTGTCAGAATTGAGGTGAAGGTCATTTCTTTAAAAGTGAAGTAATCCAGACTATGATGATACTATTAGTTCTATGATGATACTATTAGTTCTATGATGATACTATTAGTGTTCTATGATGACACTATTATTTCTATGATGATACTATTAGTTCTATGATGATACTATTAGTTCCATGATGACACTTTTATATCTTTGATGATACTATTATTTCTATGATGATACTATTATTTCTATGATGATACTATTAGTTCTATCATGATACTATTAGTTCCATGATGACACTTTTATATCTTTGATGATACTATTATTTCTATGATGATACTATTATTTCTATGAAGATACTATTATTTCTATGATGATACTATTATTTCTATGAAGATACTATTATTTCTACGAAGATACTATTAGTCTTATGATGACACTATTAGTTCTATGATGACACTATTATTTCTATGATGATACTATTATTTATATGATGATACTATTAGTTCTATGATGATACTATTAGATCTATGATGATACTATTAGTTCTATGATGATACTATTAGATCTATGATGATACTATTATTTCTATGATGATACTATTATTTATATGATGATACTATTAGTTCTATGATGATACTATTAGTTCTATGATGATACTATTATTTATATGATGATACTATTAGTTCTATGATGATACTATTAGATCTATGATGATACTATTAGTCTTATGATGATACTATTAGTTCTATGATGCTACTTTTATATCTTTGATGATATTATTATTTCCTGATGACACTATTAGTTCTATGATGATACTATTAGTTCTATGATGATACTATTAGATCTATGATGATACTATTAGTTCTATGATGATACTATTAGATCTATGATGATACTATTAGATCTATGATGATACTATTAGTTCTATGATGATACTATTAGTTCTATGATGATACTGTTAGTTCTAAGCAAAATGGGATAATTGCTTGTCAAATTTTTAAAAACAACGTTCAATATTTTCTAGGTGACGAAAATATTTTCAATTGACCTAAGATTCCACCATTCATCATTGTACTTGTCAGGAGTTGTTTCCCCCCTGAACACACTCCATCTCCATTGGTCGATCAAGTAACCAAAAGGAAGGAAGGCAATTTTCTGTAGGGCCATACTCATCAGGAAGTTGATGTCGGATTCTAAAAATAGAAAATACGAGCCATGCATGGAATTTTATAGAAAATTGTGTGGAATTTCCTCGTAACAAAGTTTGTATACATCTCAATCAGAACTGTTTACATTCCAAGTTAGCTAACATGAAAACCTAGTTAGATTTATGCTGCCGAAGCTTTATATGTAGTCGGAATTTTAAAAATCAACAGTGTAAACAGATTTATAAAAGCTCATGTATTTGCCACAGAGAGTCAAAGAACGAAGATTGCAATAGAACCTACCCGTATCATTGCTGACTGAAAGGTGATTTCAATAGAACCTACCCGTATCATTGCTGACTGTAGGATGATTTTAATAGAACCTACCTGTATCATTGCTGACTGTAGGATGATTTTAATAGAACCTACCCGTATCATTGCTGACTGTAGGATGATTTTAATAGAACCTACCCGTATCATTGCTGACTGAAAGGTGATTTCAATAGAACCTACCCGTATCATTGCTGACTGAAAGGTTATTTCAATAGAACCTACCCGTATCATTGCTGACTGATGGAGTCAGGCCGATGGAGTGCATATGTTCTGGTGTTTGAACCGAGAGCGAGATGACGTCACCGACAGCTTCATGAAATCCTGTTAAAAGATAAATGTAAAACTTTATTTCTCTTAGTCATGTAGTTAAACGCTAATAACAGATTTATTACAAATATAAACTCTATCACATGGCTTGGAATCTTAAACATTCGTACAATCTTCCTGGCACGCACACCCACTCCTCCTGGCACGCACATCCACTCCTCCTGGCACGCACAACCACTCCTCCAGGCACGCACACCCACTCTCCTCGCACGCACACACACTCCACCAGGCACGCACACCCACTCCTCCAGGCACGCACACCTACTCCTCCTGGCACGCACACCCACTCCTCCTGGCTCGCACACACAAACCACCAGGCACGCAAACACACCCATCCTGGCACGCACACCGATCCTGGCACGCACACCCACTCCTGGCACTCACACCCACTCCTCCAGGCACGCACACCTACTCCTCCTGGCACGCACACCCACTCTTCCTCGCACGCACACCCACTCTTCCTGGCACACACACCCACTCCTCCATGCACGCTCACCCACTCTTTCTGGCAAAGTCTAGCTTGGTTATTATAATAATTATTCTTGAATGGATGGAACCCTTTCTGGCAAGAGAACACGCAAATCCTCGGTTTGAATTCAACTTTACCAAAACAATTGCATCATTGAGATAGTCAATGACAACAATGGAGATACTAAAGTCTATCACTAATTCCTTCAGAAACACAAATGATGTTACGGCAATGTTTGCAGTATAATCACACTAAATGTGTGCAGTATAATCACACTAAATGTGTGCAGTATAATCACACTAAATGTGTGCAGTATAATCACACTAAATATGTGCAGTATAATCACACTAAATGTGTGCAGTATGATCATACTAAATGTGTGCAGTACAAATTGTATACTAAATGTTGACACTAAATGTGTGCATCAAAATCATACTAAATGTGTGCAGTATAATCACACTAAATATGTGCAGTACGATCATACTAAATGTGTGCAGTATAAATATACTAAATGTTGACACTAAATGTGTGCATCGAAATCCTACTAAATGTGTGCAGTATAATCACACTAAATGTGTGCAGTATAAATATACTAAATGTTGACACTAAATGTGTTCATCAAAATCATACTAAATGTGTGCAGTATAAACACACTGAATATGTGCAGTACGATCATACTAAATGTGTGCAGTATAAATATACTAAATGTTGACACTAAATGTGTGCATCAAAATCATACTAAATGTGTGCAGTATAATCACACTAAATATGTGTAGTACGATCATACTAAATGTGTGCAGTATAAATATACTAAATGTTGACACTAAATGTGGGCATCAAAATCCTACTAAATGTGTGCAGTATAATCACACTAAATGTGTGCAGTATAAATATACTAAATGTTGACACTAAATGTGTGCATCAAAATCCTACTAAATGTGTGCAGTTTAATCACACTAAATGTGTGCAGTATAAATATACTAAATGTTGACACTAAATGTGTGCATCAAAATCATACTAAATGTGTGCAGTATAATCACACTAAATATGTGCAGTATGATCATACTAAATGTGTGCAGTATAAATATACTTAATGTTGACACTAAATGTGTGCATCAAAATCACACTAAATGTGTGCAGTATAATCACACTAAATGTGTGCAGTATAAATATACTAAATGTTGACACTAAATGTGTGCAGTAAAATCATACTAAATGTGTGCAGTATAATCACACTAAATGTGTGCAGTATAATCACACTACATGTTTGCAGTATAATCACACTAAATGTGTGCAGTATGATCATACTAAATGTGTGCAGTATAAATTGTATACTAAATGTTGACACTAAATGTGTGCATCAAAATCGTACTAAATGTGTGCAGTATAATCACACTAAATGTGTGCAGTATAAATATACTAAATGTTGACACTAAATGTGTGCAGTATAAATATACTAAATGTTGACACTAAATGTGTGCATTATAAATATACTAAATGTTGACACTAAATGTGTGCAGTAAAATCATACTAAATGTGTGCAGTATAATCACACTAAATGTGTGCAGTATAATCACACTACATGTTTGCAGTATAATCACACTAAATGTGTGCAGTATAATATACTAAATGTTCACACTAAATGTGTGCATCAAAATCATACTAAATGTGTGCAGTATAATCACACTAAATGTGTGCAGTATAATCACACTAAATGTGTGCAGTATAATTGCACTAAATGTGTGCAGTATAACAACACTATTTATTGAGAGAGGAAAGTCAATCAAATAGAGTATCAAACATCATGTGCGTCATTCAAAGTGAATAGATTGAGCTTTGAGAACAAGTCAGTGCATTTCACACAGTACTTTGTACTGTAAGAACAAGCCAATGCTTTGCACACAGTACTTTGTACTTTAAGAGCAAATCAGTGCATTCCACACAGTACTGTGTACTGTAAGAACAAGCCAGTGCATTTCACTAGGTAGTGTGTGCTTAAAGAAATAGGCCTAATTACTACATTTCACACAGTATTGCATTTATTTGCGTGGGTCTTATTTAGGCAAACTTAATATAATAATTGATTTCATACTTCTTTATCTTTCCTGTTGGTTTGCTTAAAACTTAAAATTCTTACAATGATGTTGGGCGCTAAAGGATCGGAAAATAATTTTATTTGAAATGTTCAGTCTCTCCCATTAAGGTAACAAAAACATAGCGCCGTTAACGACTAATTTAGATTTAATCGTTAACTTTTGAAAAATTAACGATTAATTAATGGATAATTTCGATTATAGATAAAAATTAAAATTTATGTCATAAGTAACATTTATTAAAAGTTATTGTTAAAAATTTTAATAACACTGAAATGTATCTTTTAAATGAATGTCGTCTTTTAACCAAATTGGCAAAAAGAAAAGTGTGTTGACATTATCTGGTAAAAAAAATTAGCGGGTCTAACTGAGATATGCACAAAGTGATCTTCGCAAGGAATGACAGTTTCGGATATCTGCTGTTCATTAAGTTTCCACCATTGTAGAGGGTTAATGGATTCAAGAGCATTCATCTCCGTTTTGTAACGCAGTAATTCACCAGAAGAGCTGTCATCGTTTTCTGTCCCTGTAATATTATTTTAATAAAAACTATATAAAAAAAAATTCTGTCCCTGAGTCAAACTCCATTTAATGCTTAGCTCAACACACTTTTCATTTGGTTTGGTAAGCAGGCGAGGTGTTAGAACCCTTGTAGGTAAACTTCATCAACATTTTGAACATTCCCGTAGGTACATAGTTTAACACCAGAAACTTCGTGAAGGTCTTAGGAAATTTGTTATTATTTACCGGCCGCTATTTTAAAATTTTAATTTACTTCCCATAATTTTTAAGTGATGGGTCGATTAATCGTTAAAACAATTTAATCGTTAAATATTTTAAAGATTAATCGAGAAATTATCCGTTAATTTCCCCAGCCCTACAAAAACCTCATCAACTCTGCCTTTATCGTTGTTTGTTATGTAACAAAGAAATGAGTGAAATGTAGTGATCGAGTGCACGAGTACCGAGACTCCATGCATGAAAATTAAAGAGGATGTAAGTCTAAGATCTACACGGTGATCTAATGTGATCGTGTTATTTAATGTGATCTTATGTGACCTAATGTGATCAAATGTGATCTAATGTGATTTAATGTTATCTAATGTGATTTAATGTTATAAGTGATCCAATGTAATTATATAATGTTATATAATGTGATCTAATGTTATCTAATGCTATCTAATGTTATCTAATGGGATCTAATGTGATCTAATGTTATTTAATGTGATCTAATGTTATCTAATGTGATCATCTAAAGTGATCTAATGTTTTCTAATGTGATCTAAAGTAATCTAATGTTATCTAATGTGATCTAATGTTATCTAAAGTGATCTAATGTTTTCTAATGTTATCTAATGTGATCTAATGTGATCTAATGTTATTTAATGTGATCTAATGTGATCTAATGTTATCTAATGTGTTCTAATGTTATCATCTAATGTTATCTAATAGGATCTAATGTAATATAATGTTATCTAATGTTATCTAATGTGATCTAATGTTATCTAATGTGATCTAATGTTATCTAATGTGATCTAATGTTATCTAATGTGATCTAATGTTATATAATGTAATCTAATGTAATCTAATGTTATCTAATGTGATCTAATGTTATATAATGTAATCTAATGTAATCTAATGTTATCTAATGTGATCTAATTATCTAATGTGATCTAATGTTATCTAGAGTGAACTTATGTTATCAATGTGATCTTATGTGATCTAATGTTATCTAATGGTGATCTAATGTGATCAAATGTTGTCTAATGTTATCTAATGTGATCTAATGTGGTCTAATGTGATCTAATGTTATATAATGTTATCTAATGTGATCTAATGTGATCTAATGTGATCTTATGTTATCTAATGTGATATAATGTGATCTAATTTGATCTAATGTTATCTAATTTTATATAATGTTATCTAATGTGATCTAATGTGATCTAATCTAATGTGATCTAATATTATCTAATGTTATCTAATGTGATCTAATGTTATCTAATGTGATCTAATCTAATGTGATATAATGTTATCTAATGTGATCTAATTTTATCTAAAGTTATCTAATGTGATAATCTAAAGTGATCTAATGTTTTCTAATGTGATCTAATGTGATTTAATGTGATCTAATCGTGTGTGATCTAATGTGATCTAATGTTATCTAATTTTATATTATGTGATCTAATGTTATCTAATGTGATCAAATGTTATCTAATGTAATCTGATGTTATCTAATTTTATCTAATGTGATGTAATATTATCTAATGTGAACTCATGTTATCTAATGTGATCTAATGTTATCTAATGTGATCTAATATGATAAAATGCGAACTAATCTAATGTGATTTTATTTTATCTAATGTGATCTAATGTGATCTAATGTTATCTAATGTGATCTAATCTAATGTGATCTAATGTGATCTAATGTTATCTAATTTTATATAATGTAATCTAATGTGATCTAATCTAATCTTATCTAATGTGATCTAATGTTATCTAATGTGATCTAATCTAATGTGATCTAATCTAATGTGATCTAATGTTATCTAATTTTATATAATGTGATCTAATGTGATCTAATGTGATCAAATGTTATCTAATGTGATCTAATGTTATCTAATGTGAACTCATGTTATCTAATGTAATCTAATGTTATCTAATGTTATCTAATGTTATCTAATGTCATCTAATGTTATCTAATGTGATCTAATGTGATTTAATGTGATCTAATGTGATCTAATGTGATCTAATGTGATCTAATATCTAATGTGAACTAATGTTATCTAATGTGATCTAATGTTATCTAATGTGATCTAATGTGCTGTGTGCAGATCGAACCAGGATTAGCCCCGTCCCGGAACTTGACTGGTTGATGACTTGTTAGAATGTAATACACCACGTGACCCATCTCGTGATGAGCCACTTCAATGTCGTGCCTCGTGACTTCAGTACATTGCTTGATTCTGAAAGAAATTGGTTGCCAAGCGAGAAGACTGTCATTAGTGAAGTGCTTCTAAAATAGACCACATATTTTTGAACCTCCACGAAGTAGTTTTATTGAATCCAAGGCTGACCGAGTTCTTTATTTCTGGATGCATTCAGAGAGACTGGATGTTTATTTCTGGATGCATTCAGAGAGACTTGATGTTTATTTCTGGATGCATTCACAGAGACTGGATGTTTATTTCTGGATGCATTCACAGAGACTGGATGTTTATTTCTGGATGCATTCAGAGAAACTTGATGTTTATTTCTGAATGCATTCAGAGAGAAGGAATGTTGTTTATTTCTATAGAAGTGTCGTAACAAGAAATATAAGAAAACACATTCAATATAAAAAAGATCCACAGGTCATATAAAAAAAGTCAGAAAGAAAAAGTAGTTTAAAAAAAAAGCCAACAGAAATACAACAACAAATGACAAGAGCAAAACAATAAATAATTGATGCTTAAAATAATCGGTAGCTAGATGGTACTCAACATTTAGCACATCGACTGTAATCTATTTATAGACATGTTGACAAATGGCTATTGGGAGGGAGCAGATCTGAAAGACCAGATGATAAAAAAGTTAATTGGAAAATTACTTTAAAGGAAAACAACAACAAAACTTCCGCTTACTTCCGACGACGTCACATGCTGATGGACCAGGCAAAACTTTAAGAAAATAATTGGACATGACAGATACATTTCATGATTTAGAGATTTCAAGTCAGTAACATTTCTTGAGAGAGGGATTTCATGTCAGAAACCTTTCCATTTACAGACTTGAAAAGTAGAAGATTGTATTGTATCGAAACGAAATATAAATGAAGAGTTCACTTCCAATTAATTTTGTCACACCCTATACTTATGCTATGTGTAAATTTGGCAGCTGAACCTTGACCTTTTGACCTATTGACCAAAGAGGATAATGTTATGGCAAGTGTCATACAAACATGCACACACCAGGGTTGGCTCCATCTCTGTAACTGACCGGTTGGTCCTTGTACTGTAGGTAGTACTCGATGTGACCCATCTCATGGTGAGCCGTCTCTAGATCTTCGGCTGTTATCACAGTGCACTGTTTGATTCTAGGTATGAAAAGAACGGTATACTTAACACGTATATAACTGTTAGAAATAGCATTCCAAGAACAGGAATTGCAAGGGGTAAAATCGGCGAGACTGCAGTCAGGCTCTTACATAAATTAATATTTGTGGTATAAACAGGGCATTTATAAGACTGACAAGACGGCACAGACCAAAGAAGTTTTGTAAACAGCCCTCTGTTAAAAAACAACAACAACAACAACAACAACAAACAACAACAACAACAACAACAAAAAACAACAACAACAAACAACAACAACAACAAACAACAACAACAACAAACAACAACAAAACAACAACAACAACAAACAACAACAACAAACAACAAACAACAAACAACAACAACAACAACAACAACAAACAACAACAAACAACAACAACAACAAACAACAACAAAACAACAACAACAACAAACAACAACAACAACAACAACAACAAAAAACAACAACAACAAACAACAACAACAACAA
>MUZC01000102.1:46425-61415 GCA_002072015.1 Radix auricularia | reverse complement strand
AAAAAAAAAAAAACAACAACAACAACAAACAACAAACAACAACAACAAAAAACAACAACAACAAACAGCAACAACAACAACAACAAAACAACAACAACAACAAACGAATAATTAATGAAATAAAACTTAACTGCGATGTAATCCAAAGCTAGTTGACTAACGTTTAGGCAATTCATCTATAATACCAAATTTTTTGTTCACTTAATGGACAAGTGCTCCAACAATATTTCCAAGAGAAATTTTTTTCCAAAGGGGAATTTTCAAAGTTGTTTAAATTATAATATTACAATGATGTTAATATATGGACTGTTATTATGAGAACAAATATTCCAAGGAGATTTGTTACATTAAAAGAAATGATTTTTAAAAAAATCCTCCTATTTGCAGGCGTTACATACCTTTCAACTAAAGATGCAAACTACTTAGGAGTAATAATAAATGAGAAACTAACATGGAATCCCCATGTCAATGTAGTTATTGAAAAACCGAACAAAACCTTAGGCTTTATGATAATAATATAAATCTAAGTACCACCTCACATTGGTGAGACCTGCATTAGTATATACATCTTCTGTATGCGATTTGTCCATTAAAAAAAAACAAAAGGAAAAAAAACTGACTTAAAAAAAAAAAAAAGAACCGCCAGATTCGTTACTGGAGGATATTCAAAACAGACAAGCGTAACACCATTTTTTAAAATCATTAAATCTTGAAACACTAGAGGATAGAAGAACCAAAAGTAAAAGAGTAATAATACATAAAGCAAATAATTCTAAGTTAGAAATACAACCATCAGATAGACACAACAATAAAACACAATTCTTATTCTGATGCAAATGCAAAAACACACAAATTCTATTTCTTCCCGTTCGGAATTCGGGCGTGGATGAGTTGCCCGAAGCAACCAGGAAAACCAGAACTTTATCAAAATTTAAAACTCTAATAAGAATGCAGGACTAGACAAACCCATAGAAGGGGCGTCTGAAAGAGTTAAAATAGGATAAGATTTAAATTTTCACTGCTTTCATAGATGTCAAACAATTAATATAAAATGATTCTATGTACCTAAAATCTTTTCCATTATAGAAGTCCCAGGCGGACGCATGACACACAACATCGCGGCCATCTTTAGGTTTCTCCAACATGGATTTATTCCAGAATTCGTCTGGCATTTGTATCATTCCCAGAGACTTAAAGAAATCGTCTGCTGTTTGAAATATCTTGATTGCTGTGTAATTCTATGGTAGAAAAGATAAAAAATTAAAACTATATCATATTATTTCTTTTCAAACATTTTGTCTACATGTTTTTTTCCATATCCCTATCACCCCGTCATTTTCATCATTAACGTCATACATTAAGATTTCTTATGAAAATGCAAATTTTTCAACCCAAAGATTTTGTTTTTCAGACAAATCGGTTATTTAATTTCCAAGATATATTAATACTAATCATTATTTTGTGTCACCACTTTTTTCTGATATTATCTCTTCTTGTTACAAGTTAATCTACATCAGTGGTTCCCAAACTTTTTTGACCCATGGACCCCTTTTTATAGTCAAAACTTGCCCACGGAGGCCCCCCCCCCCCCGAAATTGAAAAAACTCCATGCATGCATAATACACAAAAAAACACAAATCCAAAAAAAAGCAACATTGTTATTAAGAAGTATTAACAAAACTTTATATTTAAACTTAAAACAGATGAACGTGATTCGAATTTTTATGAGTGTAAGTATGTCCGACTCAATGTTTGTGAGTAGATACCACATATCTGTTTTGTGAGTGCGTGTGAGTGACAGCAAGAGAGTGATATGATCTTCATATCGGCATAAAATCCTTGCTCTACCAAATGGGAAGACGTAATTTCAGCAGTCAACTTCTGTACAACAATCCTGAATTCAGGATATAAAAGTAGGATCTGTTTTTATTACTAACATTTGTGGGATCCTTGTTCAAACATTGGTTTAAGTTCCTCATTTGTAGATAATGTATTCAACTGTGTTCGGGATCTGAGTTTTTCGACACGCAAAGCATTTAACACCAAGTCGGGATTATCCAAAGTATGGAATGTCTTTGGTTCAGACTGAATGAAGAGCCGTTTAGTGTTAACAGTAAGCAATGGGGTCTTAACCTCTGCTGTGCCATTTCGAAATATTTTGAAGCACAACGTTTTCCTCTTCCCATAACTGAAGTTTAGCAACAAACGCATATACTATGGTTTTAGTTTTGATTCATTGTAATTGGTTACTTTCATATTCAAATGAGATTTGGCAAATTCTACAAATAAATCAGTCATAAAAGGATACATTATTTTTTAAAATAATATACTTCAACTTCAAGGAAATTCAACGCTGTATCAATGAGAAAATAGCATCGATTTAAATATGCATCTTATGATAACTAACCTACTTCTGTGTGAATAAGAAAACGATTATTGTCCTCATCTTTGTCCATACAATTATTACAATGTTGAGCAAATAATCTCTATTTGAAGGCATTCTTGTTGATTTTATCAACTGCTCAAATAACATAATGAAGTGATCTATTGAAACATTTATTAACATTTGTTGCTAATAAAGATGTCGTTAATGACACAAAGTACTGACAATACATTCCTACCTCTTGTTTTAAACATGCAACTCGTCCATAGTATAGCTTGTTAGCTTTAAGTTAAGAATTATTTAAAAATTCAGTTAATATCGTTTCACCTTTAGTATGTTTCCAACATTTAGCCTTAACTCAAATATTTAACAATACTGTATTGTTTTTATTATTTCTTCGGCTCACTCATTGCCATATCTGTTGTAACAAATCACAGTAAATAATTAATAACGTGTTCAATGGAATGCTGCAGTAAACCCCTTCTGAATAAAATATTTGATGATAGGGTTCAATTTAGATACATATTTTTCCCACACATCGAAAATTACCCAACTTTGCAACCCTCGTCGATTCACGTTAAAGAAAATATTTTCTTGCCTACTTATAGTAAAAAAATTCCGCATTTTCTTTTCAAGGTAAAATTACATTGTATTCCATGACTGATAACATATAATAATCCGGCATCCTTCCGTCTCGCGAGACGATGGTGCATCACCGTTGGGTTGGGTTGCATTTTCTCGAGTGGCTGTGCAGTCCTATCCTTGAGTGACAGTCTTTGCCACAGTTTTTACACACGAGTTCTGTGCTTCCAAATGTTTTGGCCTTTCTCTTAGCTCTTTTGTCTGCAGCCTTCTCCGTTCTTCTCTCCTCGGCTACTATGACGCCCTCTTTGACAACTGTGCGCCACGTTGATCGGTCTTCTGCCTTACACTCCCAGTCACTTGTGTGTATTTTGGCTGCTTTCATGTCCGTTTGACAGAAATCTTTCAATCGCAAGCGTGGGCGACCTGTTTTCCTCTTTCCTGAAGCAAGTTCACCATATAGGAGGTCCTTCGGTATGCGGCTGGGGCTCATTCTTTTGACATGTCCTAGCCACCTCAGGCGTCTTTCACTAAGAATTGAGAACATGCTTTGGGTATTGGCACGCGTTAGAACCTCACTATTAGGCACTTTTTCTTGCCATTTAAAACCGAGGATGCGGCGCAACCATCTCAAATGGAAGCTGTTAAGCTTACGCTCTTGTGATGTATTATCGGTCCATGTCTCGCTCCCATATAGTAGTGTACTGATGACACAGGCTCGATAGACGCACAGTGGTATCCTCCGTTAGCTTGGTGTTTTGCCAGACCCGCTTATTTAGTTTAGCCATTGTTGCGGCTGCTTTGCCAATTCTGCTGTTTATTTCTTCTTCAATGGACAGTGTATTGGAGACCTTGGATCCCAAGTAGGTGAAACTGTCCACAACCACCAAGTTTTCATTATCGATATTTATGGTAGGAGGAGGTCGAGTGTCTTGGGCCATGATGTTTGTCTTAAAAACTCTTAATATAGTTATAATAATGGAGAAAGCAGTGAATTACTATTTTATTAATTGTGTCATAAGTAAGTTTTCGTAATAAATCACAATGTTATTATTTTCCGTTAAATTTTGCGCGGACCCCCTAACGCTTTTCAGGGACCCCCAACTCACTTTAAACTTTCCACGGACTGCCTGAACGGTCACATGAATTCCTGTGGTCCGTAGGGACCACTTTGGGAACCACTGGTCTACATAAATAACATATTAAATAAAAACATCTTAAAAATTATGCAAAGAAAGTAATTGAGAATGATATCACGTTATTGTACCATATATGTCGTTATTAGACCCAGTAAAAGGCGGGATCAGATGCCATCCGCTCCTTACCTGTCTGACCATTTCGTCAGTGACGTCCAGACTTGGTTTGCCTTTGAAGGGCGTCAGTTCATCGACCAGGGAACTCCACTGCTGGGCCCACATGTTACCTGACCACAGCAAGTAATACCAGAATTACAGACAGAATGGAGCCCATCTTATAGCAAGTAATACCAGAGTTACAGACAGAATGGAGGGTATTTGTACTGTATGGAATGTAAATAAAATTCAACGATTGTCCGACGATGTCAACACATTTCTTGTAACGTTTTATTTAAGAACTGAAACCACGCCTGGGTGAGGATATTTCACTGCTCGAGGTTTGATCAGTGGCGTAGCTATGGATGTGGGGGCCCGAGGCGCTTGGTCTCTTTGGGAGTCCGGGGTGCTAGGCCCCTTTAGGGACCCAATCAATTTGACGATGGCCTAACATATAATACTTGATGTAGCCTGAACTAACCAAGTAAGCTAACATTCTAACAACATTCCGAACTCTAATACAAGGGTAAAACTAAACATAAACCACAGATAAGCGTAGGATCCAATAATCGTCAATGTAAGAGGAGCGTCTTTAATGTATACGATAACATACATATGTTCTATGAACTGAAACTTGTCAATGAACTCAACAATGTCAGCATATTAATTTTTTATGCTCTTATTGCTTGTCACTTGTAGAAAAAGGTTTTAAATGTTATTAAATTTGAGAACAATGCCTTTTTATAAACAGTATAAACATTTCCCTCTCACCTAGAAGATGTGTCAACATTTAACTAAACAATTGAAGTCAGTACAGTATAAACATTTCCCTCTCACCTAGAAGATGTGCCAACATTTAACTAAACAATTGAAGTCAGTACAGTATAAACATTACCCTCTCACCTAGAAGATGTGCCAACATTTAACTAAACAATTTAAGTCAGTACAGTATAAACATTTCCCTCTCACCTAGAAGATGTGCCAACATTTAACTAAACAATTGAAGTCAGTACAGTATAAACATTTTCCAGAAGATGTGCCAACATCTAACTAAACAATTGAAGTCAGTACAGTATAAACATTTTCAAGAAGATGTGCCAACATTTAACTAAACAATTGAAGTCAGTACAGTATAAACATTTCCCTCTCACCTAGAAGATGTGCCAACATTTAACTAAGCAATTGATGTCAGTACAGTATAAACATTTCCCTCTCACCTAGAAGATGTGCCAACATTTAACGAAACAATTGAAGTCAGTACAGTATAAACATTTCCCAGAAGATGTGCCAACATTTAACTAAACAATTGAAGTCAGTACAGTATAAACATTTTCCAGAAGATGTGCCAACATTTAACTAAACAATTGAAATCAGTACAGTATAAACATTTCCCTCTCACCTAGAAGATGTGCCAACATTTAACTAAGCAATTGATGTCAGTACAGTATAAATATTTTCCAGAAGATGTGCCAACATTTAACTAAACAATTGAAGTCAGTACAGTATAAACATTTTCCAGAAGATGTGCCAACATTTAACTAAACAATTGAAGTCAGTACAGTATAAACATTTAACTAAACAATTGAAGTCAGTACAGTATAAACATTACCCTCTCACCTAGAAGATGTGCCAACATTTAACTTAACAATTGAAGTCAGTACAGTATAAACATTTAACTAAACAATTGAAGTCAGTAGAGTATAAACATTTCCCTCTCACCTAGAAGATGTGCCAACATTTAACTAAACAATTGAAGTCAGTACAGTATAAACATTTCCCTCTCACCTAGAAGATGTGCCGGGATGTGACCAGAAGATGGAAACTTATCAGTTCCGTAGATTTGTTTGAGTTTTCTCCTGGCGTAGGCGTGGAGCTGTTCGTACAGTGGTCGAAGTTGGTCAAACAAGGCTCTGACGTCATCCTCAAAGGTGGATGTGTCGTACCAGGACCGCCAGTAGGCGCCAGTGTCAGCGTGACCTTTTATATTGAATGCAACTCTAATTAATTTGCATTTCAATTTGAACATAAATAAATATTTAAAAAAATTTTAAAGTAAAAAATGTTTTTGGTGTCCCATAATCTCGTGGTTGTAGGGGGTTCTAAGGGTTTCATTAGAAATTTCTTGGAGCTTAAAATATTATTATTAAATCATTGAATTTACACAAAAATATGATTAACATTGACATTACTTTCTATGTCTAATTGATATTGTAAAGTTTGAACTTGCAATGTCATTTAAACCATACAAAAACAGTCACATGTTGCTTTACCGTGAAGCGATTTCGTTAAATAGTATACCATGAGTATTTTGCACGTTAAGAAGCGCATGTTTAATTGGTTTATTTCAGAGATGCTTTATAACTGTTATTTCCAATTGAAATAGGCCCTTTGAAAAAAAACTCACTGAAAAATTGAATCGTTGAATATGTATAATTATATAGAGAGATAGATATAGGTGCCCACCAAGAATTCTCACGGCCTCGTTGTTCAACGCCACATATTCAGCATACAACTGCTTCATCTTGCCACCAGACTCAGTTCTCCACCCTTGCCACGCAGCAAGAAGTTCGTCGTAATTTCTTGATGTTGCCATGAGATGTGTCAGATCTGAGGTCAAAGGTCATTTGGAATAATTCTTACACTCTATATTTCCATTTGTCACATAAAATATAACACAGGCTTTCCTTCTCAAAAATCATAATTATATTTGCCATGTTAACCATAGTGTATGACATCTCATTATTTGTCATGTTAATCACAGTGTATAACACCCCTATCACAGCCTTCTATCGTCTCATATTTTCTCTACTCAATCATCTGCCCGTCTCTCACCTGGATCTAGAGGTAACTGCTCCCCAGAGGGCATCTTGACCTTAGCTGTGCTATAAATAGTCTCCATATCACTCTGGACTTTGTTCAACTGAAATAAGAAAGCATATTACATTTTTCTGACATCCTATTCACACATGATGAACACAACTCTTACATTCGCACGTGAATTAAGAAGAGTTGTCATCAGGTCTTGTTTCTAAACTTGATGTCCCTCTACATTCTTAAGATATATGTATTCGTATTTAATGTCATCCTAGATATGAGTCAGAGCAGAAAATGTGTTTCCTGAGAAAGGGGATACAGGGAAATAATATCTATATTGACATCGATATATATGTCTCTCTCTATATAATTATAAATATAACATGAGTAGCTATTACTAAGGAGCACACCCTCGAGCGGTTGAAGGTATGCGGGAGCACTAAAGCTACGGAAGACATCGGAGTGAAGCTTGGAGTGAAGAGTCAGGAGAAAGGCGGGGGGGGGGGCAGCGAGAAGGAGACACATCCATCATCCCTAGAGGTCGGACGGATGTGTTTTGTTTGATGATTAGCTTTTGAGTTCAACATTGGCAAACTGCAAGTTTTTACAACTCCTAGGTTATAATATAAAATAATGCAAACCCAAAAGTTCATCATGATATATTCATAATATTAATGCCCGTAACCCACAGCAACTTCACAAGTAATGTTGCTCTTTTCTCTGACGTCTTTGTTTCATATGGATTGTTTTGTAGTGTAATGGTTATAACATTCCCTTAACACGTGGTTGACGACCAATAATAATTTGGAGATAAAGTGTTCAAGAGTTGTAGATAGAGAGTATATTTTGGCGTGCAAAAAAAAAAAAAGTAAGTTTAGTTAGTTAAGTTGAATAACGAATGGAGCTTTGAAGAAGCAGTAAATAACTTGATTTGTTCAGGTTAGAGGGTATAAGAGCGGTTAAATATAGGGAAAGAGTAATAAGCAGTTACGTCAGATGTAGAGAGTAGTTTGACTGGTGAGTTGACTACTTATAGCGTCATTTTGAAAGATGCAGTCTTTGAAACACATAGGAAAACTCCAAAATTTTGCTACCAATTATGAAATACAATAATGTTGATTGTCTTAAATTAGTCTCTCCTATCAACTTTGATTTATAAATATGGAGGGTGACCATTCCCTCACCTGAGCAAGTTTGGTTTCATTGGTCTGTGCAGCGGTCCCAATGTCCATGATCTTGATAAAAAGTCGCCTGTCCTGTTGAGACATTGCTGTTAGGTTGTATCTTGTAGCATTACGATAGGCCTCCTGGGAAAACTTGGCGGACACAAGTTGTTCATCCAGCTGGAGATATAAACATGACAAATCATTTTATTAAATAAAAATGAGAAATCCGTTTATTTAAGAAACATGATGCATCCGTTTATTAAATAAGTAGAACTCAAAAGGGACCCGAAAAAAATCGACTACGGAGTTTTCGAGTTAGGGAAAATGGCGTGATAGGTGCAGATTATCCAATAACAATGTTAATATTGAGAGTGGGGGGGGGGGAGCCGACCCGAAGAGAAGGCTTGACTGGAAAGAGAGGCGTCGTCTGATGTTTCATCTGAAAGGAAGCAATCTTGGCCTTGACATTACAACACCACTGAAAAAGTCCCTCCCTATCCACACCCTTTACTCCCTCCACAGTGGGATGGGGGATCACATTTTTTTCTTTTCACAGCTAATAGCAAAGGGACGTGGATTAGTGACACTACTTCCAGCCACTCATTTTTCTTCTCTTTGTCATTATTGGTCTCTAAATAGACGTTTACTTGGCTCTACGGATTATGTGTTCTGAAATTTCGCCCCAGAATAATAAAACAAACGCCTGGGAAAATTGGGAGGTTGGAAGCCACAGAATCTCTGAGTTAAGGAGATCTAAATACATTAGTCCTACGGAATTAGGTCGGGATATAACAATTAATTCGATAAAGGGAGGTTTTCGAATTAGGGAAGTTCGATTTAGTGAGGTCTTAATGTGTTAAATAAACATAGCTCATACGTAAATCAATTAACCTTCAAGTTAAACAAAGTTTTTTATTTCTAAAATGTGAGCAACTTTGTTTTTTGACGCGTTTTTAGGCTCACTCTCAACATGATTCAATGAAGGTTTTTTCCCCAACCCACCCTTATAACAGCACCACTCTAGGTTTAAAATTTTTTAAAATAAAACAGAAATACAATTATTTAATGGGAAAAGCAAGAGCAGCCTTCCAGCACTCAAGAATTTTTGGGTCGCCAACAACGTATGTAGCAAGTTAAAAGTAAGGATTTTCAACGCTATGGTGACACCTATGCTGCTATATGGAGCTGAGACATGGAGAACAACAGCTTTCAACCTAACCAGAATTCACTGGCCGGACAAAATCAGAAACCGGGAACCGTGGCAGCGGCCAAACAGAAGCACATTGAGGAAGAGATTCTTCAAAAGTGGTGGAGGTGGATTGGTCACACACTAAGAAAACCTGCTCCTAATACAAGGCAAGCCTTGAAATGGAACACACAGGGTAAACGGAAAAGAGGCCGTCCAAGAAACACTTGGCGCCGAGAATTGGAGGCAGACATCAAGAGAATAGGCCATGAATGGAAGATCCTGGAGAAACTGGCCCAGGATAGAGATGCCTGGAGGTCTCTTGTAGGTAGCCTATGTTCTAGGAGGAAGTGCAGACGCCGACGATGATCGGTGGATGTCCCTCATGGACGAGAAGGCTCAACAACAACACAGTTATTTAATGATTTTCCTTTTGGAGAGTGAATGTTAGATTTTGGGTGAAGCATTTAAAATTAGTTACCTTTTCCTATTTTTTCTTAATGCAGTTTAAAAAAGTGTTTTTGAAGTTTTAAAAACCACGTTCTAATCGTGAAATAAAATTTATAATTTGAACAATGTTGAAAGAAAGGGAATAAACCACAATATTTGATAACAAGATTATACCGCCAGCTCTCATATTTTGGTACTAATGTAGCTATAGTCTTACCATTAGCTTCTGGTTATAATCTGTTATATTGGTGTTGTATTCCCAAGACACCTCAGTCAGTTTGTAGTACACATTCTGTGCTTGGCTGTTGAAGTTGTTCAGAAATGTTTGGATCTCTGTAGGGTCGCTGATGCTCTGACCTCTCACCCCGCACAAAGACAGGAAGGCCACAGCCAGGTATGACAGCGTGACCTTGAACATTGTTGAAAGCTCACTGAAACTATCAGATAGAGATGCACTTAGAAAATACATTTTAAATATGTTTGTAATTATGTGTTAGCTGTTGTTTACATGTACCCATACAACGATTGCATTCATTTATTCGACATCCATCCATCCATATCTATATATTCCAGAAAATGTAAACATTAAATATTGCAGTGTTTTTAAATTTTAGAATTTTACAAGGAAAAAATAAAAATAAAAGAAACTACGTAAAATAGAATTAGACAAAGCGTATTAAAAAATTTATTTAACTCTGTCACGTCGAATTGATATGTTGGCTTTTTTTCTTTTCGACTAACGCTCATCGGGCGCCTCCCTCAGATAAAGTCGATTTGTCTAAGCTGCAGGTAAGCAATGTTTTTGATTCTCGTCTTAATGTCATCATTATTTAACATTTCAAAAGAAACCATTCAATATTCAAACAGAAACTCCATCAATCTTAATAGAACTTGTAACAACAGGACTTTGATACTTAGAGAAACGTATTAATCTTACATTGGAAACACTTGATAAGAAGTGAAGGAAAATAAAATGTGAATGTTGGAAATTGGAATTGCGAGTAAATCTAATCGCTCTACAAATAACGATAACTGAAGCTTGTTGATTTTGTTGAGAGGTCCAGCTGTTGGCCCAGAAAAAGTTTAAGAATAAGAAACAGAGCAGATACTTTGTAGAATAAATACTAAGAGAAAATATCGTCTTTTAAATAAACTGAAAACATAGTGAAACAAACTGCTCCGTGTAGGGGAATTTTGCGGTACGTTTGACGCGAAACATCAAATTCCATGAACTAAAACTTATGAACTTGAGATGAGACTTTAGAGTCTATATTAAAAGCAACACATCCAACAAAAAAATCTCCATGGCTGAAAAATTCGAACAACTAAACAAAATTTCTTTAAGCGTTTTTTTAAAAACCTTAGTTAATCCTTTTAACGATGAAATTAGATTCAGTGTTTTAAAAGCCTCAGTTAAATTGTGTTCATACATGTATTTTATTTTGAGAATGGTTTACTTTTGTATCAATATGGCTGTAATATGAAATGAACAATAATTAAAAAGCACTCCCTTACATAGTCCTCTAATGTTCAGAATTAGAACACCTAAGATCTTTCAGCAGTTTTCATGATTAAGTCACCACATAGCCCAGATAGGAATCTATTTTACTGGATAATATATTAAAAACCTAACTTTTATCGTTATCTTTATGTATCTCAAGATTTTATTTCCCATATGTCAACTATAGATTCATTCTTTTTATTTATAGAATATCAACATTATTTGTTTTGAATAAGCCGATTTATACACGACTGTTCTTAATATGATTTGAAAAATAACCAGGTTAATGGATTATGGATCCAACGATTGTAATAAAAATTAAATTTGCTAGATGCCAGTAGAAAGCTTACTTTAAAATTGAGAAAGTTAAAATTTTTCTATTGTTTCGTTTAACGAAGGAATTAATTTGTCTAACTTTTCTTTCAAAGAAGGATTTAGTTTTTCTAATGTTTCTTTCAAATGAGGAATTCTTTTTTTTATGTTTCTTTCAAAGAAGGATTTACTAGTTGTGGCATTGAAGAAGAGCCAAAAACCTGTTTGTATAATTGTCACCAAAAAGATTTCTAAAGACGTTCACTTCATATCACCGATAGTGTCAAGTTGGCAGGCAAGCAAGTTTTTGTAGGGCGTTTCTTGCCATCTTAGACACAGTAAACACAGAGTAGTGAGTGGGGGGGGGTCTTTTTGAGCCTAGGTGTGGGAGGGTGGCGCCGAGTCTTTTGTCCTTCAAGGGGAAAGGAATATGTGTAACTCTGCAGGAAGTATGCCCCAGCATGGCCTGTAAACAACTTTATGCCTTAGTGTCTCTATTATGTTGAGACTTCTTCAATATCAAATACCATTTTTATTGCCTCGACTGGCAACTAGGGCTGTCAATGTAGTCGTAAAAAGCTGCCCGGTGACCCGTCCACATTTTCAACAGGTACCCGGGGATCCTTTCAAAAAGCCGCATATTTTTCGCCGTTATGACCGCTAAACAATGCACCCTGGCCACCATCCATGCATGAGGTCATTTCACATAGCAGCCAACGGCATTCTTCCAACATCATACTATAGTGTACCCTCATCTATTTGCGGTTCCCCATTCACGGCCCCGTATATTTACGTGTTTGGCACTTACACTTATCACGTCGTACTGTACCGTATTATTATTACCTGAACTGTACGTACTGTACCTATCTACGTTTGCCTTTAAATTTCTATCGATTTTTTTTGCTCATGGAAAATGAATTTACGGCACAGAAATACAGTATGGGTAGCTATGCTATGCGAGGTTACCGACCTTCTTTATTTAAGTTTCTTTTATATTGAAATATTGTTGAGCACACAATTGAAATGTGTTTTCATTAGCATTACTTCATTAGTGATATACATTTTTCGCCTTCGGTGAGGAGAGGGTGGTATAGAACGTAACCCTCACAAATAGCCAGGGAATACTGTAGATGTATTGTTAACTTCAATGCACCAAAAAGTTCACAATACTGGGTAGAGCGACAGTGGGTCTATCAACATTAATTTCTGCATATCAACCCCATGGCATTTGATCACGCTGATGTTGCCGCCCTTCGCCGGCAAAATTTCATCACAAAGATTGCATATTGCCGTGTCTCTGTCAAAACTCTTTGCGAAATTCGACGCTGCCGACGTCTTTTCCATCTTAAACAGTTAGTAACTATTAATTTATTAACTTTAAATTCTGACAACTTTGTACGCATTATTAAAATAAGATTTTCTCCTTGGTCAACACGCGCTAACGAACACAAGAAACACAGGCGAATGGTAAGGATGCGGATTATAGGAGTGGAAAGAGAAATGTCGGGGTTTAGATAAACAACATTACTCATCCCAATGTTGTCGGTGTATTTCAAAGCAAAGTTAGTGTCATGTCATATAATAAAAGCACGAGTGTTATTATAAACAACACAAAATACAGCCTCTTTCATTTCTATGAATTCCATCCTATTTCTCGTCAGTGCGGTTGTGTTTTCCTTTTTATATACTCCAAAGAACCAAAATCTTCTGTGTGTTTGTTTCGTGTTCAGAGACAAAAAGAATATCTCACATGTCACAAACCGGGTGGTCTTGTTTGTCGAGAAAGTATTCTATTACTATTACCCGTTGACAAAGATGTTTTCTAACTTCTAAGCGTTTCCGTGTTTAACGTATAAAGCAACATATATTTCAAAGAAAAAGTTTTATCTTGATGTATTGTTCGCGAGCCGCAGGTATAGACATATCAGCGAAATTTGATTACTCGGGGAGACTGACGGCGATGGGTACACGGTTACCCGTTGAAGGCCTACTGGCAACTGGCAACTTGGTAATTTTTAACTCACTCCGGTGTTTGATACATGTAATGGATCATTAATTTACCCATTGAAAGGGATACAGAAATATTTCATTAAAAATGGCATCAAGGAGAACCTTGGTGATGGTAATGGCTAACAAAAATTGTAAGCTGGAAGGCGAAAATGATTGTTTGCCTCTGAGGTCCGGACTTAATTCTATTCAGGGTCCCTTCGGCTATGACTAACAGGTGGTTAAGGTTTCAGAAGAAATCTGAATGCAGCTATCCTATTTATAGATCTTCAAATCTTGTTTGCCACATAACCTAGATTGTCAACATTTTGTCATTCGTCGGTAACGTGCCTGGTGGTCCCGTACCCGATGATAGCCTGGTACCAGTCTAATAGTCAAAAGGTTTCAGAAGAAATCTGAATGCAGCTATCCTATTTATAGATCTTCAAATCTTGTTTGCCACATAACCTAGATTGTCAACATTTTGTCATTCGTCGGTAACGTGCCTGGTGCTCCCGTACCCGATGATAGCCTGGTACCAGTCTAATAGTCAAAATAAATACAAGACCATAATATACCAGGAGCTACCCTAGCCTAGGGCCACATTATGACCAGAATATACCAGGTGTAACAGACCAGATTAAGCCCTTGATTAGAATATACCAGGTGTAACAGACCAGATTAAGCCCTTGATTAGAATATACCAGGTGTAACAAACCAGATTAAGCTCTTTACCAGAATATACCCGGTGCTATTCTGGGCTTACACCGACTATTGTCCTGACCTTACACCGACTAGTGTCCTAACCTTACACCGACTAGTGTCCTGTCCTGACCTTACACCGACTATTGTCCTGACCTTACACCGACTAGTGTCTTGTCCTGACCTTACACCGACTATTGTCCTGACCTTACACCGATTAGTGTCCTGTCCTGACCTTACACCGACTAGTGTCCTGACCTTACACCGACTAGTGTCCTGACCTTACACCGACTAGTGTCCTGTCCTGACCTTACACCGACTAGTGTCCTGACCTTACACCGACTAGTGTCCTGGCCTTACACCGACTATTGTCCTGGCCTTACACCGACTAGTGTCCTGGCCTTACACCGACTAGTGTCCTGTCCTGACCTTACACCGACTAGTGTCCTGACTTTACACCGACTAGTGTCCTGGCCTTACACCGACTATTGTCCTGGCCTTACACCGACTAGTGTCCTGGCCTTACACCGACTAGTGTCCTGTCCTGGCCTTACACCGACTAGTGTCCTGGCCTTACACCGACTAGTGTCCTGTCCTTACACCGACTAGTGTCCTG
>MUZC01000102.1:15551-36083 GCA_002072015.1 Radix auricularia | reverse complement strand
ATGTGACACATTGATATGTGAGACATTGATATGTGAGACATTGATATGTGACACATTGATATGTGAGACATTGATATGTGAGACATTGATATGTGACACATTGATATGTGAGACATTGATATGTGAGACATTGATATGTGACACATTGATATGTGAGACATTGATATGTGAGACATTGATATGTGACACATTGATATGTGAGACATTGATATGTGAGACATTGATATGTGACACATTGATATGTGAGACATTGACATTGATATGTGACACATTGATATGTGAGACATTGATATGTGAGACATTGATATGTGACACATTGATATGTGAGACATTGATATGTGACACATTGATATGTGGGACATTGATATGTGAGACATTGATATGTGAGACATTGATATGTGAGACATTGATATGTGAGACATTGATATGTGAGACATTGATATGTGTGACATTGATATGTGAGACATTGATATGTGACACATTGATATGTGACACATTTATGTGTGACACTTTGATATGTGAGACATTGATATGTGAGACATTGATATGTGAGACATTGATATGTGGCACATTGATATGTGACACATTTATGTGTGACACTTTGATATGTGAGACATTGATATGTGAGACATTGATATATGAGACATTGATATGTGACACATTGATATGTGAGACATTGATATGTGAGACATTGATATGTGAGACATTGATATGTGAATTGATATGTGAGACATTGATATGTGAGACATTGATATGTGAGACATTGATATGTGAGACATTGATATGTGAGACATTGACATGTGAAACATTGATATGTGAGACATTGATATGTGGGTTGGGGTGGAAGTGGATTTGTGTTTAAATCACAATAAAATGAAATGTGAAATGTAAAGCTAACATTTAAGCAGCACCAGCTTTGGTGCTTAATTATTTTAAAAATATTTTTGCATGAGTTCCGTCCCTCTGCAGGGCACAGGGATACACCCCCAGGACCCAAAGGATGCAAATATGATGACGTTATATAAGAACAAAGGCGATAGGAGTGACTGCAATAAGTATCGTGTCATTTCACTCTTTAGTTTTGTAGGAAAGACTTTTGTCCGTGTCATACTAAAAAAATACAGAGTCGAGCCTCTCGAGGTTATCTATAATCTCGGTGCGGCAGCTGGGCCGGTCAATGTACGGCCGGTCAATCTACAGCCGGTCAATCTACAGCCAGTTAATCTACCATAGTCATGGTGTTCTCCATACGGCAGCCGGGCCGGTCAATCTGCTATAGACATGGTGTTCTCCATGCGCCAGCCGGGCCGGTCAGTCTACCATAGCCATGGTGTTCTCCATACGACAGCCGGGCCGGTCAATCTACCATAGACATTGTGTTCTCCATACGACAGCCGGGCCGGTCAATCTACCATAGACATGGTGTACTCCATACGGCAGCTCCAGGAAAAATGCATAGAGCAGCAAATGCCACTATACATCGCCTTTGTGGATCTTAAGAAAGCCTTAGATTTATTCAGTCGCAGCGGGATATTTCAATTCGTGGAAAAAGTTGGCTTCTCACCACACCTACTTGCCATCATCAGATTGTTCCATGATAATATGCAGGGAACAGTGCAGTTCGATTGAGCTACATCAGAAGCCTTTCCAGTAAGCAGCACAGTTATTCAAGGTTGTGTACTCGCACAGCACTGATCGCATTATTCTTCTTTGTACTGCTTTGATTCGTATTCAAGGATAGCTGTGATAGACTGTGTGATGGAGGACTTTTCAAAACTTCCCGCCTCCAACCCTAAATCAAAACGACAGATGCAGAAGTGTAAATGTGTTTTCCGCGTCCTTGATAAATTTTTAAATTCCCTTTTCAAATGGATATTAAAAATCCAAAAGGTAGGAAAATACTAAATTTGATTAAATTAAATGATTATATCTCTGTGCCCTAGGCAAAGTGTCCCTATTCTACTTTTGCGGATGATGCGGCGCTGATGGCACACACAGAAAGTATTTTGCAATAACTCGTGACGAGCTTCTCCAACGCCTGTAAAGAATTTGATATACAAATCAGCTTGAAAAAGACAAACATCATGACCCAAGATACATGTTCTCCTCCTAACAGCAACATCGACAGTGAAAACTTGGAGGCTGTTGATGCCTTCACCTACTTTGGGTCCAAGGTTTCCAATTCACTGTCTATCGAGGACGAAATAAACAGTAGAATTGGCAAGGCAGCTTCCACGATGGCTAAACTAAACAAACGGGTTTGTAAAAACACTAAGCAAACGGAGAAAACTAAACTGTTTGTCTATTCAGCCTGCGTCATCAGTACGCTGCTATACGGAGCGAAACGTGGACCACTTATAGCCTACATCTCATGAGTGCAAGCTTAACAGCTTCAACTTGAGGTGCCTGCGTCGCATCCTTTGCATTAAATGACAGGACCTGCTATATAAAGAACTAGCATCGGGGAAGAAAAAGACTAGTCGTCCACGTTTCCCGATTTATAAAAAGGCTGCTTAAGAGACATGAAAGCAGCCGGAATACGCACAAGTGACTGGGAATGTAAAACAGAAAACCGATTTACGTGGCGCACTGTTGTCAAAGAGGGCGTCCTATAGACGAGGAGCGGAGGATAGAGGAGGCAACAGACAGAGGAGCTAGGAGAAAGAAAAAACATTTGGAAGCACAGAACTCGTGTGTAAAAGACTGTAACTTCATGACTCCATGATAGGACACACACAGCCACACGAGGAAATGCAACCCAAGCCAATGATGTTGCACCATCGTCTCTCGAAACGGCAGGATGCCGATTATTTTAAAGCAAAAGTTAATTTTGAACTGTATTTAGAGATCAGTATTTAATAAACGAAAATGTGATTATTTTCACGATGCTTAGATTAGATCAGATTTAAAAAAATAAAAAACGGGACCTCATTGACCCCTCACTCTCTCTCTCTCTCTCTCTTACACACACACGGTGGTTGGACACTTCGGCTTCGTACGATTCGACTCCGGACGGATCAACCCTGCCAGTTCGACCACAGGACGTTTTGACCCCGGTCGGTTCGACAACGGAAGGGTCGACCCCGGACGATTGGACATCGGACGGTTCGACCACAGGGTGTTTCGACCCCGGACGTTTTGACCCCTTCGTATCTACACCGTAGACATTTTATTTAGATATACTTTTTAAAATTAATTTTAAAAAAAATAATTCAACATAGACATAATATTATTATGCATTAAAAATTAAATACAGTTTGAAATAGTTATTTGATATTTGCAACGTTTAATTTACAATGATTTAAAAAACAGACTTGAAAAGGACCTAATTTATTATTGGGTTTTAAAAATGTATGCATTTAATTCGTTCAAAAGATTTTCAGTGTGATAATAAAAATAAATGAACGTTTTTGTTTTCGTTTTTTAAAAAAAATGTGTCAACGTGCTGGACAATACACATCGCAGGCACCGGAACCATTACAAACCCGCAGCCCTTCTTCTTGTGTTCCTTAATACGTGAAGACCTCCAGCGCAGAAATACTGATTTTAATAAGACGTAAAAATTTGTCAGAATTTAAAATAAACAAATTTCAACATTTAATGCCACCGCGTAGCAGACAATAATAACATTCCAGCTGCTGGGTCCGTATGACCTGTCTCAACATAAAGTCATTGCTATTTACAAGTTTTCCGAGGCTTACATAAAATGACATGTTATGTTTGGTAGACTCAGTGACCACCACAGCACGGCTTGGGCTTGCGAGGGTTAAGGGAAAGGTAAATAAAGTGAGTGGGGGGCAGCGAGAATGTAGGCACCTTTAGAAAGGACCATCTCACCACATTGCCATTTCATTGCCCAATTACATCGGATCGGGCTTGAGGTGAAGTTACAGAGGTTTGGAATGACCTGAGAGGAATGGCACATTTATCATAATCATGAATTTTCGCTGATTGTTGACTGGTTATACGTGTATATACTTTTTCAAATCATCGTACATTAAATGTTATAAATAACTATTTCAAACTGCATTTAACTTTTAATGCATAATATTATTAAGTTGAATTATTTAGAGTAATTTTACGGTATGAAGACAAACATTGACAGCACAAGAGATTAAGTTACAGCATGAAGTTAAACACAGAAAGGCAAATTTTATCATTTTAAACATTGACAGACAAATTAGAACAATTTTTGTTGACATGTTAAACATTATTCAATACATTTACATACAAGGACAGGACAGAAAACAACTTCAAATGTAACGAGAGACAATGTGCGCCATGTGGGCTGTGTAAACAAAAACTTGGTTGAAACGTTTTTGGAGATGTTGTAAATGGTTACCGAGAACATACTTGAATAGCTCGAGACTCTCAAATGTGTAAATATTAAGACCATCTTTTTACTAACATAATAGTAGAGTATTTGGCAAGGGAAAAGAACTTAACACGGGTAAAATGATATTGTGTAGCATGAAAAAGGAAAAAAAGTAAAAAACCTACTTTTGTTTATTGTTTAAACCATGTTTTAATCAATTGATTTCGTTCCTGTTTTTCTGTCCTAAAAAAATCACATTTTCCAATGTAAAATTAAACATCTTCAGATATTCTTCTTCTTCGTTCTCAATAGTGAATATTAAGTTTTGCGTACCACGAGTTTTGCGCCGATTGGCCCGTGGTCTCCGACTTCAGCCTGCTGTATTTTCTGGATTTGCTTCCGTAGCCAAGACCATCTGCAAGGCAGCAGTTATTTTTTGACAAGTGATGCAGCGTTCACAAAATATCTTCTGATGATCCTAGAGATCTCAAAACTATACCACAGATAGATCTCGGATGACAATGCATTGTACACACTTTTTAGATCGATCAAATGAACCGTAATGAAATTAGTGCACTTTAAGTTTATCTTTATATAGCATCGTTATCCGTCTGCCCCCCACATTTTTAGTCAAAATTAAATCAATGTACTCGTACTTCTAAGTTTTAATTTATTTTCCTCTTTTTTTGTCCACTTATAAAAAACGTGGTTTTTAAAAATCTTAATATGTATATATATATATATGAAACCTCTATTTAGAACAACATTAACAACATACATCGACTGAGATGAGAACAAATGTAACCAAAAAGATTTGATCAATTTTCAATTCTTATTTCACTGTCTCTCACCCCATTACCGTACCTCCTCCTCCCAATGTTCCCTCCAAGTTTCGTTGATTTGTGTGGATCACAACAACAACAAAACAAAAAAGAAAGAAAAAATAAACAATAACTGCAAAAACTCGTATGCAGCATTGTACAACATTCATTTTGTCAATGCAAAATTATATATTCAACAAACACAAGTATTACTGTTATTAAACTTCGATTCACAGGAATTCTGAACAGCTGCGCGGTAATAGCTAGATGGCTGAGCAACCGCGCAACCTTATACACTACCTGCACCCCCACCCCCACCCTTTTGTCACTCGACTCATATCTCCTGAGCGTAACACCTTGTCTGTTTCCTCAGTTTCACCTGGATTCTGAATCGATTGCGCGAAGTCACGTGGTGTCAACTGTCAGACAACGAGTTTTAACACAGAACAGGCAAATGAAAACACAAAATGAAAGGAGAAGGAAAGTCTTGTTAAAGAGAAAACATGTGATCATGCTGTGGACGGTTTTTAAGCACGGCTATTATATAAAATATTATACAGAATAGGACTGCATAAAGCTTTTTATTAAAAAAACAACAAATTACACAGACTATTTGTGTAAGGAAACAATAAATTAAAGCTTTATTAACAACTAATACAATTATTGGTAGACGTTTCGGCTCATGCCTTCATCAGTACAAAAACAATAACATGTACTTACATATATATATTAAAATTAAAACATATTAGTGTATATGTGATAAAATGAAAAGAAATGAAAGACAAAAATAAAAGTAAACACGGACATAGAATATAAGAAAAAGGAGGAAGTTGAAGTATCTAAAGTAACAGTGAAAACAACAACGGGAAAACGATTTTGCAGTCAGGTAAAATTGTGGATTTGGTTAATTCCATATGGAGCCAACGTACCAAATCGTTTTATGAGTCTATTTTCCATGTGGACTCTATCATGGGTATTGGTTGCATATAGAATACCAGTAACTACAATATCCAAAATGCCATCGTGGTCAACACTGTTAAAATGTTTAGACACAGGACACTGAGCCTGTTTATTTATATTGTACAGGTGTTCTCTAAACCGATCTCCAAGACGACGACCTGTCTCACCCACATAATTTTTTTTACATCTCTTGCAAATAATTGCATAAATCACGTTGCGACTGGTGCAAGTGAATCCATCTTTTATTAAGAATTGTTCAAGAGGGAAAGAAATTTTGTTAATTTCAACCACATATGGACAAGTATTGCAACGGTTACGGTTGCAACCTTTTGTTCCAATATGTGCTTTCATTGTGGGAAGGTGACTTCTTACAAGTATGTCTCTGAGGCTTTTATCTCTCCGGAAAGCAAAAAGAGGAGGTTTTTTGAAGACCTGCTGAGTTAGAGGGTCAGCCATAAGGATTGGTCGGTTTTTGAGAATCACCTGGCGGGCCTTAAAATTATGGGGATGGAAAGTTAAAACAAATTTGCATCTATCACATTGATCGTGAACAGATGATGTAAATGTGTCCTGTCTGGTCATGCCTATAAAATATTAGTAAAAGAAATTTAGCCTCACACTGAGACTCAGCTGGGTACTGTATAAAACTAGAGGAGGTCTATGTCTATAAAAACATGTTCTTAAAGCTTTGGTTTCAAACCATTATCTACATGTTAAACCCGCCCCCTGCCCTATAGCTAAATCCGCCACTGATCTACATGTTAAAGCCACCCCCCCCCTAGAATCTAAACAAACAGAATACTATAGTAGCATCCTTTCAGGCCCCAAAACATCTACAACATAACAGCACTGCAACTTCTCGAGATAAAATTGCTTTCTTCTATAATGTCAGCAGGACGAATGATTTTATTTCATTTTATACAATTGGATGGAAATATAACAGCTGACGCTATACATTTTAAAATGGCCTTACTTAAAAAAAAAAGATGGTTAAGAAGTTATTGTTCAAATGTTGATATTTATGACGACGACGTCAGTTAATACACGTTTTATTCATGGATGTTCATTCCATTAAAATTATAGGCCTAAATATAAAATGTTAAAGCTTCGTTTCTGAAAATACCAATTATTTGACGTTTTTTAAAATTTAAACTATGTTCCTTTGGACTTGAGATTAAAACTTAGATGTGCTTGAGACAGGGGTCATATGCTTGAGGCAGGGGTCATGTGCTTGAGACAGGGGTCATGTGCTTGAGACAGGGGTCATGTGCTTGAGACGAAGGTCATATGATTGAGACAGGGGTCACGTACTTGAGAAGGAGGTCTTATGGTTGAGACAGGGGTCATAAGCTTGAGAAGAAGGTCTTATGATTGAGACAAGGGTCATGTGCTTGAGACGAAGGTCTTATGATTGAGACAGAGGTCATGTGCTTGAGACTAAGGTCTTATGATTGAGACGGGGTCATGTGCTTGAGACTAAGGTCTTATGATTGAGACGGGGTCATGTGCTTGAGAAGGGGGTCATGCGTTGGAGACCTATGTCGTGTTATCTTTAAAAAAAAAAAGAAGTGTGAAGCATTGTGCGACTGGATCGGCTTGGAATGATCATCACTGTTGTAAGTCTATGCTAATATAATAACGCCCTTGTCTGTAAGTCTAGACTAACGTGTGTGCATCACGGGTAGCTAGCTGTCTGGACGAAACCGTTGGTACTAAATACTTTAGACGTTACATTCAGGGGTGTAGATGCCAGAAAAACAATGAGTTAATTGAATGTTGCAGTGTATGACACTGTGGATCCCCAACACAAACATGATAGAAGGCTCATTACTGGGGTCATTAGACAAGTGCACACTGATTAATTAGGTCAGTATCAGTTGACCCGTGCTCGTGTCACCAACGCCTCCAGACAACATGGCGATAGAGGCAAACGATCTTAGACCTTTTGGAATGTTTCCTTTTTTTCATCTGCTTACGTCACCGGCGAAAGGTCAAAAGCTAAATAACTACATGACGCTGATGATGTACCTACATGCCACCAATTACATACCTGCTTACCAGGAATGAGATATTATTACATAGATAACAACAGCAATCAGATATTTAAACCCATCCAATGAGATGCTTTCATCAATCAAAATGAGGGGTTAGACTGCAATCAGGGTTATAAAAAAAGTAAATGGAAAAGACGAAAACAAGGTAAGGGTTAGGCTGATAGAACGTAACAAAACAGCTTGTTAGGTCCTATCAGGCTAGCCCTTACCTTGTTTACGTCTTTTCCATTTACTTTTTCATTAATCCGATGCCTACATATCACCAATCAGATGCCTACATACCACCAATCAGATGCCTACATACACCCAATTATATGCCTACATACCACCAATCATATGCCTACATACCACCAATCAGATGCCTACATACACCCAATTATATGCCTACATACCACCAATCATATGCCAACATACCACCAATCAGATGCCTACATACACCCAATTTGATGCCTACATACCACCAATCAGATGCCTACATACCACCAATCATATGCCTACATACCACCAATCAGATGCCTACATACCACAAATCATATGCCTACATACCACCAATCATATGCCAACATACCACCAATCAGATGCCTACATACCACCAATCAGATGCCTACATACCACCAATCATATACCTATCTATCGCTGATTACATATCTACTAATCAAAGATTAAATTTATACATATTTACAAGTTGCTAATTCTGTTAGTCAGTGTATAACATTGAACTGGTTTGACCCAGTAATTCTGTCAAAACTTCTGAGAAAAAATGAAGTGTCCGTTGGCTATTTATGCCTTTAATTTTAAATTGCACAAATAAATGAAAAGTAGGGATGTACCAGATACACATTTTTTAAAATCCAGCCGGAGCAGGAGAGGTATTTGTAAAAATTGTCGGATTCCGGTATTTAAACCGGAGCACGAGACAGTATTTTATCGCTCTACTGACCAGCCAGATTTTGCCGGATTTATGAAGCGAATTTCTGCGGGATCCGGAATAGTAAAAATGGCCGGAATCCAGATTGGCCGGAGCCGGAGTTGAAATCCGGTACACCCCTAATGAAAAGTAATACGGTCAGAATGTAGTCAAACATTCTAAATAATAAAATGATTTATAGCTCTATCGTCATAATGATATTCTTACGTGATCGTCATTATTTTCTCTATTACCGAATCCAAACAATGAAAGAATATAATATAGTCCAACAGATCTTGTTAAAAATAAACGTTTGAATTGGGAAAACACTATGTGAACTCCTATCAAACTCCTACATTAAAAAATCAACTCACTTTGTTTACTAGAGGTACTAATTATGAGGCGACATCTTCACTTGGCGGGTCATGAAATGAAGAGACAACGTAAACACAAACCTTGTTCCTGGTGGGGAGACAGACGTAACCTGGCAGATCTCACCACTCATTGTAATGTACGGGCCTTTGACGTGTTGCTGATGTGACCGACTTTGCACAACACGAACCGTTAAAAATAATATTACGCCAAACTAAAGGAGTTTATTGCCATGCCAACCAGACAACAAAGAAGTCCCCTAAGTTAAACCAAGCATTATACATGTCACCGTTTTAAAACCCATCAACAAACATGCCAAAAAAGTTAAACCCATCTACAAACATGCCAACAAACTTAAAGCCATCAACAATCATATACAATCAAAGTTAAACCCATTAACAAACATGCCAACAAAGTTAAACCCATCAACATATATACATCCAAAGTTAAACCCATCAACATATATACAACCAAAGTTAAACCCATCAACAAATATGCCAATAAAGTTAAACCTACAACAAACATGCCAACAAACTTAAAGCCATCAACAAACATACAATCAAAGTTAAACCCATCAACATACATACAATCAAAGTTAAACCCACAACAAACATGCCAACAAACTTAAAGCCATCAACATATATGCAACCAAAGTTAAACCCATCAAACTAAATCTGAACAAGGTTTACATTTAACCCAGGGACCCACATGTCGCAAAGATTTTGAATAAATGCGATTGCTATACAGTACCAGCTGCATTCCGTCAATCTTTCTACGGACAAAAATGTAACACATGTTCCGCGGCTATCCTCATGTTTAATAGCGAAGACACATGAAGACTAAACGTAGGTTTATTGTGATACTGATCGACTTAACCAACATTCTAAGAGTCAAATAGTGACAACACATGAAGACTAAACGTATGTTTATTGTGAAACTGTTCGACTTAACCAACATTATAGGAGTCAAATAGTGACAACACATGAAGACTAAACGTATGTTTATTGTGAAACTGATCGACTTAACCAACATTCTAGGAGTCAAATAGTGACAACACATGAAGACTAAACGTATGTTTATTGTGAAACTGATCGACTTAACCAACATTCACGGAGTCAAATAGTGAAATTTCAAAGAAAGTTGAAAATCTGCCACGACTCTTCAGTTTTGTGTTAAGAATGGTTTAAAGTTAAGCGAGACTTACTTGATCGTCGAATCAATCACGTGATGTTTAGATCCACTACTGCACTATTGAAACGATCAATTATTTCATATACTCCTGGTCACTAGTGGTGAAGGTGGAAAGTCAACATCTGGAACGGACCTTGAAGTTCGTAAAAGTTGGGGAGGGGGAAGGATGTTATTTGAAGGGGAGGGGGCGGAATGTTGCAGTGCGAGAGATCACTTGTATGACCCAGAGTTCATAAAACAACACGCCCTCTAGTGGTCCCCCCTGAGTACGACACGGTTGCTCCCCTTGATTCATATACTAGACCGGAACATGCTGATCACAGACGAGATTGTCTTCTCCTGATGTGACGTTTGTAGCTGTGACGCTCCCCATTTGCATGAGGTTGATCCTAGTTCAAAATGAAATTTTTTATGCAGTTCAAGAATGGATTCTTAATTCCTTCATCCATAGTCCCATTAGTCACATTAGTAATGTAAACATATTGACGTAATAATGTTAGTAACAAAATAAAAGGGGATTGTTGAAAGAAAATTACCTTTAAAAAGTGTTTAAGAATAGAAATCCTGTGTGTAAGAACAGTAAGACGTGTATTCTAAACAGCTAAAAATTCTATAGCTTAGTTGTTCTTTTTTTTAAAGTGGTTTTATGGAATGGAAATGCAATGTATACTTTTCACCCATCGACAATAGCATTACGAAATGGCACAAAATGCGTTTCTGGGAATCCCAGAACTCATCTCTTGTATTATCTATAAGAAGATTGTTGCGTCCACAGACCATGCCAATCTGTTGGCAAGTGATGCAGCGTTCACAGACCCCGGCTATCAGGTTTCTGCGCATTTACCCAGCCGCCTTTATTTCTCTAACTAGTGTTAGGTACTCATTCGGAGTTGGGTGGACTCAGGGACGCTCTAGGGAACAAATCTTTGCCGTCACATGGATTCGTCCATCGGTACGCCAGGCGAGAGCGCGTGCCACTCGACCACCGGGACCAACTGTTTTTTTTTTCCTTTCTGAGCTGCTCATTGTTTGGGCCACTGCCACGCAAAGCAAAGGGTTTCGGAACAGCTGTCCATATCAGATGACACAACCCTGTATAAATATAAATAATAAAAATATAAAACATAATTTATACCTTCTTTAACTGATAACAAATATTCTATATTAAAAAATAAATGTGTTACAAAGTCGTTTACAGTCTTATTCTTGCATAATGGAACCCGAGCGTGGAATGGGTTGTCTGAGCAAACCAGGAAAAGGAAAGTGCTATTGGCATTTAAAACTTTCATACAAATTTAAGACTAGACATGAACCATGGATAAACAAGCGAATGACGCAAAATTCTTCGGTTTAGAAAGAAAGGTTGTTAAAACTAGTAATACAAGACTAAGAAGTCTTTATATAAGGGCGGTACCTAAACTTTATATCTGTCGACATTCCCAAAAGTTATGTATCTTAGTTAGCATCATTAGAACGGGAAATAATACAAAATCCTTAAGTGTGCTTTATGAGAAGGGCGCGCACGCACACACGTACGCACGCACGCACGCACACACGCGCACACACACACACACACACACACACAAACACACACACACACACACACACGTATTTATATATGAGACGATTGGGGCCGTCCATAAAGTACGTTACGGTAATTTTTTACTCCCCCCTCCTCCTGTCACGAATCGTGGGAACCCCCCCCCCCTAAATTGAGCAAAACTATTATTTTTATTAACAAAATAATTAAAAATGTAATATAAAACACCCTTGACGTCACACATGGCCGGGCACCCCTTTCCCCTTGTCACAAGCTGTCACTTTCTTACACCCCTCCCCCTCCTTCTGGAGCGTGCCATAATTTATGGACGGCCCCTTTGCAGGAAATAAAGTTGAGAACCCTTGGTGTATCATGACACTGAAATAGTTATTCTGTCATGGGACTTAGACGTGTTCTCATAACCTGAGCATTGACCTACTAAAGCTGTGCCTGCTCTAAAAGGACCATGTTTTTATGTAGCTATAGACTCTGTGATTTCATTGGTACTGTAAGAACTAAAATTGTTTGGCATAATAAAAGGACTGAAAAAATAAAACCTGAAAAAATATTCATATTTCGGAAAGTTACAAACTACTGTAAAGTTAATATACAACAAGCTGTATGTTGCGATTTTTAGATAGCAATATTAATTGCAAACGTCTTTTCTACTTCATTATCTCCCTTTTGTAGACATCTACCTTGTGATCTGACGATAAAAAACTTTCCTTTGACTTTGAGATTAAAAGTCCGATACGTCCTAATAGCACAGTGCACATCCCAAGTTTCGCCTTTTATGCAGCAAGCATAAAGAGTTTTAAAAAACCACACATTTTAATATCCTATTTAAAGCGTCAAATCCTGATAAGTTAAAGTTTTCAACAGGTATTCCTTGATGCCTTAAAAATCCCGAGTGTTTATTCAGAAACAAAAAAAGAAAACAACACACATAAGCCTTAAATTGTTATTTTTTTCCATGCTTCCTTACAAATGGGAACTAGAAGGAGGCTAGAAGTTTAAGATATCATACAGAATAGGACTGCATAAAGCTTTTTATTAAAAAAAAAACAACAAATTACACAGACTATTTGTGTAAGGAAACAATAAATTAAAGCTTTATTAACAACTAATACAATCAATGGTAGACGTTTCGGCTCATGCCTTCATCAGTACAAAAACAATAACTTGTACTTACATATATATATTAGAATTAAAACATATTAAAGTATATTTGATAAAATGAAAAGAAATGAAAGACAAAAATAAAAATAAACACGGACATAGAATATAAGAAAAAGGAGGAAGTTGAAGTATCTACAGCAACAGGGAAAACCACAACGGGAAAACGATTTTGCAGTCAGGTAAAATTGTGGATTTGGTTAATTCCATATGGAGCCAACGTACCAAATCGTTTTATGAGTCTATTTTCCATGTGGACTCTATAATGGGTATTGGTTGCATATAGAATACCAGTAACTACAATATCCAAAATGCCATCGTGGTCAACACTGTTAAAGTGTTTAGACACAGGACACTGAGCCTGTTTATTTATATTGTACAGGTGTTCTCTAAACCGATCTCCAAGACGACGACCTGTCTCTATCCCATTTTCACAACTGCTAAGACTTAAAAGACTCTGCACTGATGAGGCAGACTTCTTGGAAAGAAGTGATGAGATGCTGGACTTTTTTAGAAGGAGGTCATACCCGGAAACAATCTTAACATCAGCTGTCAATAGAATTAAAGGCATGACCAGACAGGACACATTTACATCATCTGTTCACGATCAATGTGATAGATGCAAATTTGTTTTAACTTTCCATCCCCATAATTTTAAGGCCCGCCAGGTGATTCTCAAAAACCGATCAATCCTTATGGCTGACCCTCTAACTCAGCAGGTCTTCAAAAAACCTCCTCTTTTTGCTTTCCGGAGAGATAAAAGCCTCAGAGACATACTTGTAAGAAGTCACCTTCCCACAATGAAAGCACATATTGGAACAAAAGGTTGCAACCGTAACCGTTGCAATACTTGTCCATATGTGGTTGAAATTAACCAAATTTCTTTCCCTCTTGAACAATTCTTAATAAAAGATGGATTCACTTGCACCAGTCGCAACGTGATTTATGCAATTATTTGCAAGAGATGTAAAAAAATTTATGTGGGTGAGACAGGTCGTCGTCTTGGAGATCGGTTTAGAGAACACCTGTACAATATAAATAAACAGGCTCAGTGTCCTGTGTCTAAACACGTTAACAGTGTTGACCACGATGGCATTTTGGATATTGTAGTTACTGGTATTCTATATGCAACCAATACCCATGATAGAGTCCACATGGAAAATAGACTCATAAAACGATTTGGTACGTTGGCTCCATATGGAATTAACCAAATCCACAATTTTACCTGACTGCAAAATCGTTTTCCCGTTGTGGTTTTCACTGTTGCTTTAGATACTTCAACTTCCTCCTTTTTCTTATATTCTATGTCCGTGTTTATTTTTATTTTTGTCTTTCATTTCTTTTCATTTTATCAAATATACTTTAATATGTTTTAATTCTAATATATATATGTAAGTACATGTTATTGTTTTTGTACTGATGAAGGCATGAGCCGAAACGTCTACCATTGATTGTATTAGTTGTTAATAAAGCTTTAATTTATTGTTTCCTTACACAAATAGTCTGTGTAATTTGTTGTTTTTTTAGAAGTTTAAGTGATAGGATAGACGATTGGTGATCTTAAAATATGTTTAAAATTGTGTTCATGTTACAATTAGTTCATTGACAAAGTGATTCTATAGGGAAACATCCACCGACTGCAAGGCCGAAAGTTTGTGTGGGGGTGGGGGGCTGGAGGAGGGGAGAATAATCATTTCACATAAGCCACAGTTAAACAGTTGTGTTTAACACACACACAATTCATCTCCTACTAGATTGTATATTTCAAACACAATTCAGCTACAGGTTATAGATTTTACCTTGTTTAAATGCTTGTTAGATGCTCTATTTATCATGTTACTAGAATTGATATTCTAGCATTTGATCTCTGTTGTGTCCGCTCCTCCATCAGCAAGGTTCCCATTTACTGTGTTGCATTTGTCTTCTCATCTTTACTTTTCAACAAATGATAATGTGACCATACATGATACTACTTCCTAAAGGTCTAATATGTTCTTGCTGTTTTGTTATTTCGAAAAGTACGATTCAATCCTACATGGCCCGTCTCTGTGCTTCAGTCGACTACCTTCTTTCTCCGCTGACAGATACATAGAAATCACATGCAAACCACACTGAGATCCGTAATATTTAAAGGATATTTGTCATAACCTCTAATCCTATAATGCCAACATCCGCTGTGGGTCACAATTGTTATAATATCAACCCATGCCAACTACTAGTCTAAAGACAAATTGAATACAAACAAATCTACGTGCTCAGGTAATGCAAGTTGGAATTCAATTTCACGACATGATTCTGGAGCAATATGTACACATTGCAATGAAGGAAGTATGCAGAAGCGAAACTGGGTTTTCCGCGCCCATGGCTAATACATTTTGGCACCCTTGATAAATAGGGAAAATACTAAATTACACCGTGTAAATTGATCATAGAAGAAATATTAGCCAAGTGTGCCCTTGGCAACTGCGCCGATGCCAAGTCATTATTACGCCTCTGGAAATATAGTTCTACTGTAACCAATAAAAAGGAATAATAAATAGTTGGACAATGAAGTCACCTAATACTCAAGACGCCGAACAAACAAAAAGTACGAAGGGCCCATAAAAGTTGAATAACTTCAACTATGCATTCATATAATCTATTTTCAAATTTACAATGTTTTCCTATGTTAATCTTAGAGTGTCTTTAATGCCATAAATTCACCACTAACACTACAATGATTGAGTTGCGTATTCCATCAGTGACATATGACGTTGCAGAAATCATAAAAGCTAACTTCAGAGCAATCATATTAAATTTGAATATCATTGTGTGCTTGGCTTGTTTTGTATTATATGTGTGCTTGGCTTGTTTTGTATTATATGTGTGCTTGGCTTGTTTTGTATTATTTGTGTGCCTGGCTTATTTTGTATTAGTCTATATGTACGCTTGGCTTGTTTAATATTATATGTGTGCTTGTTTATTTTGTATTTTATGTGTGCTTGTTTGTTTTATATTATATGTGTGCTTGGTTTGTTTTGTATTATATGTGTGCTTCTTTGTTTTGTGTTATATGTGTGCTTGGCTTATTTTGTATTAGACTATATGTGTGCTTGGCTTATTTTGTATTAGACTATATGTGTGCTTGGCTTGTTTTGTATTAGACTATATGTGTGCTTGGCTTGTTTTGTATTAGACTATATGTGTGCTTGGCTTGTTTTGTATTTTGTGTGTGCTTGGCTTGTTTTGTATTTTGTGTGTGCTTGGCTTGTTTTGTATTTTGTGTGTGCTTGGCTTGTTTTATATTATTTGTGTTCTTGTCTTATTTTGTATTATATGTACGCTTGGCTTGTTTAATATTATATGTGTGCTTGTTTGTTTTCAATTATATGCGTGCTTGGCTTGTTTTGTATTTTGTGTGTACTTGGTTTGTGTTGTAATATTAGTGTCATTTTTGAGGTCATGTGTTGAAGTCATGTCATGTTTTGAAGTCATGTCATGTTTTGAAGTTAGGTTTTAAAATGTGACCGGTTACTTGTTTATTTCTGGCGCCGTTTCACCACGGTCCAGTGCTTCCAACGAAGATGTTTATCGAATAAGAAGCTTCACGTGTCACAGATTTAAGGCGTTTAGTTGCCGTCATTCAATGAGTTCAGCATACGGTTGAAAATATTTTAAATTAAAAAAAAATACTGTAAATTTACTTAACACGTTTGTGCCCCACAGTAAAAGTTTCAAACATGAATTAGAAGATATGAAGCCAAGAGAATTTATGTAAAAACATTTAGAATTTCAACGGTAGATCTATTTATTCTCTATTGCCACAGATATAGCCACGTACCAAAATTTTAACAGAGCTGCTCTGGGAAGTGTGACTGAGACCAGTAAAGTACGCTCTTTAATAGCACAAAACTTCGCCAACACTCTAACATATGAAAGGAAACGATCAGCTTTCAAGTGGAGGTAAACACGTTGAACTTATTTCGTCCAGTCGTGTAGTAGCGTTTGTTACAATAAAGACATTCCAGCCATTGGAGTGTAAAAACACGGATTATCCTGTTGACTACCTTACTCAAATTTATCCGAAATAAAAATTCCTAAAGATATAACTGCTGTAAGGAAAATTAATATATATAAGTTTCAAGTTTCGAAGCATCCATACAAATAATGTATATATATGTTTTCGACCAGCTACAAAAATACCGTTATTAAGAGAAGTCAGTTTCTAATATTTGTTGGCTATTAAAAATTATTATTCAGAATATTTTTTTTAGTTCCGTACTACAAAACCATTATTGATTTCTGTATCAAAATCATTCGAACAAATAAAAACAAATGGATGCATATCTTTTTATTCCCCTATAAAATTCAAGGGATTGTATACATTATTTATACAGTAGGACAGGTAGGAGTCCAGCCATAGTCATCACCATTTTCATCTCTTAAATATGCCATTAAAGGAGCAAAGTAGTCCAGGAGAGGCTTGGCGTCCATTTTGTATTGTCCAGTGAGTGTGTACATGGCTTCCGGCCAGGGCTTGGAGGAGCCAAGTTGTAACATTTTACTGGGGACAACAATTTTACATTGTACTTTAAATTTTTTATTTTTAAAATTAAACAAAATAAAACCCATTATTTGTAACTCTTGCCTAACAAAGAGCACAAAGACAAAAAAAGATAGGACAAAGTAAACAATCATAATGACCTATTTAGCTTGAAGTTTTTAAAATAATGCGTACCATTGAGTTTGCGTCCAATTAATAATATTATTAAAATTATTATTATTTTTTTTTATGATGATGATGATTTTTTTTTTTGGGGGGGGGGGGAGGTCGGTTACAAGCGGGCTACAAACTTTTACAACTATTCTGTTCCAAAAGAGTCGGGTCGGCTGATGAACTAACGGGCTAAAGAACGAGTAAATAAGGCCGTTATTTTTAATATTGCAGGAACTGTGAAGTGAAAGTATTTAGTATAATAGCTTATATAAACTAAGATATATTTCTACGAAATTGAGATATTTACTTTTTTAGTGAGGGTTATAAAGGTCATAAACTATATAAAATCAGATTGTTGAGGTTAGGATAATTCATTTTCTGTATAGATAGCATAGTTGAATTTCGTTGAGGTATTGTTTTAATGGTATTTAATTATCATTATTGTTAAGTTTCAAATTTGATTGTTTTAAGCTCTAAATCTATATATTTAATTCTCATCATTGTCCAACCAATCCGGGCATCAAGCAACTAGCAAGCTGTCTGACCCCCACCGACCAATCAGATTGCAAGAAAAGGTAGTGCGCAGCGTGGAGGTCATCGAGAACAAAATTTCTTTAAATCGAGGTCAATTACTGTGTTCTTTCAGAACGACAAAATAACATGAGGTTATTACATTCGCCCAACACGCGAAGGTCACAGGTTCAATCTCAAGTTTTGACATACATTTTTTAAATATTTAAAAATGTTTGTGTTTGTGCCCGTTCATTTCCAAATTTCTTTTCGATCATGGCTACGAAACACCATAACAAGCACAAGACAAGTGGAAATAAACTTGACGAATGACCTTTGTCTGGTTATGCTAATTAGTTTCTGGTTGACAAGCTAGGGTGGTGCAGGGTGGGGGTGGCAATTGATTAACCACAGTGCAAATGTTTCCAGATCAACAATGCGTCGCAGTTATCCCCGCATCTGAGGTTCATTCGCATTGTTCTGATTTCATCGTGATGTAGTTTGTGTCTGTTCAGCCCCCCCCCCCCCAACTTTCTTTGCATTATCTATGAGCAAATCTGCGGCGTATGCTACGCCGCTTGCATCTAGTTTTCAGTCATAAAAAATACTCACGGATACTATCCTGTAAAGTTTCAGTCATGTTAAAAATACTTTCCTCTTTACTCTATTTCAAGCAGTATTCAGTAACTAGAAGTGGTTTGACCTAACCCCAACCCCCACCCCCATACCTGTAGAGTTCTCCTGCAGCCGTACTGTTGTAGATGTCACATTTATGAAGTGGACCTGTGTGTCCCGACACATCACACAGAGCCTTATGGAACTGGAATTGTATGACGGCACTAACAAAGTACCTGGGACGTAGAGAGTTAACGCGATGTTAGGCGTAATGACTAGTTAATAAATTACTATAACATTTTTAAACATTTGTCTGTAGAACATTTAACACCTGGCATTAATTATTACAGTTATGAAAATATGGATTCGAACCTCCAAAAACAGACATGAACACTTGAACAAACAAACACAGACATAAACACTTGAACAACCAAAAACAGACATGAACACTTGAACAAACAAAAACAGACATGAACACTTGAACAAACAAAAACAGACATGAACACTTGAACAAACAAAAACAGACATGAACACTGGAACAACCAAAAACAGACATGAACACTTGAACAAACAAAAACAGACATGAACACTTGAACAAACAAAAACAGACATGAACACTGGAACAAACAAAAACAGACATGAACACTGGAACAAACAAAAACAGACATGAACACTTGAACAAACAAAACCAGACATGAACACTTGAACAAACAAAAACAGACATGAACACTTGAACAAACTAATACAGACATAAACACTTGAACAAACAAAAACAGACATGAACACTGGAACAAACAAAAACAGACATGAACACTGGAACAAACAAAAACAGACATGAACACTTGAACAAACAAAAACAGGCATGAACACTGGAACAAACAAAAACAGACATGAACTCTGGAACAAACAAAAACAGACATGAACACTGGAACAAACAAAAACAGACATGAACACTGGAACAAACAAAAACAGACATGAACACTTGAACAAACAAAAACAGACATGAACACTTGAACAAACTAATACAGACATGAACACTTGAACAAACAAAAACAGACAGGAACACTGGAACAAACAAAAACAGACGTGAACACTGGAACAAACAAATACAGACATGAACACTTGAACAAACAAAAACAGACATAAACACTGGAACAAACAAAAACAGACATGAACACTGGAGCAAACAAAAACAGACATGAACACATGAACAAACAGAAACAGACATGAACACTTGAACAAACAAAAACAGACATGAACACTGGAACAAACAAAAACAGACATGAACACTGGAACAAACAAAAACAGACATGAACAGTGGAACAAACAAAAACAGACATGAACACTGGAACAAACAAAAACAGACATGAACACT
>MUZC01000288.1:410256-420527 GCA_002072015.1 Radix auricularia | reverse complement strand
TTTTTTTTGTAAAATACGGAATAAAGCGTAATATAGTTCTGTATGGGGGTGCGTTGGTAAGCAAAAAACAGCTAAGTGGGGATCAATGAATGTTCTCTCTAGGGTTTACCGGTTGTTGTGCTAAATTTTAAAAAAAAAAAAGAGCCTCGTGTGCAAAGTTAACAGTTTACCATTTTTAGTTTTCAAAATTTTTGACATCTCACAAAAATACAAGTACCAATTGGACCGATTAAACCTAAAGTGAAAATTTTTTTAAAAAATCAAAATAATATAGTAGATAATATTTAAAAAAAACAATTATAAATAATGTATATTTCTGTTCAGTGGTATTTATAATGTATAATGCAACATACCCATGCCATATGCCGCTAATCTATTCTGGGGTGCTCTGGCGTCTGTCTTTCAATGAGATCCATATTATATAGACTTCGTCAAGGTTGATCTGATGTCCATCATTCTGACAAGATTTAATCCTCATAAGCAAGTCTAAATGTAACTCTTAAACCTATTTCTAGATTTTAATTTTATATATTTCATTAGGCTAAATTCACGTACGTAAGCAGCGCTCGGTGAAAGATATGCAGCACAAATATCCAACCGGAAGGCATTGTCGTTGAATTATTCCTCAGTCATGACAAACTAAATCGCCTTGTGGAAAGTCTGCATCAACCCACATTTTATTTTCTTCTCCAAGCACAAATCTTAAATTACAGTAGGCCTACTGCTCCATAAGTTTCTGCAAAATGTCTTCATAGCTTTTAAGAATACTTTGTATTTAGAAACTAGTGCTCAAAGTTCTGCTTGTCCAAAATTAAAATTTTACGTGTCGACTAACGTTTACAACTCAAATATATGCCATAGCATCACATCGCTTTCGGTGGCTGGGTAGCGAAGTCAATAGTCCCCTAGCCTCACAAGCTGGAGGAGGGGCGTGGGATCGAGCCCACTTTAAATGAGAAATGACTAACGCTAAAATAGTCCTCCGCTAACCTGGAGAGGGATGGGCGCCGCCAGAGTCAACCATGCTCGAGAATGATCTAACATTATTACTCCCTACGATCTCGAAACAAAAAAGAGGTAATCAAGTCGCTTTCAAGAAATTGATAGGCCACCTGCCAACTCAGACATTCAACGAAGTTTTCATCCTTAAACCCTGAAAACATTTTAGCAACCTCTGCAAAGCAATGAACATTTTCAACAAGGTACTGTCCTCTTAGGCTATTGATCCTTACAGTTTTTATGCCTTCATGGTCGTTAGATTTTTCTAATGTAATAGCTTGCTTCATTTGGCAAGTTCTCTAAATACTTCATGAATGACACTAAGGAACAGGCCGAAACTATTTATTGACTGATTCGTGATACACAAGTGCCTGCTCTTCACAGTATTCAGTCGGAGCTTGTATGTAATTTCTCAACAATGCTTGTAAAGCAAAGTTCCATGAAAGCCATCTGACTTCAGTGTAGTCTTAAAACAATCCTGCTCCATTTGTCCAGGGCAAACTGAGTTGTTATTTCAAAACACTCCTTTCACCACACTATCACCCCAACACGACTCTCATTGTTTTGATTAAAATATCACACCGCCTTGTTGGTGACATTAGTCTTTTTTGTAAGTTGTTGGCGAGTGATATCAAAATCTTTGTTCTGCCCCAAGGCTAGTCACCAAAGTTAATTATGTTTATTTTTTAAAGGGAGTGTTTGATATTTCTTTTGTATTATCGTTAGACGAAGGAGTTGATTGATGTTGCTAATGTCTGTTTGCTGTGTGTGAGAAATGGGAGAAACATTTTGGACATTTGTACTTGTTTGATTAATTGAATTTTAACAAAGGCTGCGACTGAGTTCCAGGTAGAGTAAGAAATAAAGTCGCTACTAACTTTTCTGGCAAATGCAAAGAAATTCTAATTTTTTCCCTATATTGAAATTTTCTGCGCGGTAACTCAAAACTTAAAGGAAAAATTGATGGGAATGAGACCTATGAACCAGAGGACTACCTACATTTAAATATGCATATCTATGCTTGCACGCCTTTAACAAATATTTAAAAGAAAATTTAACTCAAAGAAATTGAATTCATATTTTTCCTCTAAATATAACACAATCAAAGAAAACCCATCTTTTGATTTTTTAAAAGAAAAATCGTATCCCCCTCCCACCCCTCTGTAGTGGAGGGAATAGTCCACGATGATAATACTTCAAAGCTCAGTTTGCTTGATATCTTTTAAAACAGAAGACACAGCATCTCTCATGTCCAGCATTTTAAGAGATCTCCCTGGTACGGCTGTTATCTTATATTATATGTTACTGACGCTCCTTCAGTACAGAAGATTATTGCTGTTTCTTTTCTTTTCTTTTCATAATTAGCTTTATTTTGTTTGCGTGTTTGGACTGTTAATGCAAGTTAAATATTTTTTAATAAACAGTTTTTGCTTTTAATGTATTTTCATTGTATTTCTTTCTTGATGAAAAAATGTGCCTTATTGTTTTTCTGACATAAAATTGAACACAGTAAAATTTTAGACTTTGGTGTTATCCCTCTAATGGTGTCACCCGGGGCAGCGCCCCCCCACCTCTCGCGACGCAACTGATCTAGTGAAAATACAGCATGACACAGCAGAAGTGAGTTCATTCCCTCACCCCCCAATGAAGGTGTCACTCCCAAAACATTGACAATTCAGAAAACAATGCTTATCAAAAATTGAGCAATTTTAATTTCATTACATTTTCAAAACAAATAACAATATGAACCATTATATACCAACACCAACTCAAGATAAAATGTGTTCCAAAACCCTAAATTAATTCCAGGATGGCTTTAATAGAAAAATAACTCAATGTTCTGAAATAATTACAGACGTTTGCATTTTTTGTTGATAACAAATTTAAAAAACTGCTATTTCAAAGAAAGAAATATTTGTTTTTGTTACATTACATAACTACAAAAAAAGTTTTAATTTCAACAAAAGAAATCAAGCCAATTAATTATTACAAAACTATCACCTTTTTAGTAATCACAGTTAATAACATCAAATATTTTGTTTCTTAATAATAATATGTGGGAAAATACTCAGTTACTCTAGACCAATAATTCAGTTTACAGTCTTCAACAACATTCCCAGATATAATTTGGATGTACACTGTCGTGAAAATGACCAAATAAGAAATCAATCTGGTTTTTTAAAGTTTTCTAGTATTTTAAATATCTATATGCATTGAATCAATAGTAAGTCTTTTTTATCAAAATTATCACTCAAAAATAAATTTTATAAATTTTCATTAGAAAAAAATCATTGGCTTGAAAAAATAACTTGATTTTTCAGGAACATATAATAGACAAAATTTTTTACCAAACCCATATATACATTAAAATCAACTAAAAAAAGTAAAAAGGAAACAAAATGGTTTCACAGGACATTGGAATTAAAGATGTCAGTAGATGAGCCCATGTTTTGAACTGAAGAAATTGGGAGCTAGGAAATAAAAATGGTTGAACAGGACATGGGAGTTAAAGATGTCAGCAGATGAACCCATGTTTTGAACTGAACAAATTAGGAGCTAGGAAATAAAAATGGTTGAACAGGACATGGGAGTTAAAGATGTCAGCAGATGAACCCATGTTTTGAACTGAACAAATTAGGAGCTAGGAAACAAAAATGGTCAAACAGGACATGGGAGTTAAAGATGTCAGCAGATGAACCCATGTTTTGAACTGAAGAAATTGGGAGCTAGGAAACAAAAATGGTCAAACAGGACATGGGAGTTAAAGATGTCAGCAGATGAACCCATGTTTTGAACTGAAACTATTAGGAGCTAGGAACCATGAAGATAATAGTTGAACAGCACATGGGAGAATAGTTTATTAACGTATAATACCATTAAACTTGGAATGAATTCATACAGAAAAAGACGCCCACAGCAAAATGCCAAAGAACAACAAATGGGCTGCACAGCAGCTACTGTATAAGTACTATAAGGGAAACCTCAGCTGATGGTAAATCAATGATCAAATCAGAATAATTTTTTTCCCCAATTATTTGGTATTAAAATCTAATATAATTATATTTAAATTAATTAAAATATTGAATTTGCATAATTAATCATTAGTTATCCATGCTCCAAAATAATATGTAAATAGATTAGTAAAGAAAATAGAATGATGCAACACATCACAACACAGGAATTAAATCGTTTTTCAATAAAATATAAGGCATCATGGAAAGAGATTAAAAAAAACTGTTTATTTTTTTTTTTTTTAAAATTATGGAAATAGAGAACCAAATTTAATTTTGCTGTTTCTTCAAAAAGTGTTTTTTGTTTTTGTTTTTAAATTATGGAAATAAAGAACCAAATTTATTTTTGCTGTTTCTTCACGGTTGATACAGCAACAAAGAAATGTGTAACAAGGTTAGCTGCGTCACTTACAAATGAGTCTTTTCCCATCAGAAAATACATCGATTGATACATTTTTTTCACAGCCCATAACATCAAATAAATAACATTTTGATTGTATATTACCTAGTATTAATTTTAGCAAAAAATACTCATTAAAAATAAAAATTCTTTGATGGCTACATAAAAGAAAACAGAGATATTCAACAAACAATCAGTAATGATCTTAAAAAACTTGATTGATAGCAGTAAATTATCAAACAATGACCTGTGATATCAAATGGGAATAAATCCTGCATGAAACAAATTTAACATTTTGATATGATCTAGATTTGCGAATCACAATTCTTCTCTGATGGTCTGTACATCAGCAAACTTTTCTGGGTATTTCTCCACTAAAAAGTCCATGTAGCCCACTACTGGGTACTTAGCTATGTACGTCCCCTCGAAGGTTTCATCTAGAGCAATTAGGTGAGCATCTTCTAAACCTGTCTGGAAAACAAATAATAATTTTTTTAAAGCAAACAGATCACATTGCATTAGGTTGTAGAATTTAACATAACTATCGTGAAAACTATGTATAAAGTTTTCTTAGTATAATACTCTGACCAATGATTCCTTTATGCTGCACAGAAGCACAGATTCATGAACAATGCCGCACAGCAGTTTAGAATTGCAGCGCAGCAAATTTTGAAAAATAATGCACAAAAAATGGATGCTGTGCATCATTAGTGGGGACATTGATCCTGACCTATTTAATATGAACATTTTGAAAAATAAATATTACAATATTAATTATTGTGTATGTAAGTTAAATTGCAAAAAATAAAATACTAATTGCGAAATAATTAATAAACATCAGGAATAAATCTAAAACTATTAAAAAACTAATAAGTATTCATGTTTTCTTATGTCCTAGAGAATCCACTTACAACATCACTCATAAGATCCTCTGGTTCAAGAGACATTTTAGCAACAGCTCGAGTTGAATCTATTCCAACCAATGCATTGTAAGGGGCACCTTTTCCATAGAACCCTGAGTTGCATTTGGATGAGATGAAAAAAAAATAATTTTAAAGCAAATATGAGGTAAGATTTATGCAAATACATGTTAAAGTAATGTGCATTACATTTCAGGTGGAAATACAAATATTAAACATTTTAAACTGCTATTTTTTTGCATTTAGTTATATAGTCCTCGGGGGCCGCGGTGGTCGAGTGGCAAGCGTGCTCGACTGGCACTCCGATGATCAGGGGTTCGAATCCATGGGAAGCCAGGGATTTATTCCCGGGGCCTAGGGCATCCCCGAGTTCCACCCAGCTCCAAATGGGTGAAAAGCGGCGGGGTAATGCGTGGAACCCTTAGCCGTGGCATGTGAACGCTGCATCACTTGCCAAAAAACAACTGCTGCCTTGCAGATGGTCTTGGCTGACCAAAGGCTATGGAAGCAAATCCAGGCTGAAGTCGGAGACCACGGGCCAATTGGCGCAAAACTCGTGGCACGCAAAACTCAATATTCAATATTGAGAATGAAGTAGAAGAAGAAAATATAGTCCTCAAGCAGGCTCAAATGTGGGTAGGAAGACATAAACAATAAATATAAACAATAGGTAAAAAAACAACTCTATTCCTGATTGGGATCTTTACATATGTGAAAGCACTGAGTAAACTGTTAACTCCAAAGGATAAAAGTTATAATCAAACACCATGGCACTATTTACTTTCAAGATGAGCACATAAGCTAAATTAACTTTATATCTTCAATGCATTTTGAATGTTCTGCGATTTCATTACTCATTTTAAAGTTTATTTTTAAAGTGAACAAACTAGGTACTTAAAAAGAGAACATCATATCAGATTTTTTTAAAATTAAGAGAATGATTATTAATTTTTAAATAGGGAAAGCCCAATGCCTGATGGCTTTTAGGTTTTGACAATGTTTGTGATTTTTAAAACTGATCTGTGGTCTAATTCTTGAACTAGGCTTTCTTTCAATAAGAAATTTAAATAAATTATTATTAATTTTCATTAAAATTTTATTTACTTTTTCCATCTGTTACATCAAATACGACTCCTTTAATTCCCATGTAAATTGGTTCATTTTCATTCTGAAAATATAAAAAAATTTAATGATATATCAAAATTTTGATGGACTATTATGTTAGTTTAGATTGAATGCAATTAATAACCTCTATAATCTAAGTATGCCTAATCTTTAATATTTTAAATTTATATTGTAAATAACCCTATAGATATTTTGAAATAAGAACAATATTGATGCCTATCAAATTTTTTCACTCCTCAAACTCAAACATTCATATATTATCTTTTTCAAAATTTACTGTGTGGTAATTCTCAACTGCTACACAGGGCCAGTTAGAGCGGCCATGCAGCTTAAAGGGAACATTGAACTATAGCCTATCATATAGCAGTGGTGGAAAAAAAAACTTTTCATGGCAAGGACCACAACAGTGGGTCATAAATCTTCAAAGGGCAGTACCTAACTCGTCAGCTTTAGTAAGCTCAAACCTGTTTAACTTAGCCATGACATAAATATATGATTTTTTACAAAATTGTTGGAAGCTCTTACGTTAAGTAAGTCGGCTGCATGTGGCCTACGGGTCATAGTTTTTACACCCCTGGACCACATAATCATCGTAAAATATAGTAAACAAGCAACAAAGCCCATCCAAGGACACTTCGCCAACGTTTTGGTGGCATGTTGTCTAGGATTATGATTAACAATAGTGATTAGCAGGAAAATACTGCACCAAAAATAACTCGCTTTGAACCTCCGTGTAAATATATTCAATATGTAAATTATTTTTAAAAAAATTTTCTCTGCAAAAGATTGGCTGTAGTAGTCTGTACGAGTTTGAGGGACCAATCACTGTCGAGGACCAGACAGAAAATTGCCTTTTAATGCCTTTTATTATTCTAATCTATGTTATGTCCATTTATATTTATTCTGTATGTATCCTCGTAATTACAGATAGTCTGAGTTTAGCAGCTGTAAAATAAATTATAAATGAACTTAAAATAATCTACAAAATTTACATGGCAAACATTGACAATCCTAACTAATACTAATTACAAAAGACTAATAAATTCGAATTTGAGTACCATCAGTAAGACTTAATTAGTATTAGATGATTAGTAAATTATATTATTATTATAAATTATAATTTATAATTGAATTCTGAACAATGAATTGCTATTAAATTATAATTTAAAAAATATTTTTAACAATCTCTGCTCTATTTCACTGAAAGCAGTAGCAGCTTTTTAAAATTACATGTATAAAAAATTTAGTTACATATAAATTACAGTCACAGTATCATAGTAACAATAATTGCTGTACGTAATAATAACTTACGGATCCGTCATATTTCTTTAACTCGACAGCATTGAAGATTTTAACAGGCTTTCCATTTGATTTTATTTCAACTTCTTTTAAAGTATATGTTGATTTCTGAGTATCTTGACCTTGTGTACTGCTAATTTGCCAAACAATACATAATGTTAATATGAATGAAAAAGATTTTAGACCAAACATCTTGAGATTTGAAAGAAACTTAACACCCGGTGGCCGTAGTGTCAGTGTCTAACTGTCGGCTGACAACACAATAATTAAAAAGAGTTAAGAAAGTTAATATTTAAAAGTATGATCCAAATTTTTGGACCTGATGATGAAAAGAAAATATTTTATTTTATTTTTATTTCGTAATCAATATGCTTTGATTTTCTGTATTTTGGAATATTTAGTTTATTCGTTTCAAAATAATAAAAAGCATTTTTTTAGGTTTAATAAATATGTATGCCTTTAATTTAAACATCTCGCATCAGTGAGATACTTTTTTAATTAAAAAAAAATGTTTAATTTTTAAAAAATATATTTTATAACCAAATTTCAATGAAATGTGTATCCGGAAGTGGGCCTGGCATATTCCGGTGTCAAATGTCTACTGGCCTTTCAGCACGCCCATAACCCTTACTCAAAAACTACATTGATGCTTTTTATTGACATTGTTTATAAGATATAATGGATGCCCAGGGAAGAAAAGTTATTGTCTGTGACAATGGAACTGGGGTGAGAGTAACAATATTAAAATTACATCAACTTAACTATTTTAGTTCAGGAGGTAAACCCGGAAGTTAACTGAAAACAGATTTTAAACATAATTAAAATGTTCGAAGGAAGTAAGTTAACTACTAAGTTTCGTATGAGAACGAGAGCAAAATAACCTACTCAAAATAACCAATTGATGACAATATTAATCCTAAATCAAAATAAAGCTTATTCATGTGTTTGCGTTTCCTATTTTGAGGAAGCCTACTAGTAGTGGTATAGTACTTGATTCTTAGTTCTTCTTGGCAGTTCAAGAGTTAAATTTTTTAACATAACTTACTTAACAATGAGTTAACAAATATTTAACTTTTAGCGCAATTTATTTTTGTAGAACAAAAAAATAAACTCTCTTACTTTTACTAATTTAAACATATTCAATAAGTAATAAAAGAAGTATCGGTAAACACGAAGATAGTCGATCGTGACATCATTACCGGCGGCTGTTGTTGTTATGGCACGTGACCTCCGGAAAAGTAGTGCGAGCCCTGTGAATTTAGAGGGTAGGGGAAACAGGGATTCTAAAATGTCGCAGTTTTTTAGCAACCCACCAATTTAAAATAAAACATATGGGAAAAAAAATAGGGGTAGGTGGGGGTACATTCTAATATTTTAAGATTTTTTTTAACCGCGTTTTTCATAAACAAAATAGTGTTAAAAATGAAGAAAACAATGGGTACTCACCAATCAGGCATCGGAATCACAACAAAGGAGAGGATACACTTTTTTAATCGCTTTAAGAAATTCACACATTAGGTCACAACTGCCACACGATTTTCTCCAAACATATTCGAATAAGTAAGAATCAAACTGCTCCTCCCCAGGACAGGTTCTCGCGGGCAGTGACTGTTTAATGGTGCTCCAGGTGCCTTCTATGGTGTTGGTGTTGCGCGCCAGTTTCAGAGTGTTTAAACTCGAGACTATGGTTGACCGTCAGGTGGTGAAACCCTTCGTCCTCTAAACAGTCGTACGACTTCCAGCAATCAGAAATGATTGTGGTCCCTGGCCGCACGAATTCTTTAATTATTGCCAGGAGGACGTCTTTGCCTCGGTTTTCAACAACCCTGAAAAAGGATTTCTTGGAATCCCTCTCGATCCCACCAAACACCCATTTACCATTTACGCGCTTTCCTCTGTTATATTTTCGTTTACCGAGTATGGATTCGTCTATTTCAACAATCATACCCACTCTGCCTATCAGTTGACTTGACATAATAAGACAAATTTCCACACAGACCTCGCGACAAAAGCTTGTCCAGTCTGTCACAGTTTTATCAGAAACAGTCACTTCTGCTGCAATGCCGTGAAAAGGCATGCCCCTAACCCAATAATGTGTCAGTAGAAGAATGTCGTTAAAGTTTAATCTACTGTCACTAAACCAGGACCCCTTTCTTATGCTACGCTTAATGTCAGCATGACTTTTGTCGCAACCTGTTGCACCCAACTTCATATCTTTCTTACAGTTAGGACACTTGTACCGGTCACCGATCAATCCAGCATTCATAAGCCATTCCATCACAGCTTTCTGACTCTAGACGATCCCAAAAACGGGCGGTAAATACAGTCTCCATTCTGACAATATTTACCCAATATTTAACAAAAAATGTCTACCTACTATGAAAGCGCACCCAGAGCTAATGGTGAAAAAAGCGCGCCAGGGTAATTAGCAGCACTTCTTTCTAAATGAGCACAGCAAATAGTACTTAGATTATACTCATTTATACTTGGGAAAAAAAATAAACAGGAGAGGCCCCC
>MUZC01000288.1:390135-410200 GCA_002072015.1 Radix auricularia | reverse complement strand
CCCCCCCCCCCCCCCATCTTCTACACCCCATCTTCATTGATGTACATTAATTTCCAATTAAATATTAAATTAGGCCCTCCTCTAAAATCTCTCCCCTCATGCCCCCCCCTCTTTTTGTCTTAATTAATTAAGACAAGAAAGGCGCACCTCAGATACGCGCAAGAACACAATCCAATTATGATAATAAACTATTTACCAATTTGTCGCAAGGGGAGGTAATAAATAAATAAGAAAAAAACAAGTTTCAAGGAAAGCAACCATCCTTCTCAGCAACCGGTAGCACCGTGACGCGCTGTGACGTCACGGTCGACGTTCTTCGCTACAGCCGAAGTATTTAATGATAAAATATTTGTTTTTTATGCGTTTTGATGACTTTAAAGGGGTTTTTAACTTAAAAAACTGGTTTTAAAATCAGAAATCTAGCAGAAATAGTTGTTTGTTTATAGTTTTAACCACATTCGGCCAGATAATTTCACAGCCTCAGACCAAACTAAATTTTCATGTTAGCAGTAAGCTAAATATTAATCAGATTCAGAGGTGTCACCTGACGGTAAAGTCTTTTGCGCTAAAGAACTTCTGAGTTCCCCCTAATTAATTATATAAAGTTAGTTCTTGGGAAATAAGCCTGAACAAGGACAGTTTTAAAAACAAATTGATAATATAATGATAAAGATATATTTTTAATGCTTTTCTTGTAAATTTTTATTGACACCTTTAATATTTAATAATTTAATGGTTGTTAAATAATGACACCTATGGGGCTGTACACTGTACTTAGATGTCAATTACCAAGGGGGCGGGGTTCACACAATTGTGACGAGGTGGGGTTGTGTTTAAGCCTGTTCGAGGTAAGTTTTAAAAAAATGTTTGACGACAAACGTACATCTTTTGTTATGTATTTCTTCTAAATGTTTGACAATTTTAATGGTTGTTAAATATTGACACTTAGGGCGAACATAAATGACGTAAAAGTAACCTAGGGGGAGGGCGTTCACACATTTGTGGCGAGGGGGGGGTGGGATGACGTCCAAGGTCGACCTTAGCTATTGCAAGGCTGTGGATTGCCCTGGCCCAGTCTGTGTGGGATAATGAATTAATAAGTATAATAAGAGAAAATTAAGACAGGCAGGGCCTATGAAAGTATGGGGCCCATAAAAGTATGGTATCTTTTGCGGCCACATAGGTTTGAAGTGAAATAAGACCGGCCCTGGTGACATCACATCAAAACGCTCAACTTTAAAAGAAAGTTGCACTTTATCGCTCACAATTCATCTCGTGACTCTTTAAATGGCCTCATGCGTTTTGCCTCGGACGTTCGCAGGGTCAGGAGTATCGGTTCTGACACTTTAATCAATGTCCGACGAGGTGACCTTACGCAAGACATAAAAGTGCTGCCTTACTTAAATGACAATAACGTGATTTGAAACATGCTCAGGAAATTCGGCTTTTATTGGTGTGTGGGGGCGGGGAGGCAAAGCTTTATAACTGCATATTTCAGGGGGGGTAACTTTTTTTGACGATGTGTGACAAGGAGGGGACGTTGGGAAATCAACCTATATTGTGAGACGTAATTTAGGGCACATGGGCACTCATTTCTTTGTTCACTTTTATCTTTGATATAACTTATTCCTGAATTACATGAACTCTGAACATACAGTAAAAACCAAGAAGGAATCAAGACACCAATATGAAATTTTCATCATAGCTAGGACTTACCAAGCTTAACAAGTGTGTAAAATATGAAAAGCGTGAATTATTTCCACATGCTCATCCGTGGGTCACAATATGCGCAAAAATGGATGACCATGATGCATAAGGGTGCCCACAATGAGGACACTATTATTGATTAACAAGAATTCTCTGTCAAAATAATAAACAAATATAGGGTACTTATTAATTATATAACAAACATCATTCCATGTCTTGTAGGTTCTTGGCAATACCGCGTCCAACATTGATGAAAACTGTATGAAGTGCAATGTTTGGACATTTTTAGGGCATTCTGTATGCAAGCTACATTTAAGATAAAAACACCATTAAACTCAACATGAAACAATAAGTAAATACTGAAAATTTCAGCCTGATATGTCTTTTAGTTTTTGAAATATTCACATTCAAACATCATGAAAATGCAAAAGTCACGCAAACTTGCGACTGCCCTAAAAACTTTTAAAAAATCATATCTCAGAATGTTTTTGACCAAATGGCCTGAAATTTTCAGCTATTCCTGAACTTTGTATGTACTACAAGCCCTAAAAATTTCAGGAAGATATGAGATGGTGTGGTGAACACCCCTGGTTGAGTTGACATGGAACGACCCTATAACTATATATAGCTGTATTATTGAGTAAGAGTGTCCTTATGTAGTGTTTGGAAAGCAATTACTAACACTAGTAGGCATCCCTCCGTCTCGCAAGACGATGGTGCATCACGGTTTGGTTTAGTTGCATTTTCTCGTACGGCTGTGCAGTCCTATCCTTGAGTAACAGTAACAGTCTTTACCACACGTTTTTCACACGAGTTATGTGCTTCCAAATATTTTGGCCTTTCTCCTAGCGCTTGTATCTGTAGCCTCCTCCATCCTTCGCTCCTCAGCTAACGCCCTTATTTACAAAAGTGCGCCACGTAGGTCACTCTGCTGCCTTACACTCCCAGTCAATTGTGCGTATTCTGGCTGCTTTTATGTCCCTTTGGCAGACGTCTTTAAATCATGGACGTTGGCGATCTGTCTTTCCATTCCCGATGCCGGTTATCCATACAGGAGGTTCTTGGGATGCGACCAGGCCTAATTCTTTTTACATGTCCTATTCACCTCAGGCGTCTTCCACTAAGGATTGAGAACATGCTTTGGGTATTGGCCCGCATATGTACATCACTATTTGGCAATGCTAAGGATGCGACACAGGCACCTCTAGTGGAAGCTATTAAGCTTGAACTCATGGGATATAAGTGGTCCATGTCTCGCTCACGTATATCAGCGTACTGATGATGCAGACAGTATAGTTTTTTTCGTTAGCTTGGTGTTTTGCCAGCTTTGATTCCACACGGCGACGTCTTACCCACCTTACATTGTTAGTTCACTAACAAATTATCTTAACAAATTATTAAAAGAAAACTTTTGGTTTGAAATATATTCTATATGTGCTATCCCTTTAACTTAAAAAAGCTTTTAATAACTGTTAGGAGGTAATAAGAGCATAAAATAAAGAAGAGATGATTTATAAAAATTGATGTAGAAAAATCCAGGGACGCTGTTATATATTTTTACAGGCAGCATACAAGACTAATAACGCGAGCGACAGTGACTTGATCGCTTTCTCCATATTTCAGTATATAAATAATATACACGCCATCACTATTAATTAGACTTTGCCTACAACAAAAGAATGTTGTTTTTAAATTTTAATTTGCTTAGTTGTCTAGGCACTGTGAGCTAGCACACAGTGCATGTTTGATGTGAACAACAGTAAAGGTCGCCGACTGTTACTATTTATATAAAGTGACAAACAGTTAAATGAAAAGACTTTATCAAGAAAAAAGAAAAGTAATTTGATAAAACTTATTGTAAGTAAAAGAAAATGAAGAATTTCAACTACAAACACAAATCACTGTACTTTAAAAAAAATTCCAGATCGCAATGAAAGGCAATGATTGTAGCCCATGTGCTCACAAAACAGACAACAAAGTAATTATAGTCTGTTTCTTATAAAGACAAGGAAAGCTAATAAAAGCATATGACCCCATGACCTATCAGCATTCTCTAGTAATCGGTTTATAGTCTGTTCCCCCTCCCCTAATCCAAATTTTTTTTTTCTAATGACGGAGATTGCAATGATAGTACTCCATGTGCTCACAAAATGTATAGTCTTGTTTCTTATAAAGACAAGAAAAGCTATAAAAAACATATGACCCCGTGACCTATCAGTGTTCTCTAGTCATCAATTTATAGTCTGTTTCCACGCATCCAAAAAAAAATAACTTAATGATGGAGATCGCAATGAAAGTAGTTAATGTTATGTGCTCACAAAATAGACAATGATGAAATTATAGTCTGTTTCTTGTAACAATTTGATGTTTTCTAAAAATTTATTTCGTCTGCGTTGGAAAAGGAGCACAGCTCATCAGAGCTGAACACAAGCGGGCGGTGATGTCACGTTCTCTTTGAAGTTACCAGCAGACCGCGCATGGGGAAAAATTGATGCTGTACACTCTCTCTTTGATGGTTCTCAAAAAAATTAAGGAAAAATACGGACAGTAAAACTGTCTTTTTTAAAAGAGTTAACCAGTCTTCACAAACGAACTTACTTGATAATTGATAACATGTCGTTTTAATACTTTTAATAAATAAAACTAATTATTAGTCATTACGGTTTACTTCTTTGTTGGAACGATTTTTTTTATATTTAATTTTGCTGTTCTGACGGTAGCGCAGCAGAGGTGAACCCTAGCGGTCTGTACATAAAAGGTGCTTTGATGTTAAATCAGACAACGCGGGGCGGGGCAATGCTTTATGTTGTTGGTAGAGTTGGTTCACAAAAAATAGTTAAACTTGGGACCAACAGTTTACAGATTAACCTGGTCTTTATGTGAACAGTTAACCGGTCCTCAAAAACGAGCTGTCTTAACAACCCTAGTTATTACTATTGCAAAATTCTGCATGTTCATAAAAAGAAGGGTTTTCCGCATATCCCATATAATTCCATTAATTTTAAACAGTAATGATTTTGGTTAGAGAAATAAGAGCTGCAGACAACTTTGTTAAGTGATTTTTTTTTTATCTCAATCATTCAGTATGCCTTAAGAGGCTTGGTTTTATATTATTTTAGAAATTAATATTAAAGAGAAAATAAAGATTATTTTTATTTTATTCACTTTTTTAAATCAGTTTGTCAAATGTGGATATGCTGGTTCAAATTTCCCTGCACACATTTTTCCATCATTGGTTGGAAGGCCCATCATCAGATCAACAACAAAAGTTGGAAACATAGAAGTCAAGGTAAGAATTTGTCTATCAAACAGCAGGAGAGTTATTGTAGAAACCATTTTTGGTTTTCAAAATGAAATAAAGGCGTATTGTTTTTAAATATATTTCTTTTTTCAATTTAAAAAAAAAAACCAATGAATAAAGGCAAATGTTGATGTTAGCATTGCTTTTTGTTTAATTGATAATTAAAAATCTGTTAAAGTTTACTGTTTTATTAACTATCATGTTTAACCCAGTTTCCTCATAAAATACTTAAATGCAAGATTTGCTGTGAATATAATTTTAGGATTTAATGGTTGGTGAGGAAGCCAGTGAACTTCGCTCAATGCTGGAGGTGAACTATCCAATGGAAAATGGCATTGTGCGGAATTGGGAAGACATGACACATTTGTATGATCATACATTTGGCAAGGATAAAATGAATCTTGACACCAGAAATACACGCATACTACTGACAGAGCCTCCCATGAATCCAACAAAGAACAGGGAAAAAATGATTGAGGTAAATGAAATTTAATTATATGTGCCATTCTCTTTTAGACTATCTTTGTTTTTAAATGTTATTCCATGTTACAATTGTTAGTTAATTTTATTCCATGTTACAATTTTTCTTGTGATCTTAACATAAGTATACACATTTTTAACAGCTTAATTAGTTTCCTTTAATTTAATAACTACTTTTAAATAATTCAAAATTTTAATATATTTTTTTTGACTATTGAAATGAGCAATTAAATGGGATGGCTTCTTCTTGATTAATCTTCTTCGAAAACATTTGTTGTGATCTTCATCACTTTTTAAATGAGTGTTTTTAAGATGTGTTATTTCATTCTATAATAAATAAGATGAGTAATTTTTTTATATTTACAGTTGATGTTTGAGAAATATGGCTTTTACAGTGTTCACATAGCTATTCAAGCAGTTCTTACTCTTTATGCTCAAGGTATGCTTTGACTAAAACAAGCAACAGTGATGTATTTTAATGTTTCAAGAAGTTAGTTTATTTATGCTATTGGCTTGTTCAGTGTGTTCTGTCGTATTAATTATTTTAGCAAAGAAATCAAAAGCATTGAAAAATAAAAAACATAAAACAAAGCTGTTAATTTTTTCAGGTTTGGTCACAGGAGTAGTTGTGGACTCTGGTGATGGTGTCACACATTTCTGCCCTGTCTATGATGGCTTTTCTTTGCCTCATCTGACACGTAGATTAGATATTGCAGGTAGAGATATCACCAGATATCTTATTAAGGTAAGAAATCAAGGTACACTTTGCTAACATTTGATTTAGAAAGTTTCACAATTTGTTCAGGAATTGAAAGTTATGCAGCAAGAATTTTCACCATTTCCTCTAAAACTTTCATATCCTAAACCCGACATTTAAATGTAATTTATATTCGCATCATCAAACATCTTTACAATGACAGTAGAAAATTAAGTGAGTCAAAATTTTTCAATGTAACTTTAAAATATAGTTAAGTTTTTCAATGTCACTTTATGAATCTTGTTATTTAAATTTTTTTTTTTAGCTGTTGTTGCTGAGAGGATATGCTTTCAACCATTCTGCTGATTTTGAAACAGTTCGTATGATGAAGGAGAAATTGTGTTATGTTGCTTATGATATAGAGTTGGAACAGAAACTTGCCAATGACACAACTGTTTTAGTGGAGCCTTACACTGTAAGCAATTTTGTTCATTTGTTGTTCCTTAAAATAAACTCAATTTGTGTTATTCCAGAAATCAACAATTATTTGTTAACATTCCTATTATTTTATTTTTTAAACAAGCTGCCTGACGGTCGTGTCATCAAGGTTGGTGGGGAGAGATTTGGAGCCCCAGAGGCACTCTTCCAGCCCCATCTCATCAATGTTGACAGTGTTGGTGTTGCTGAACTACTCTTCAACACCATTCAGGCAGCTGACATGGACTTGAGGGCTGACTTCTACAAGCACATTGTCCTCTCAGGTGGTTCCACCATGTATCCAGGACTGCCCAGCAGACTGGAGAGAGAAATTAAGCAATTGTATTTGGAGCGAGTGCTAAAGGGAGACACCACGGCTTTGTCTGTGAGTAAACTTCAGGTTTTTTGGCATGGCTTGTTTTCACAAAAGTAATTTCATTTTGTTTTAATTGGTTGTTTCTGATTCAGTGACATATTATTCCATATAATTTTTTAAACAACTAATCAAGTAACTCATTCTCAATAATTTTATTGTTTTTGTACTCAGTTTAAATTGCGTTTAAAAAATATTATAATTATGTTATACTAGAATTTAAAAGTTTAATTAGCATTAAACAAGAAATTCTTATAAGCTTATGGAGCATATTTTAGTAGGGTCATAAAATCACATCACTTCTGAAACTTTAAAAATTAAGTCTAATTAAATTAGAATTGCTTATTGAAAATCAGTTTTGCATTGATGGTACAATTTAAAAAATTTATTTGTTTCAGAAATTTAAAATTCGTATTGAGGATCCACCTCGTAGAAAGCACATGGTATTCATGGGTGGATCTGTGTTAGCTGACATTATGAAGGATAAAGATGAGTTTTGGCTCATGCGTTCTGAATATGAGGAAAATGGCATCCGTGTCTTGGATAAGTTGCTACGGCCTGCTGCAGTCTAGTCGTGTAGCATTGTTATTATAGATTGGTCCAAATATGGTAAATTGTCTTCTGAGTAGTTGGAAATTGGCTTTCAAAAAGGGGAGAGCAATAAAAGGAATATTAAACATTTTTTTAATCCTTGTGGTCGCCTGTTTGGGTAGTGTTAAAGGCATTAAAGGCTTTTGTTTTTCATGACTTTTAAAAAAATGCACCATCACTTGTTTAAAGACATCAGTAAAAAAATTATGTATGAATGTATGCTACAGTGTGATGATTTCTAGACATATAAATTATAAATACATACATTTCCATAAACCTTGAGTAAAAGTTAAACACGTGGAAATTGTTTTTCTGAGCCTTGAGATTCATTTTTTTTGTATGAAAGCACATTAAAATGTTCTTTATGTTAAATGGCTGTGTATTGCTGAATATTCTGTTAATTGACCTACGAATTTGCAGAATTTTAATATGCTAGTACTAGAACAATTCTCTGTAATTTTGAATGTTTTACTTGATAGCAATTTTATTTAGTTAAAGTATCTTCCTATTTTTTTTCATTTTTAATTAAAGCTCTACTGAATTAATTAAACACTGGTGTTCTTAAATTGAATTGACAAGTTTCTTCAACAGGGCTGTACTTTTAAAGGAAATTGATGGTCACAATGCTTAAAATGAACTGGTGATGTTATGATCACTTAGTTTTAAGCATTTACTGAATAGCAGATTTCTGTTTTAACTTAATGTCTCGTTTTTAAAGTTAGTATGTGTCAATGGTTACTTAGAGAAATATAGTTAAATATTTTGGAAATTGAATAATTGCTTCTCAAAGGCTTGTCTTGTCAGCAGTTCTATACTTGTGTAATTTTCATTTGCACACTATCTTATACAATGCAGCCATTATATATCATACATCCTCAATGTGATGAACTTTGTATTAAAACTATTCACCTGCATATAATTCTAAGATAATTTTTTTAGCGTTACGATTCATTCCAAGTAAATGCACTGGGCAATAGCTTTTTTTACTTCAACAGGATTCTTTACTTTGCAGCCAAAATTATATTAAAAGACTTCACACTTCTGAAGGGTACTAGGACTTTATCAGATCTTTTTTACTATTAAAACTATGGTATTTTCATAGTTAATTGAAAGTAGGTTGGGCTTTATAAGCAAAGGATATGAAAGTAATTTGCAGTTTAAGCCCACCAAAGTTCACCTTTATTTCATACCATCAGAAATCAGCTCATTTTATAATTTTTAATTTGGCAGAAACTGGATTTATGAAGTAAAATCCAGCCGTAGCTGAAATCCAGTACACCTCTTTTTAAAAAAATACTTGGATGAGGATTCTACTCAAAAGAAAGTCACACCCCTCTATAAATAATCCTATTGTATTCTGCTTCATGCAATATTGTTTCTGTTGTGAAAGCTCCTTTAACAAGAGACATTTTAATTGATAAATGACTTGCATGGTAATCAACAGAAGAAATTACATGGGTCTATTAGTTGGGACTGTGTCTTGTTGATGGAGTTTATCAACAATTGTTTATTCTAGCGAGGCTTTTATTATTCTTTCCTTAATTATTATTTTAAAATGTGAGTGAATGATAAAGTGAAACTTGTTAAATCTGTTCTGTTGATATATCTATTATTTTAACTGTGACGACGTAAGGCCTATGCATTAAATTATTCTTGTATTCTGCAATGGCTTTGTTTGTTGTTAGACAGAGTTTTTCAACTTTCTTTATTTAAATTGTTTCTATTATAAAAAGAAGGGGTTTTGTTATTCAGGTGTAACTTCCCTTCAATTTTTTTTTTTCAAATTAGATTACTTTACAGATATATATATATATATTTATTTTTTTTACTGTATATAATTTTGAACTTAAAAGAGAGCATGTAATGTTGACAGCAGCATCATACTTTCTAGAAGTGTTGTTATAGTGGCATCAAAGTCTCAAGGCCATCTCTAGTCTCAGTACGTTTACCTGCTTAAACCTAAATGATAAAAGAAACCACAAGCAAAATGTGTAATGACATCTAATTGTATTTACACTAGGAAAGAAAATATTAGATTTCACCGTCTTATGTAAGGTTCATTATGTCAACAAGGTATTATTACATCAATTATGTCAATTTGAATTTGACGTTTTAAAAAAAATCAAATCAAATACTCATTCATTTCAGCAGGTGCTCTTACTTGCTATGTACAGGTAGCAGCCTCTTTCACAGTACATTCCAAATAAATAACATCAATCAATAAAGATCTTCATTCATCATTAAAAACACCTTTGATCATTTAGCTATTCATACCAATATCTTCCATTCATATAGTTTTAAAGAGAAAAATAATAATTCACTCATGCACGACAAGCACCCAGCACTTGAAACTGATGTAATTGTAATACATTATAATTTATAATTGGAAAAAAACATTTGGCAATATTGAAGCATCTCAGAAGATTATCTGTCATTAGATTTGTCATTTGATGCAACTCAAAAGAACTACTTTAAAAGCTACAAAAAATCAATAAAGGGCATACCAAAATTTTTATTTTAAACTATAGGAGTGATGACAATTTATTTTCTTCTATTATTACAGAGTATTTATCGTTGCAAAGATAAAATACAAATTAATTTTCCTAAATTAACACATAACACAATTTTTTCAGATGTTATTTCCAAATAATGGGAATAAGTTAATAGGTTTCACTAAAAAAAAATTAACCATGTCCTTAAACCATAGCATTCAAATGTAATATTAAAAAAATTTAAGAAAGGTTGATTAAACCACTTATATTTATCATATGTGTACTAAATTGTATTGACTGAAACCATTGAAAGCTAACCACACTATTCTTTTTTTAATTATTATAATTAACCACCTATGATTAAAATCGAATAAAAACTCAGCTCAACTATCATTTAATACCCATCACAAGAAGAGGGAACTTACTCAAACTGTTACACAGTAAGATACCATAAAACAAGGGTAGTGATGACTTGATTTAGTTTGTGAGATCAAGGTCTCAAGCAGTTTACTTGAAAAAGAGTGAACTAAATTAAAAATGATCACAAAACAAAATTTAGAATTACTTATTGCCAAGTCAAGAATGTTTTGTAACAAAATAAGCGACCATTTCTTTCAGTAACTTAGGGATAATTTAATCTAGAAAAGTTGTGTACTTTTTTAGTATTTAATTCATTGACTTATCATTTTTAAAAACCTTGCTTCATACTGAATTTGTATTTTAATTTAATGCATGGAAGTTTATCTTATAGGTGTATTGTTGTATTTAAGGTTTGACCTTTTGATTCTGCTAAAGACCAAAACAAATTTAAGAAACAGAGGAAATTGAAGACCTTAATTTCATACAGCAGCTTGTAACTCATTGGTTTAACAGGTAACAATGCAAACTGAACAGCTTTGTGTCACTGTGTGAGATGGCAGACAGCAGTCGTTGATTTCAAGTCATTTAAATTTCTCTAACCTGGCTCAAAGCTAATAATGCATGGTTTGAAATTTTATAATGAATTCAATTTTTTAATAGAATATAATTTGTTTAAACAAATACAAAAATAAAGTAATATTAAAGATGGAGGGATTATCTTATCTTATATGTTACAGACGCTCCTTCTGTACAGAAGATTATTGCGTCCTATGATTCTGACCGAGTATATAACTAGTACTTCAAGGAGAATGAGAACAGACATTGTCTTTCTTTACTGTGTTATAATAAATGAGTAAATTATCATTTATTGTATTATTTTTATTGGATATTCTTTGCTTCTTTGAACAAAATGGCCTTCATTTAGCCTCACAATTGTTGGACTTAATGAAGACAAACTGTTTTTAAAAAAAGTGTGTTTATACAATGAAATATTCATTTATTATTAACACACACCAAAAAAAAAAAGTTACACTTTTTAACAAATGGATTACATTTTTTTATGTTATAAGAATGGTACCCATCAATATTGTAATTGTAAAAAAAATTTAAATAGTAAAACCAGCAAAAAATTCTTTAAGAATTTAGAATAACTCCAGTTATTATTTTTTTGTTGTTGTATCATTAGCCTATGGATTATTTTTATAACTTACACCAAATAAATATGAGATCATTTTTTCAGTTTCTTATGTATTAATATGGTAATGACTCATAAATAAAATCGTAAAATAAAATAATATATATTATCTAATTTAAACTGTAACATTAAATAATTATATTTTTAGAGAAAATAAAATCATTTCAATAAATAAGTGCTAAAAAAATGGGATTGAAAATTCAATTTGTGCCTCAATAATATGTCATAAAATTTAGGCAAAATGCTTTTATGAAGCTTTGTAATTTTTAAGCATTGGAAAATGAAATTATTGAAATGTAAACATGGAAAGTTTATGGTCGTTCAACTTCAAAGAAAATTACTGTAGAGACATTAAATCTAAATTGATTTGTGAATATTTTCTGTAAAAACTATTTAAACAGCAAGTAAACAGACCTTGCATAATGGAAGTTGAACATTCTCGTTGCTCATGGTGACAATAATACATTTTTTAAAAATGTTTTTTCGGACATAAAACTCAGAATGAAAAAAAAGCAAAAAATTTTTCAATTTGTGTAAATTACACTAGCACCCATGTCTTAAACTATTCTGATGGACATTGGCCCAAAAATATTATTTCAACATAAATATTTGTGTACATCTATTGCACTTCTATAAAGCTTGTTATTTGATAAATGAAGGATTTGATAAAAGGCAACAACTTAGGCAACCTTATTTTTATTTGTTTCCTTTCCAGACAAAGCCAGGACTCTTTAAAGAAATGTTTGTAATAAGAAAAAAAAATAAGGAAAAGTCCTATGAAGAAAGCAGGACATAAGTTAAATTTTAGTTTTATTAAAGTCACTTACTTTCAAAACGTTCAAGTAAATTTTATTTTATGAAATTATGAATGCAAATGAAAAAATTAAATGATAATTTGAATGAGCACTGAGAGACATTTGAACACATCATTTTACCTTTGATTTACAGTAAATGTATGCAAGACATAACGCTGTAACAAAGAATCAAGAGCAAGTAAGTAGTTAATGAAACCAGCAGTAGTTGGCAATATTTTTGTTATAATCTGATAATCTGAAATAAGTTGATTTTTAAAAAAAGGAAGAAAAAAAATCCTTCACTATTGTCATGTTTATTTATAATTATTATAGGCTACCTGTATTATGTGAATTTCATTTTAAAATAATTTCTTTCTAAATTTGATAATTTCATAGTATTCATAGCGAAATATTTTGGTTCACTTAGTAAATAGAAAAGTTACACAAATTCATGGAATCTCTGGTCCCTAGCACAATCTAAAATTTTAAATGTTGAATCTTTCTGATTAAAAAAAAAAGAAAAAGTAAATACATACATAGCTTAAAATTATAATTGCTTTTAATTATAAAATCAATTATAGACTAATATATGTGTTATGTTTCTTAATTAAGCAATATCTTTAAATTCCTGAAAACATATGGATGCAAATTTAAAAAAAAAATGTTTGTCAACATTTGATAAACAAATTTTAATTCTTTGAAAGTATTCAAATGTAAATTTAAAGAATGAATAAAGGAATTTATTTTTTACTTTTTTTTTCTATATTTCTCAAATAAAATATTTGTAGGACTATTATAACAAAAAATGAAACAACACTAACATAAGACTGATTATTACATTGAAAATGTTTACGTTACTCAATTTATTTAATTAATATCTTTAAACCTTATACCTTCTTTTTGAGTTATTGGGAAAAAATTGTATCAATAATCTTCATATTTGTTAACTAAATTTTATCATAGATAGTTCTTTCTAAAAGAGCAATGACATAATTTATTCACAATTTTGAAAAATTGACTGAAAAAACAGCAGAATTCTGTCAAATAACCTAAAGCAAATAATACAAAAAAAAGTTAATACAATTATATTTGAGTTTATTTAACATTAATTTTAATATTTATATTGCAGCAATAAAAAAAATGTATTTAATATACAAGATTTAATCTATTAAAAAATTCAGGAAAAAAACAGCAATTTAATTTTTATTTGTCATTTGTTCCCTGTAATCTATGAGGGGAAAAAATGAATGATAATTTTATTGCTATCATTTCCAATAAATTAAAATGATTTTTGTATTTTATAAATTAATATTTTGCACAGAGGATGTTAAATAAAGCTCATTTTGATAATAAAAAAATATTTTTATAATACAGTTAAAACTTGACTAAAGTCTAAAAATAATTCTAATTTTTCTAAATAATATTAACATGATTTGTTGCACTTTGTTTTTAAAGTTAAAGATGACAAATTAAAAGTTATACACACAATAACATTTTAAATATTGGATATAATTTGAGCTATGATGAAGTAAATTCAAGCCATTACTGGCTAAAATGTTTAATAAGTTTTCAGAAATCTAAAATGATTAATATAATTTAATTTTGTGCTGCAGATCAGTAGCCACATCTTATCCCCATTCTGCAGCCAGGTCAGTGAGACTTTGTCAGTTGAATAATTGTTTAGTTGTGTCATCTCCTTGTCAAGGATTCTGGGAGTCATCTCATCAGTGAGGAATGTTTCTCGCTTGCTGGAGTTTCTTCCACATGAGGTATCCTGAAGTCTTCACGGTGAACAAAGGAATATTTTTTTTTTGAAGGGTAAACAATTATTGCAATACTGACCACAATTTATAAATTCTAGGAATGCGGGCCACTCTCAAATTCCTATTTACACTTTTCTAATTTCCAGCCGTTTTTTGCTCTGAAAAATTTTGAAAGAAAAAAAAAGAAAAGAAGCAAAGGTGTTTGTTAGTAAAAATCCAACACAAAACGTTTTCACTGAAATATAACAATTTTAGTTCAATTGTTGCTGAATAGTCTACTTGATTTTTGAAACATAAGTCTTTTAAATTTTCATTAGTTAATTGGTCGTTCATGGGTAGCGGATGATGCTAAGATCTGTCCCAAAATAATCTGTGCCTCATGCCAGTTTGGTTATTTCTTTCCATTGACCCTGCATGCCTTTGGGACTTCCCTTTGCATATTCTGCATGCTTTTTGTTTGGAAAATATCTTTGTCTTTTGTTTTATCATAGCATACTTTTCAATGTGTTTTCTGAACTACAAAATTTATAGAAGATGAAAAAAATTTATTATTTCTTAGTTGAGATAGAATAATTTATGAAAAGTATGTCATATGAATAACAAAAATTTTAAAACTGCATTAGAAAAGAATTGTTCAAATAGTGGGTGAGCAATAAATATTATTAAATTCTAGATAAAGATACATGATATATTAAAGTCAAGGCTGTTCTGGGTTAATTAATTAATTCGCCTGACCAATCATTCATGTTAAATGCTCAGTATTATAAAATAGATTAGAAAAAACCCAACTTTCTGGTTCAACAAGTGTTTGACAAGGAAACAAAGACTTTTTATCTCAAAATTTGCTGCGTATGTAAGATGATTCAAGAATTCTTAATTTTAAGAATATCAAAATTTTGTATAGTTTTCTCTGTTGCATATTTGAAAAGAAATTGTATTTTTGAAAACTATCAAATAAAGTGATAAATTATTAAAATATATTTGGCAAATTCTATTAAACCCATAACAGTCTATTTATAAATAATTGTTTGAAATATGGAGTTTGTTATAAATAAATAATAATAATTGTATTGTACACCCATACAATAGATGAAACTTGGTGTCGTTAGAATAGAACATCAATTACATCACATTTATGTACCTGGTGTAGCAAGAATATAATTTTAAATAAGGCTGTGAAGAAAAATAAAGGGAGGCCACTTAAGCAGAGGAAAAATAATCCTTATGAGAGACAATACATTCAGGTAGAAGGAAAAAATACAGCGACACTGAGATTTATGAAATTGAAACATTAAATAGAGAGCCTCATTTAATTTGCAATATTTCATTACATCTTTACCTAGACAGCTCCCTTTACATTAAAACCTTAACATTGCTAATTTCATTAATTTAGTTTTTAATACTTTCATACATTGTTAACTATATGGGCCTTTTACACCTAGACACTGAGCTTATGCAAATATTCATGGGTTGACCACATTTTAAACAAATTCTTTAAATGATGTTATTTATGTTAAACATTTAAGAGTGTATTTGACAGCCATTGTGACCAATCAAGAATAGGACTGTGAGACTGGAATAGTTATGTGCAAGATCATAGTTGTGTGCATAAAGGGAGTGCTAGACAACAAAACTCTTGGGATATGTAGATAAATGTCTTTGAAAAAATTCAATTAACTGTAAATGAGGAAAGCAAAGAAATATATTTTTTTTCATACTGAAGTCTATATTTAAAATGATGAAAAGAGTTGATAATGATTTTTTTAAAAATTGAACAGCTAGCTTTTGTATTAGTTCAACACATTATAAAGGAAATGTCACAATTCAAAGTATGACGACAAGTCAAAACTTTCAAAACTTTTTATTTCAAAGTTCTCAATATTCAACATCATTATAATATGTAAATTATCTATCAATTAATTATCAGATACATTCATATAAATATTGTGAATTGGTACATTAATAGTGAATTCTGTCACAAAGAAAGGAACAATATTATTTAAAATATTGTTGTAATGAATCAATTATTGTTATACAAGTGTAGAAATAAACTTAAGAAACACAAGAAAATAAACAATAAAAATGGCAAACAAAAAGCAAACAGAAAACTCTATTAAAAATAAAATTAAACCAAAAAAAGGAAGAAATTAAAATAGAAATAAATGTTAAGAAATTTTGCAAAAGTTTTTTTATGCAGTGTTTCTTGAAAATCAAGCAAAATCAACAATCATGAGATGACAAAAGTACTGGGCAGGCAGGCATGGAGTAGAAATATGTGGTGCAAACAATGGCCATTTCAGTGCAAAAGGTAGGTATAGTGCATTAGTGCAATCACGTCCCTCCAAGAGTTAAACTTGGCAACTTGGATATTATTGATCTTGTTAACTGCAGAGAACCAAAATTATTATCACGTTCAAGATTTCAGAATTTCAATAGAAATGCATTAATTTGATTTGATGGAAAATATCTACTTCTCAAATGACCTATAATGTTAATAGCTACTTCAAGCATGGACAATAAGCAGTTGCTCCTAAGGGTAATATGTAATAAAATTAATTGTCATAAATATTAATTGGAAATAAATAGTATTCAATATTAAGCTTGATACATGGTTTAATAAAACCTATTTGCTATCAATAAAAAGTTAAATTTGTGCTTTAAAAAATCAATCCAGAAAATATTAATTATCATTCTTGGCTAAGGTAATTCATGGAATTTTAAGGTTTTTTTTTCATTAAAAAAAAAAAAATGCAATAAACTGAAATCATTTTAAAACTAAAAAGCTGAATGAACAGATAAAAAAATAAAATGTCAAAAAAAATCAGAACTGAATAAAAAAAAACCCACTAAATAATCATGATATAATTACCAATTGTGAGGATAAGTGAAAATGTAAATTCATAAATTAATTTAATCTAATACAGCGCGCAAATTTTTAAATAAAATTGTAGCTATGCATTATGCACATGACCCACCATATTGCGCCTGAAAGAGGCAAATTAAATTTAGTATGCAATGAAAGAATGTGCATGTCAGCAATATAGTACAATGAATTGCTACAAACTTCTAACAAAAACATTTTGTTCAAAAGTGGGCATGCATGAATCCAACAAGGATAAGTACCGGTAATCATGCGGAAAGTGAGCAGCCAATTAAGTCAAGCATAAATAAAAGAATTAAAATGAGAGAATTCTGTGTTGCTAAAGTGATGTACATTTAAATAAAGGCTTTAACTGTTCCTTTCTTAAGGAAATTGAATACATTTCCTTGAGTTTTGAGTCTTTCTGTCATTTTTTAAAAACCAGTATGCATTACATTGTGAATAACTCAGTTTTAGGCTAGATAGATGTAATATAACACCCAGAAAGTTCATATTTTCATTTACAAGGGACCTTATTGAAAAGAAAATTTATATGGGCTATAACTTAAAATAAAATAAATAAAAATCTTTATGTTGTAAAGATTTTTTGAACATTAAATTATGTTTTCTAAAAACTTAAAGAGCTGATTGAAAATATAGAATACTTTAATAATTTAAAAAATTGTATAATAACCATGTTAGCTAGGGTGTAAACAAAAAAAAAGCTACAGGCTTGATTTTGTGCATGCCTGTAGTGTTATTGAAAAACATGAAATTAAACAAATTGTTTTTATTGCCAACAAATGTATTTTTAAAAAAAAAAACACATAAATGAAATATTACAAATGAAATAAAAATGTTATCATACGATATGAGAGCTCATTCAGTGAAAATGAGATCCACTATCGCAAAAATAGATTTAAAAAATATTGTTCACCCACTTGAAGGAACAATATTTGTTCTATCAGCAGTTGACAAGCAAGCATAACATCAATAACATGTATTTACATGGTACACACATTCAAATAGTTGTACGCATTCAGATACACAAGCAGCTCAGCATTCTACATGACACAATATTAACAAAATATCACAGATATGACTGTAGAATAAACACTATATAAATAATGCAGATAGACACTCTGACAAAGCTATCAATAAACTACCTTTGCTTCTTTTTTTAACAAATTGTTTTTCAGGGGCATCAAGTGAAATTTAGTATACAGGTTAAAATACAAGTGCTTTGTGAGTGTAGCTCATAAAAGATGAGTGGTCAATGATATGTCCCCAACCAAACATTTTTTCACTGACAGGCCACATCCTTCTATTCTTTTATATTTAATCTAACAAAATTTTATTTTTATTTTCAAAGTAAAGTAATAAGTTTTTGTTATAAAATAAACTGCATTTATTGCTTAAAATGATTTAAGTGCTTGATTTTTCTCAGATTCTTCTAAATTAAATTTATAAAGATACAAATAAAGATTTCTCTAGAAATATTACACAAGTTGAGCTTGGGCCCTATTATCACTGATATGTCACTGGGCTAAAGGTTCAAATATACAGACAGGTTATGGGTGTAAAAAATATTTTCACTGTCTAATGAAAAACTTCATGTGCCTATGAGTGTACATAAATCTAGAAGCATTTACAGTCTAAACTACCTGCTGGAAATAAGAAAATGATGATAGGAATAGAAGTTGCCCGCACCTATAAAAACAAAGAAAACAAAATATAACAACTATTTCAATATCAAGCATGAAAAATCAAAATTAAGCTAAACCTTATAAAGCACCATGCATGCAATTGGCCTTGCTAATAATAATTTTGAAATTCATCTAAATAAGCGGAAAAAATATATTTTAGAATAAAGACTATTGATGCAAAATTCATCCCTTTATTGGAAAGATACTTTTTTTTTTATTATTGTGCTTAAATTATTTCAGTATTGTGAGTTTTTCAGATAACTTTCAAAATATCAGATATTTATAATAGCTTCTGCTTAATTATAAACACATGTTTGAGGAAATGTAACATTCTACTGACAAACTAAGAGGTTGGAATCATAATTATATTAGTTCTCAAAACACAATTACAAGCTAAGCAAAAATAACCAGCAGATCTAGTTTTTCAGCAGCATATAAGATTGAAAAATGCTCTTAAAAATGTTTACAGGTAAATTAAATTGAACTGCACTCTTTATGAACATGAGATTATAGCTCTGAAAAGATAAATTTGTATCTATTATTATTATAATAAGTGAGCAAACATTCATTTAGTTTTATTGTGAGTGATATATGTGCAGCAAAAACAAAAAAAACTTTGAAATGTATGTGCCAAATGATGCAAAGCGTGATGCTTTCAGTAAATGACAGTAACGATTCCTACAAATACCTATTTATACCGCCAGTCAAATATAAATCATTCAAAAATTTTTGATTGAAGGGAACTCATTAAAAATTTGTTACAAAGAAAGGAAAAGTGTATCAAGAAAAATGATATTGCATATTTTAAACTCTAAGTTGTACAATATATTTTCTCCTAAATTGTTTAACTCGTGTAAGGAATTGAAAAAAGTATTTATTTGATGGATGTTTAACTTCAAACTGCTTAACTAAAAATAAACATATAATTCTCTTTTTGAATGAAGGCATGTGACTGCAAGTATGTTAACAAAGAAAGCAGCAGACCGTAAAAACACAAAAACATTAATATTAATTTTTTTAAATAAGCAGGTATTTACCAAATGATTATCAAAACTTCAAATTGTTAAAGATTTAAAATTTCATTTTTAAAAATAGTTGTTCAATTTTCTCTTCATCCTGTCTATTACATAATAGAGTTTAACAGGATTAAAGATTTTGGATAAACTGCTGAAGAGCTAAATAAATGTTGCATTGAATACACTAGCAATAAATACTTTAAAAAATTTAAATCACAGGTAAAGGTAAAATTGAAAATTTTATTTGAAAAAA
>MUZC01000288.1:368233-390098 GCA_002072015.1 Radix auricularia | reverse complement strand
AAAAAAAAAAAAAAAAAAAAAAAAAAAATTTATAATAATAAAAATAAAATAAATTATGACATAAAATAAATATAAAATTTTTCAACTAAAATTAACAATTTTATCTTATGGAACAAGCCCTAAATTACTTTTGGAAAAAGTTCTGATACGTTTCAATCATCTGATACTAAATAAGAAATCAGTAATTGATATGTCATTAGCTATTTTATAATTCTGATATTCCCTTTGATGTGTATTTGTAATGGTAATGAAAATTTGCAATAATTTTTAAGGGGACTAGAGGTAGGTTAGGTTGAGGTTTATTTAGAGAATAAGTAAGAGGCTGGATAGGACATGGTCACAGGATTAGACTATAATGAGCTTTGCCAGTCAAAGCATTCAAGTTGGGTTTTTTTCACAGATAATTAAATATTATTAAATTTTTGTGTGTGTGACAAAGCACTTAAATTGTTCAAATCATTGACATACGATATTTTTTTTATGTCAACCCACTTAATGTTAACCACTATAGAATAATTATCATCTATGTTTAAAAATCAAACATCACTATTATTCAATATTCATCTGCAATATTGCAGTTCTGAAGAAAATATTTCATATAAGAAAGAAGCACGGCAATCAAGTTTGTACAAATATGTTGTAACTGATGCTCATGGGCAAGACATATATATCACAGAGTGAAAGGAAAAAGATTATGTACTAATGTATGGGCTATAAGTTAAGCAGTCAATAACTTTGAGATAAAAACAAGTTAGTTAGAGTATTACTGGGAAATTATTATTTATTTATTGTTTTAAAAAAATTAATAAATAAAAAACTAAGGCATTTTAAAACAATAGGGCTTAAGCTGATAATGAAAAGAACAATAGAGAGCTAAACAAGGATTTATCACAGTGACAAAAGATAAAAACTACAGTTTAATCAACTTTATAATTTAAATGTGGCGAGACTATGTCTTTTATTTTTTCCATTTTGCATTGGTTTGAGAGCACTAAATGTTTTGGGTTTTTGGTTTTATTGTTTTTGCTGTTTAAATTTTTATAAATTATTTAATATTAGTTGAACCATAATAATCTTTTAACTAAATAGGGGCAAATCTAATATGATTTCAATTCTTTAAAGAGACAACGCTAAAAATACATCTAAACCTAAACAGTGGCATGCACCAAGACTATATATAAGTACACATGTACAACATAATAATAAATGTAAAAAAAATAATCCAACAAGATATAAAGAAGGCAATTAGCAGAAGAGTCATTTAAACTATTCTACATATTTTTAAAGCCTAGACAAATCTATTTCCATTATTTATTTAATTCACACAAATTGAAAACATTTTGCCATGTAATATACTTTTAATAATTAACACACTGAAGTGAAGACTGGATAAACAAATTGCCTCTTGGCCTTGGTAATGGAAGGAATTTTTGTTAGAGTTTAATGTAAATTGTTTATTTTTTTAAATCTGTTTTTGTTTATGCAATTTTTCGTATCAACTGTATGTATCCTAATTTATAGGACATGTTTAAAGTTTAAAAAAAAAAACAACAACTAAGTTTGATTCATCAGTTACATTAATGTAATTTTACATTCCAGGAAAAAAACATGCATTATATTTAGCCAGTCCACACTAAAAATGATAATCACTTGGATGAAGAAATTTTTTAAATATTTAAAACATTCTAACATGCATAATTTTGCATTGTTAGCAAATTCCAACAATTATAATTATAATGGAAAATATTAATTTTGCCTAATGGCTTTTATTAGTGATTAAATTTACTGGTTAAGTATACATAATATATACTTTTACTGGGTGTCTTTATATGAAAAAACTTTGCACTGGAGATTTAAAACAAATTAAAGAAATAGTTGGAGAAGAAACACTATAAAGATAGAAAAAATCTAATTTTAAAAATTGTCACACCGAACAAAAGATTATACTTTATTTTAAAAAAAAAAAAGTTTAAAGCAATTAAATATGACAACTTAAATCCAAATAATAAGCAGATTTAAAAATCAAGGGCCAGGCACTGTTTGTGTAAGCATGGAAAAAAGCTGACTTGCATTGGAAGCTATTTGCAGATCTCCAGTTCGGTTTGAATATTATTTTTCTGCACTGCAGCAAGTCTAATGTATTATATACACAAGTTTTATGTTATGTTTATTTAGAGGTGGGAAGGAAAAAATTTAATAATAGTACCCCAATATTTTATGAATATTTTCAAAGATAGATGTATTATGATAAAAAAATATTAAGTTGCTGCATTATAATTTTTTTCTTTAAAATGCTAGTCATTGAAATAAAAATAACATACCAAATAAAATAATAAACTTTTAGAATTGTTCTCTGCACTACCTTAAGAATTCTACCAATATAGATTTATATAGGTGCATATCAAATTAAATATAAATTTACAGAACTTTTAAAAAGTTTTGAGATATTAGTATAACATTTTTAGGTGTTGCTTTAAATTTTTAGGTGAAGATAAATACACATCTATTTTTATACACAATTGAAAATCTAAAAGCATTTAAAGTGTTGGCCTATAGGGCAAGTGAAGCACCATTACAAGTTTCTATAGCCTCTGCCTATTAAGGGATTGTGATAAAATACACTATGATTTTGAAGCAAATCAGACACAATTCGTTAAAAATGATTAGTAACATATTCTAAATAGCAAACTGTTAGACTCATGCGGGAACACAAATATCTAATAAAACAAGTCACTCAATAAACAAGAACAAATTTTATATTATATGATTTCAGTATTCAACCCTAACTACCAATTTTTAAAAGAAATGTCATAAAGTAAATCTTATTTGAGATCTAGGTGAATTAAAAACAACATTAATGCAGTTGTAAACAAAAGCAAATAGAGCTATTAAATTAAATCTTTGTACAGATTTTGCCTTCTTCAGAATATTTAGGGCACTGACTGTACAGGGTAATTGGTGATTGAAACTTGGAGCTTTGGCTGTGGTTGACTAAAACTGATATGTACAAATATATAAATGAGAAGATGTAGTTCTAGTTTTTGTTTATTTACATATTTACACGCCATTCCAGGTCTTTCATGTATGAAATAAAATCACAAATTGTTAAGATCAAATACTATCCCCCAAAAGTTACTTGTTTATGTTTCTTTAAAAAAATTAAATAATCAATAAATTTTAATTTAATGAAGGGAGATAACACATTCTCAGCTATCAACTAGCTATTTTGATGAGGAATAGTGCAAGACAAAAAATATAGAAGATAGTTGAAATAAAAAATTTAAAAAATAAAATAAATAAACATTAAATACATATATATTAAAAATATTATGAAATAAAATATTAAGAAATTAAATGAAATTTGAAGTAATATATAAAACGATAACATTGTGACACATGGTTAGTGCTTAAAAATGCTAGCTGCCCAGTCAGATTGTATGACCGGCAGAAGCCTCACTTTCTTTCTTGTGCCACAGAGAAACTCTTTGTACTGGTCTGATCTCAAATATCTTGTATAGCTATCACTTTTCATCAGCTTGAATATATGGTCCTGATGATGAAAAAACAACACAAAAAACAAGAGAAAACTATTGTAAATCCTTGCTAAAACTCAGATTGAGACTCATTTTAAAATCGAATTGTTATTTATAAATGTCCAAACTGGTTTGCATTAACTCACTTTCATAAGTCATATAGGTGTAATCAAAATTTGTTATAATATTGGTATTAGTGATGTGTGCACAAACTTTGATAAATGTGTGCGTAGTAATCCTATTCAAAAGAAATCCGTAATGCAAAAAAATCAAATAGAATCTCACTTGTGCCTCATCAAAAACAAAACGTGTTGGACTATTTTCCATTCTTCTTCGCACAAGTTCCATAATGTGGCAGTCAACATTCACAGGGTTGTGAGCCCCTGGGGCCAAGAATTCACTAAAATAGATGTTTTTAAAAAATTTTAATCGGACAAGGCCTCTATTATTTGTATATAATGTTTTGTCAGATAAATAAATTTCATCAACAACATAGCAGATTTTAATATAATAATTGTTGAAAGAGCAAAATGTTTTTAAAAATCAAATATTTAATTCATTCAAAGAATGGTTTATAGGTTAAGCAATGAACATTAATTTACTCTTAATGTGTTAAAGCATTGTAATGCGCTGCTGACCGCTATTACCAAAGGGTTGTAAAGCGCTCTTAGATAGCACTCTCGTTAGAAATGAGATCACGAAAGTAAAAACTCTTCAATGCTTGAAAAATGATGTATTCGACTTACGGCAAAGGCGGTCGTTGCCCGCGCTAGTGTTGTCACTAGATTCACAAAGTTTTTTGGTAGTTTTTAAGTTGTTTTTTTTAAGATGCTATTTTCCTATACTTTATTATAAAAATAGTAGTACTAAACTACAGGTAAATATAGTATTTAACTCAAGAGTCTTTTGGATGCGTAAAATAACCATTCTTAGCCTAAAAAATGAAGTCAGTATGACAATAATAACATAAATGGATTTTACACATTTTTAAAAATTTCATAACCAGTTGATTGCAATTCGGGAAATTCTTACGGGACTGAGGCGGTAGTTTTCCAAAAACCTTATGGCACATTAAGAGTTAAACTATAAACTGTAAATTAATATTCAACATGTTACCTGAAAATTTCATGGACCTTTTTATTGACTTCCCTCATTGCAAGACCTTTTAACTCTTGGCAGGCAAGCCAGAACCTTTTGAATAATTTCACATTTTAAAAAAATAATTTTGAGCAACAGTTTGAAATATTGTAATAATTAATTGTTTACTTTTTTAGACTTATCTGGTAAATTGATATGTAAATTCAAATGATATAATATATATTATTTATTGTTCTTCAAATTTCATAATGATAAATTAAAAAAAAACTAACTTTAAATTTTCCCCACTAAACTCCTTGTCTAGAAATTTGCTAAACTGTTCCCGGCCAGCTGGATCATACAGAAGCTCCTCTATACTGAAAGCCCATCTTTTTACACGCCGTTGTGGTATTTCTCTAGGATTCCTGAAATAAAAGAAAAATAGCTGAATAAAAGCTGTCGAGGATTTATTACAAAAAGAAATTCAAATATCAATTCTTACAAATTATATTTTAAAGTATATTTTTGAAGGTTAAAATTTTTCCTAATAAATAAACTACTAAAACATCTATTCACAAAATTCCTGCATAAAAGGGTCTATCATATGAGGATTTTTGGGATCTTAAATAATGTGGAATATCTTGTGGAATATCTTCAAGGCATACGAATTACTAAAGAATATGATTGATAAAAATTGCTTAAAATTAAGAGCATGAAAAATAATTCAGATGTTGTATACATGTCTAGAAAATAGTTTAGCAGGTAACAGATTTATTCAGTGCACCATATGCTACATTTACATAAATCAACTCATAATAAGTAATAGGACCATTAAATTCTGCCAAAAGTGTGGTTACAGATGATTTTTTATGAGAATTTCTTAAATTGTCTTTTCTTGTTCTCAAAAACAGGATGAAAAATAATTCTGATGCTATATAAATTTCAAAAAAATAATTGCGCAAATAACGAATTTATTCAATGACTCATGCGCTACGGTTATATAAATCAACTCATAACAAGCAATAGGACTATTAAAAATCGGCCAAAAGTGAGGTTACGGATAATTTTTGGTGAGAATTTCTTACATTGTCTTTTCTTGTTCCCAAAACTCAGTGCTGTCTGAGACCCAGGGGTTGGAAGTATCTGGACTTGTTATAAAGGCATCAAATTCTGCATATTGCTGATAATAAGCTATGTAACTTTAAGATGAAACAGAATGACAAGAATGTTAATAAATGTCCTCATAAATTAACTACATCAGTAATATTCATAAGCCTAATGAGATCAACTAGGACTGGCTGAGATAGCTGTACCCAATATTCCCTTTAAGTTGCACGGCCAAGCAGATATCTGACTAGAATAACTGCAGTAAATTTTGAAAATATTGCACAAAATTATATGCTGTGCAGCATTTTTACTTTGCTCATGGACCAAAGATTCTTTGAGGGAACTTTGGTTGCAGTTACACCATATAATCAGACTTATAACATTTGACTATTAAGTGTTATTTTAATCACCATGCATTACAATTGTGAAATTATTACCAAATATTCTGTTTAATTCAGCAAAGGGAGTTCTATTAATGCCCAAAAAGTAAATTTACTCTAAACTATTATTTAATAAATTGGTGGTGAGTTTGTTTTTTTTAAATTAAGAAATCCGTAAGTTGGAGACCCAGATAATAACATATTTTAAAAATTTTACATTTAAAGTTTGTTTCAAAATATTCTACTTACCATTCTACAACTTTAGAAATTTTTACCCGTCTTTTCTCTAATTTTCTTCGCAAAACATCAATCTAAAAAGATAAAGGTAAGAAATTTTAAAATGAAGTTGAAAATACAGCCATTCAACAAAAAAGTTACCTTTCACATTTTGAGGACTAGCAATATGTTAAACAATTTATAACATTTAAGGAAATGTTTTAACCTTTCAATGCTACATTACTTTACCATTTAGTGATTTTCAAGAAATGTATATTTTAAAGAATTTATGTTCAATTTGATTGCAGGATAAAGGGAAAAAAAGAAGAGGTTAAAATGTCTTGTACCTCATGCCGTATGGAATCTGCAGGAGTGTGAAGATCAGCTTCAGAAACACTGGGGCTTATTCTGCCTCCTGGCACTGCATAATTCGGCTGTAGAACAAAGATAATATTTTGTAATTGCTACCTTTTTTTGCATCAGCTTACTTTGTTAAGGTTTTTAGAAAAAATTAGATAAACATATTTGGTGTCCGACAAGGCAACGGGAATCAATTTTGTGAAGGTGCATTGACCATCTTGACACTATGACCATGTTAAATACATTCTTTTAATCCAGGACACCTGTTACAAGCGATGCGGTGCACTGATCTCACTCCATCAAACTACCAGACTATGGTGTTGATGTGTCCATGTCTCAACAATTGTATGTACTGCTGTGTGTGTAACTATGTTTAGAAAGATTTTGAGTGCAATGAGTGAGAAATGTTTGTAAAGTGAGGTGAGGCTGGAGCACTGTATTTTATAAGTGTACAAAATAAATAAATAAATGAAATAAATAAATGTTTGACTTTTGTTTTCATGATTTGTGAGGAATAGCAGGACACATGACAGAATGTGATCAGATGAAAGGATAGTTATGCATGTAAACAAGTGTATGGATAAAATGTGTGTAAGAGGTATTGCTGTAGATAGTTTGGTCAAAAATTTGGACCAACTGCTGTGATGAGGTATTAACAGTGATGGTGCTCTTCATGCTGTATGGGATTTAGGTTAACAAGTGCTTATTCCATAATGTAGAGGATTTGGATGCAGAGAAGGGTGGTCCTTGGGAAGACTTGAACTTTAGGCAACTGTGTTTGCATCATATTAAATATATGATGAAACTGTGATTGCAGAGATGCAGCATTGAGGTTGTAAACAAAACAAAAACAATTATTTATGTAAAATACAAGATACACAAACAAATTATGTGAACAAAACAGTAACAGAGTAATAGTAAAAGTAGGTGTTTTGGCTAATGCCCTAGTCAGTACAAATAATTTAACATTTTAATACTTATGTTTACTTATTTGCACTGGTAAAGGCATTAACTTAAATGTCAACTTGTGTCTATCAATAGCTTTAATTTATTGTTTTGATAACACAGTTTGTTTGTGTATCATGAATTTATTTAAAAGCTTTATTGCAGTCCTATTCTAAATGATATAATAAACTATGTTTGTACTTACAACAACTAGTGAGCTAATTAATTAATGTTTTCAATTTATTATTATCAAACATTGTGTAGTCTCACATTTACTTTAAATCAAAAACATCATCTGACTGTAACAAGTTAATGTCATACATACCCGACTCATCTTTGAGTGTCTGTTCATCCTACAAGCTTTTTTAATATCAACTTCTGTTGTGTTGACACAGCCAGGCTTTAAAAAATATATAAATTATACATATGATGTAGTCTCATGTTTGATGGGTTGAAAAGAGTTTTAAGCTTAAAGTAACACAAGTTTGTCTTTCAGTAGTGAGGTTTTCAATATATTTTTTTTTTATAAATTAGGCACAGTAAACATAATATAAAAAAATAATTACTGAATCGTTAAAAGCAGAATTGAAACAAAATACGATAAATGAGCATTTAATTGCATGAAAATTTGTTTAATTTGCTGATAATTTATAAATTTGAATATTTTTTTACAGATATCAATCAAATACTCTAAGACCCCGCTGTTTCGTAGCGCTGTTTTGATTTAGCACTCTTTTATTTCAACCTAAGGATTCCCCGAAATTGCTCGCAGCAATATGGGAATTCCCTGAAATTGTCTGCAGTGCTAGGTTTCCAAATGGTTCTATACTGACACATTTTTAATTTTTATAATTTGAAACATTTGTTTACATTCTTGTAAGTATTATAACGATTAATAGTGTGTCAAATATAATGATCTTAAGTTTTTATCATGGATGATAATGAAAAACAAGAAAAGAAAGCAACTAGAAAATACATTTCACTGGAAACTAAAATGCAAGTAATTAGAAAATTGGATTCTGGTGAATGTCAATCTTAAATTAGTGCTGCATTGAATTTGGCAACTTCAAAAATAAGGACAATTCTTAAGAATAAAAAGAATAAAGGAAAAATAATGTCTTCGGCAACTGCAACTACGTCAAGCTCTGCAATTAGAATTACCCGTTCTAGATATAACATTATACAGGTAATGGAAAAACAACTTTCTATTTCAATTGACAACTCAATATGCCAAAATTCCAAACACATGAGAATCGACTTAATGATTTGACTGACTTAGAATTTTATTTGTTTTTATAAGTTTATTCATGTATATTGTTTTTTATTTTTATGAGAAATAAATGTTTGGTTTTATTTTTATTCATAAAAAAACCTAATTATTAAATTTAATACCAAATCAATTTTCTATCCATCTTCCCCTAACCTCATTATTTACATGTTAAGATATCATTGTATAGCGCTGTTTTGCATTATGCTCTACTTTGATGAAACGTATCCCCCGCGTTAAGCAGGGTCTTACTGTAGTCCCGATTAAGAGACTTAATTTACTTTTGAAATTTTTAACCTAATTTTTCATAAGTTAAATAAACTGATTAGTAATTAAAGCTATTTTCTTGCTTGAACCAAGTAGGATTCAATAGTATAACATTGTAAGTTGCTCAAAGAACAAGCAACTCAAAATAACAATGCTAACTGATCTGAATGCAAATAAATATAATTTTTTAAAAACAGTTAGAGTGAATTGTTATAAATGTGTCAGTTACAAGCCATTAAACACAGGAAGGAATCTGGTGTTAGTAACATAAATCCTTTCTTTCTTAAGAACTTAATGCAACTGAATTTATGTTTAAAAGAAATACATTTTGTTAGAATGGTCATTTTGGCTGAAATGTTTATCTCAGTTAGCTCATAATGTGTTACCTAATATTACGTTACCTCATATTTTATCACTGCTGGTACACATTCATTTTCAAATAATTTACAAGGAACTTTAAAGTTTAAGGAATCAAGATGAGAACAGTTAAAATCACATACCACAGGCCGATGTACATCCCAAAATGCTCTTTCTTGACTATCAAGAACTTTTCGTTCCAATTTATCTCTTTTCTTATCAACTCTGAAAATAGTATAACACATTTATTTGTTGTTCTTTTTTTCAAATTTGTGAGATGTTTTTTTGTTTTACAGAAATAAAATATTGATTGACTGCTTTAAACAATTAACTAAGGTTTTAGATTAGGTTTGCAATTCATAAAATTGTCATTAAATAATTTGCTTTACTTTCATAAAAAATTAATTGTTTTCATGTTAAACTAATTGTCAGTATTAATCTCTAAAACATATGTATAAAATTGTATCCTTTTGATTAGTTTTTAATTTTAATGTTACACAAGAGCATAAAAATGAAACTACTTATTACTTGAGATTTTAAATACACACACTCACAAACAATATTTCAACTAAAATGAATTACTATCAACCATCCCCCCCCCCCCAACCTTAATATTAAATTTGGTAAACCTTGGTCTCTAGAACTAAGTCTCATTTTATGAAATACAAGTACAAGTGGGGGGAAAAGTTATGTTTTAGTTTTTTTCTGGGTTCTCACTTTGCCTGGGCCTCTGCTTGCATAAATATGAACTCCCATTTTCTGGAAAACATTTTCTGTAATCTGGCCAGGTTTTCAGCCTCATAATCTGCCAACTCCAGTCTTTGCTTGTTCTGCATTGTCCTCTTGCATAAATAAACAGCTGAAATAGACAATTTTAAGAGCCAAATATTACCATATACTACTTGTGCATTACAGAAATAAAAAAAATATGATTGATGAGGCCTACTGTTTCTGCTAGGCAATTGTTAAGCATTGTTTCAGAGTGGAACTTGTGTTTGCTATTTAATTTAAAGTGCCTTTTCTTATCTATACAGATAATCCTGTACAGAAGATTATTGCGTCCACAGACCATGCCAGTCTGTTGGGTAAGTGATTCAGTGTTCCCAGGCTACAGCTATGAGGGTTCCATGCTTTTTCCAGCTGCCTTTTTTTCCTTAACTAGTGTTAGGTACCCATTCAGAGCTGGGTGCACCAGGGAACAAATTCTTGCCTTCACGTAGATTTAAACCCATGACCATTGGTACACAAGCCAAGTGTGCATGCCATTCAACCACTGTGCCCCTAAAGTGGTGTTTACTATTTTAATGAAATATATTTAAAATATATCGTAAAATGTAAACATTTCTTCAGATAGTAAAAGTTTATGATGATAATGAGTTTAACTGAGTCTAAGCAATTGTCAGAAGCTGTGACTCTTGTCATACCCATTTATTTGTCTTTACACATAGGATGTACATCAACAAATAAGGTCTGGTACCACTTTTCAAACAAGAATTAAGATGTGGCAAATGGCAGTTGTCTTTTAAAAAAAATAATAATAATGACACGCATATTTCTGTACAGTCATCATCATTTTTTTAAATTTAACCATTTAAAAAAAAAAATTGTTTAGAGGAATGCCTGGGATGAACAATGATTGACTTTTTCCAAAAATTGGATTTAGTTTCATAATAAACATTTGTTTAATTATTTTTTCAGCTGAAATGAAGTGTTCATTGTAACATTTAGTGTTCTTTGATATAAATGATTTGACAGTTGGTTAGTTAGGCATGCACTCAGAAAACCATTCAATAGAATCTAATTGCCTGAAATACTTTAAAAGAAAATAATAAGTTAAAGAAATAAAACATTTATCTTTTTTAAAATAAAAGGAATATGCTAATGATCTAAAAAAAAAAATAGTACTGTGAAAGACAACTAAAATGGATTAAATTTTTTTTTTAAAAAAGAAGAAATGGCTGTTCCTGGGCTCACGCTAACAGAGTAATACAAAAACCAGTGTAACAGGTCAGATTATACCCCTGACCAGAATATACCTGGGTATAATCTAGCCTAGACCAGAATATACCCGGTTATAAGCTATCCTTGGCCAGAATATAACCAGGGGTTAAACTGGCCTAGGCCAGAATATACCCCTCTAGGCCCTTTGACAACATGAGAATATATAGTAAAAAAATGAATGAATGACTATTTAGACTTTGTATAGATGTTTTAGCTTTGTCAGAGAATTTCAACTAATTTCTTAAGTAGGAAAGACGTTTAATTTACAATAAAATAATAATACTAAAATGATTAATTTTATTACGATCTCTGATAGGACGGTCACTTTTTATCTAAAGTTACAGTCTACAGCCTATAGATGGAATGAGCCTTTATTTTTAAATTTTTAAATTGACTAATTCAAGCAATACAAGATTTGATAATTTTTATTAAAAAAATTTAAGGGCTTTTCAAACACTTTTAAAAAATTATTTTGAGTATGGCAATCAGGATTTTTTAAATTATTGAATTAAATTATGCATGAATGTTGTTGTTTTTTCCTCATACATTTTAAATGTTAGTGGCAACAATGGTTTAGGCTTATCTTCATTATGTTTTTGAAATAAACATTTCACAGTGTCTTTCCCTTTTCTTTTGATTGCTAAATATAGCTGAACTGCAAAGCACTTAAAAGAATGGTGCAAGACTAAAAAAGTGGGAAACATAGTTTGACTTCCCCAATGTTGCTTGTCGTATTTCAGAACTTTTATCTGTAGCTCGGTTTGCCTTAAGTGACGCGACATCTTAAGACTTTCAAAAGAATCCTTTGTTCCAGTAAAGCAATAAACAGGTTTATTCACTCAATCAGTGCCTTGATGATTGTGTTCTAGGTAGTGTCAATAGGAACCAAAAAGAACAAGAGATCACAAGTGATACAACTTTTCCTGACACTAATGCAGATTAGGGCTTTTAACCCATTAAAAATTTCAAGAAATAATTATGTAGTGCCTGAATAAATTAATGTTATATGAAAAAATAAACAAATGCTGATTCCATAAGATATATTTGTATAGACTGTAACTTTTGATCTAGAATCATCTGAATAAAAGAATTCATTTATGACAGAATCATTTTAAATAAAAGGTAATGCTTGTTTCATTCATCGCAAAATATTTTATAATTTTTATTCTAATGAAAATGATTTCGCTACTTTAGAAAAGAATTTAACTTCTCTGACAGAGCTAAAACATGAATAGAAAGTCTATAAAGCCAAAAAATTTTTTACTTTATACTCCCATGTTGTCAAGCGGGTATATTCTGGCCTATACCAGGGTATGTTCTGGTCAGGGGTTTAATCTGGTCTGTTATACTGGTTTCATTTCTTATAAACAGAACTAACAAAAGACTAATTAATTGATTTATTTTCTTTTTAATTTTAAAATTAATTTCTTAGATGAAGTTAAACTTTGAATGCTATAAACAAATTATGTATACTCTAGAAGATATCAGGACAGTAATCTACAAAGTTTCTAATTCTTATATCCTATGAATATCACATATTACAGTGAAACAAGTTTTTAAGGCAATTTTAACAAAAATTTACTTACCATAATCTGTATTTTCTGGTTCTCCACACCTTGAGGGCCAAAAGCAGGGAGTCTGACAATAAGTGAATGATGACATTAATAGGCTGATAGCTTCCCTATATTTTATTAGCTTATAATGAATGAATGCATTTCAATAAAAATAATTATAAACACTTTCCAAAAATTTCAATATAAAAAAATCATGTTAAGCCTGGTCCCTTTTGGAACTCAGGACGTGTTAGCGCATTTTCGTATTATGTATCAGTACTTATGTTAGATACCAGAATTATGCAGTTATCAGTAATTGTGTTTAGATTTTAGACATATTTTTATGAATTTTCTTGTGTAATGAATATACCTGACATTTTTAAATTTAAAAGTCATTTCTTTACATTTTAAAATTTTTTATTTTCTCTTTAACCTAACTACAAGTCACCACAAATGATGAAGTAAAACTCTCTAAACTTTTACACATATTTTAATGACGTCAACTAAAAAAAACACTAATTAATTCTTTTGCACGATTTCACACCACTCTTGAATGCTTGAAAAACTATGTATTCGACTTCCGGCAATGGCGCCCGTTCCTTGTGCCAGTGTTAACTCTCGATTCGCAAAGTTTTTTGGTAGTTTTAACGGGGTTTTTTAACGGATCGAGTAACTGAGTGTTGATGCACCAATGGCAGGTCAGGACATACAAAAAACATATATACATCATGGGTCTAGGACTTATGGATCCTGTGATCATGGTGATGACAGACAGACGGACAAAACGGGGGCAATAGCGATTTCGACATCTCGAAAATGCGCTAAAAATCATAATCATTTACTTTATAAATAATCTAAGCTTAACAAATCCCAGTTAAACTGACTTCACCCGGTCTAAAAACTATCAGTTGATTTTTTCCCTCCATTACCTCGTGGTCATAGGGGGTTCTAATGTTTCCATTAGAACTTTCTCAGGGCTTGGTAGACCTTAGCGGTGCCCATCTCCTCTCTAGGTCAGCAGAGGACTTTTTAGGGATAGTTATTCATCAACATATTTTATTGTGGCTTTAACGTGGGCTATATATCAGGCCCCTCAGCTTGTGAGGTGAGCGCACTTTTTTTACTTTGCTAACCAGCTGATTTTAACCCCTTCAAAACCAGCCCACTCCAAAAATCTTCAGCTCTTCCCTGAACCCATGTTAGTGCCTAACACCCAATGAAGCAGCAATCAACCATCAGCAAATGAGCAAAAGTGTTCAACCCTCCTCCCTCGACCCAGATATTACCAGAGTTGACAGGTCAGCATAAAAGAGAGATAGAGAGGTAGGGGAGAGAGAGACAGAGAGAAAGTGGGGGTGGGGAGATGATCAACAGCATATAATATCATATATGTTGTCAAAAAAGCTAATATTCTATAGAATTGAACAGTTAATTGTTTTTTTTAAATATGCTAAAAAATTAAGGAAACATACCATGGAGATATGAATTTATGCAAAGTGTGAAACATAAATATCAAGTGTAAATTAATGAAATGTTGAAGTGAACCAAGAGCTTTAGAAATTGAAATGCTAATGAAGATAAAAGATAATTGACAACTTTCTTGGGTTCATTGGCCTAAAAGCACTTAAAATAATTTCCATAAAAATTTAATTAAAGTTGCGAAATATAACAGTAAATGAAATGAGCAATTTATCAGAAATATCATAATTAAACATACATTTAACTTCATACCAACATTCTTCCTAAAAATTCTTACAAAACTATTTAGACATTTACCAACGAAAGGTGTTTAAAATCCGCAACTATACTGATAGATAAATTAATGATATTTAAAGTTTGTTAGTTTGTTTTAGTGTACGGGTGGGGCTTAAGAAACCCATAAAATGACAAACTGGCATATTTATGGGTAGCAGGAGGTAACCCAGGCCGCTGAATGATGAAGTGTGCAAAAGCAGGGGCCTAACGTAGAAAGCGTTGCAAGATGTGAGTTTGTCTTGTATATAACTTGTAAGAACTACTGGTGAAATTTATACTAGTACTGTTTTTTAAAAAAAATGGTTTGGGGTTAAAAATGTGTCCTTAATCACTGGTCTTCATTACCGAATAACATTTCCGATGAAATTGATGGACTTTGTGCCTCATGAGTGAGTGCAGTCCTTTGGTTAATGCTGATAGAGATCAAACGATCTCATGGACATTTTAGTCATCTTCAATCATGTTGAGGTAGCAAAATCTATTATTTATTTTAACTTACAAGAAGGGAAATCTGTAAACTTCTGGACGCTATTTACTATTGTATAATTTTGATATACATTTGTTAAGTGTTCAGGTTCCAAATTTCTAATGTACCAGACTCCTACAACATTAGTGGAATCCTTGTCAAACAATAAGTCGACCAACAAGCTGTCCCAACAAGCGGACCGACCAACAAGCGGACCGACCAACAAGCTGAACGACCAACAAGTCGAACGACCAACAAGTCGACAGACCAACAAGCCGAGCTTCCTGGATGAATCTGTACGTGGCACCTGCGGCCGTTGATATAGAGGTCAGCGAACCACCAGGTATGACCCAGTTAACAATTTTCATTCGACACTTGGCTGCACCACTCGACACTTAGCATACGTTTCTGGACATTATCAAAGTAAGAGTATGGAAAGATGCGGCTCTGAGCAAATTGGTCTAGCAGATGTGGCCAGTTCATGTTTGGAAAGCGTCCAGTTTGATTAATCTATCCGCCTGAGTTTTAATGCATTCATTATAATTATTTAAAAACAAAAAAATTCAAATAAAAATAACCCAGTTATAATTGAAATAGAATTAGACTGGGTCATTGAGTTGATTCCGCACCGACCCAAGGATTGAACTAATTGACTTTGATGTCACACCGACCTATAAAAGAATGAACTATTTTAAAAGGTAATATTTAATTAATTATTATTGAGTGATTGAAGTCAAAGATAGCTAATGTTTTTTTTTTTAAATAACTATAACATTTCTTTTGAAAAAATGTTTAAAAATTAATTAACCTGCTCAACCCAATAGGTTTTCTGCGATAACTACCACAACAGCGTTGGTTGCAATCATAGCTTAAAAAAGGAGGTGGGTTGGTTCGAGTAGAGCACCGCTCCCCCTCCCCCACCAACTGTTGAGTGCACGCATGATTCCTGTCACTGAATTCTACAAGTCACGCCCACGGTCCGCCTGTCTAATGTATAGAGCACCATACACCGCCCCAAACATATAAGGTCCCAACACACATCACGCCCGAAAACATGTCAGGCCTTAACATATATCACGCTCAACACACCAGGCCCCAACACACATCAAGCCGCAGCACACATCAGGCCCCAACACATATCAAGCCCCTACACATCAGGCCCCAACAATTATCAAGCCCCTACACACATCCGACCTTAATTCACATCAGTTTATGTATTTAGTATTTAGATTAAGCTTCATTTTGCGAAAATAATAATTATGAAAAAAACAAACTTTTGCAGTTTTACAATAACCCCGTTTCTTTCATGGCTACGTAAATGCAAAAGGTCTCTGTACAATATTATGTTCAGGAAATATGGTGACTCAATTTTCAATTATCTTCTTTCGCTTTCAACGATCATGGCGCGCTTTTTTCTTCTTCTCTGAAGTTTTTTTTCTTCCATAATGTTATTCAATGACATAGGGGCACGGTCATTTAGTGTCCTTCCACGCTCAGCTACTCACTGTATTGGCCCGCATTGTAATTGTATTAGGAGTGCAGTGTACTGGGAGTGCACTGAATTGGGAGTGCACTGTATAGGGAGTGCACTGTATTGGGAGTGCATTATCTTGGGAGTACACTATATTGGATGTGCACAACCTTGGGAGTGCACTGTATTGGAAGTGCACTGTATTGGGAGTGCACTATATTGGGAGTACATTGTATTGGAAGTGCACAGCTTTGGGAGTGCACTGTATTGGGAGTGACTGTACTGGAAGGGCACAGCATTGGAAGTGCACCGTGTTGTGAGTGCACTGCAGTGAGAGTGCACTGTATTGGGAGTGCACTATGTTGTGAGTGATTTGTGTTGGGAGTGCGCTGTACTAGTAGTGCACTGTGTTGTGAGTGCACTGTATAGGGAGTGCACTGTATAGTGAGTACGCTGTATTGGGAGTGCACTGTATTGGGACTGCACTGTATTGGGAGTTCACTGTATAGTGAGTGCGCTGTGTTGTGGATGCAATGTATTGGTAGACCATTGCATTTGAAGTGCACTTGGCCATGGTGTCTCGACCCGTCCTACCACAGTACAAGCGAGTCACAAGGGGAGACAAGACAGGCGAGTCACAAGGGGAGACAAGACAGGCACAGTTAGTTGGCCATGGTGTCTCGACCCGCCCTACCACAGTACAAGCGAGTCACAAGGGGAGACAAGACAGGCAGAGGAGTTCGCTATGATTGATCTGGAAAGGAGTCTGGTTGGGCTCCGCGTGGGGGAGTGGAGGCAGTGGAGTGGGGGGGGGGAGAAGGTGATAGAAACGAGAGCAGAACGAACGAATTAAAAGAGTTGTTGTTAAGCAAGAGTGATACGGTTGGTGTGTAGGATTGTGCCGTGGGATGGCGCTGAAGCGGAAGGGTTTACAGAATTGGCAAAATTAAATATTCTTATCGTATTGATTATTCATAAGAGAAATTCCAGCAGAAATAAAAGCTATGGTTGACCCAGCACGACACTTGAGGACAAAGATTTGTGTGTAGGCAAAATGAATGAGTGATTCTATGAAAGTTGGAAAAAACGTTAATTTTTTGTAAAAAGGTATTTCTGTCTGCGTTGTCTCCGTTTGTCTCATGTCTAAGCGCAGTGTCGTCTGTCTGTCGCGGGGGCGCGGTGGTCAAAGTGTTAGTGCGCTGCGGTACAAAACAATTCTAAAATAAAAATATAAATCGGTCACGGGTTCAAACCCCGGTTCTGGCACCCCTACGGGTAGATGATGCTCGTTAAAACCTTGGCTGGTAGTTCATCTAGGAGAAGGAAACTCCGAATACAAATCCTCCGCTGCCTTGCGGCTATACCTGCCTTGCGGGAAAGGCTAAGGGAGTAAACCCTGAAAGAAAATCAGGAATTGGAGCACCTACAGGCGGTCTATACATAAGACTTATGTACATACCGGCAGCTCCTGCGACGCCAATGGCAGCCAAGCTGCATCGACGCAAGTCGTTCCCTTGGTTACACCATTGACGTGGAGAGGGGGGATATGCTGTATGGGCAGCAGCTAATTCTCCATAATACCCGCCCAGGCTTGCATCACCTCTGGAGAGGACACTCCAGCGTCGCCGCAAGGTGTCGACAAAACACGGGAAGCAGCAGTTACCGGTTATAAGCCAAAGCTCAATTGACGTAGAGCTAGGCGCCAGGGGCTGCTTCCGACGGTGGGAGAGACTACCAATGTCTCACTGGACAGCTACCGCCCGCCTCAAACTGGGCAGCCCCCAGTCAAATAGGTGCTATCCCGTCATGGCCTGCCTTCTCCACTGGGTGCGTGGAGATTAGAGTACCACTCAACAAGTGGGCCACTAAGCCCTGCACCAAGAAATACAAAAAAGAAAAAGAAGACCCCAGCTCTTCGAATCGCTAGCTGGAACGTGAGGACTATGTGTCCCGGCATCACTGATGATCTGCAGTCCATAAACGACACACGGAAGACAGGAATAATCGATAGAGAACTTAAAAGGCTAAAGATTGACATAGCATGCCTTCAGGAGACCAGGCTCCCAGACAACGGTTCACTCAAAGAGGCCAATTACACCTTCTTCTGGCAAGGCAGACCGAAAGACGAACCTAGACAGCATGGTGTGGGTTTCGCTGTTAAAAACACTCTTCTACCATCCATTGAACCACCGTCATCAGGCACGGAGAGGATCCTCACTCTAAGACTCAGAACAACTGCGGGCCCAGCAAACATTCTTAGTGTGTATGCCCCAACACTCTATTCAACTCCGGAAGAGAAGGACCAGTTCTATGGAGCGTTAGACCAGGCAATAGCCGGCATCCACAAAGACGAGGCAATCTATCTCCTAGGAGATTTCAATGCTAGAGTGGGGAGCGACCACGAAGCCTGGCCCACCTGCCTTGGACTATTTGGAAGAGGAAAGTTAAATGAAAATGGACAAAGGCTTCTGGAATTGTGCTGCTCACGAGGCTTGTGTGTGACCAACACTTTCTTCAAGTGCAAGGATATACATCAAGTATCTTGGAGACACCCTCGATCCCACCAATGGCACCAGCTGGACCTCATTATCACCAGGCGTGCACAACTAGCTAGCGTCCTACTCACTCGCAGCTATCACAGTGCCGACTGTGACACGGATCATTCCCTTGTCGCCAGCAAAGTACGAATAATGAGGAAAAACTCGTACCACACAAAGAAAAAGGGAAGTCCACGCATCAATACCTCCTGCATGAAAGACCCTGCGATAGCGCAGCTGTTCAAAGACAAGGTGAAGGAAAGTCTCTCAAAGATGTCCCCATGCGTCACCATTGACTCCAAATGGACGCAACTGAGAGACACAATCTATACATCCGCAATACAAGCCTTTGGCAAAAAATCTCACAAAAACACGGACTGGTTTGATGAACATTGGGACGAGATGAAACCCGTCACTGAAGCAAAAAGGAAAGCTCTTATGGCTTACAAGGAAAAGCCTACACCTGACAATTTGCATGCTTTAAAAACAGCTAAGTCACTTGCCCAAAAGGTTGCACGTAAATGTGTCAATACCTACTGGCTTAAGCTCTGTTCCAGTATACAATCAGCTGCAGACATGGGCAATGCAAAAGTCATGTACGAAAACATCAAAAAGGCAACGGGCCCCTTGACGTCAAAAGCTGCTCCCCTAAAGTCCAAAAATGGAGAAATTATTCAAGACCAGGCAGCACAGCTAAAACGGTGGGTTGAGCATTATCTGGAATTGTATTCAACAGTTACCACAGTCTCCAGCACCGCTCTAGATGACATCCCAGATATGCCACTCATGGAAGAACTTGATGTCGTGCCCACACAGGAAGAGCTGAGCAAAGCAATTGACAGTCTAGCTTGTGGAAAAGCGCCTGGGAATGATGGAATACCACCAGAGGTTCTAAAGAGTGGCAAGACAGCTTTACTCCAACCATTGCACGAGATTCTGTCCCTCTGCTGGGAACAGGGCTACATCCCCCAAGACCTAAAGGATGCAAATATAGTGACACTATATAAAAACAAAGGTGATAGGAGTGATTGCAATAATTATCGCGGCATTTCACTCCTTAGTATTGTAGGAAAGACCTTTGCCCGCGTTATACTAAAACGTTTACAAAGCCTAGCATCCCGCGTCTATCCAGAATCTCAGTGTGGTTTCCGGTCCGGTCGGTCTACCATAGACATGGTGTTCTCCATACGACAGCTCCAGGAAAAATGCAGAGAGCAGCAGATGCCACTATACATTGCATTTGTGGACCTTACAAAAGCCTTCGACTTAGTCAGTCGCAACGGGCTATTCCAAATACTGGCAAAAATTGGATGTCCCCCTCACCTACTTGCCATCATCAGACAGTTCCATGAAAATATGCTTGGCACAGTACAGTTCGATGGAGCTAAGTCAGAGGCCTTCCCTGTCAGCAGCGGAGTTAAACAAGGTTGTGTACTCGCACCAACACTCTTCGCAATATTCTTCTCTGTACTTCTTCGATACGCATTCAAGGATAGCAGTGAGGGAATCTGGTTACATACCAGAGCTGATGGAGGACTTTTCAACACTGCCCGCCTCCGAGCCAAGACCAAAACGACGGATGTCCTAATTCGAGAGCTACTATTTGCGGATGATGCGGCACTAACAGCACATACAGAATCTGGTTTGCAACAACTCGTGTCAAGCTTCTCCAATGCCTGCAAAGAATTTGGTCTGCAAATCAGCTTGAAAAAGACAAACATCATGGCCCAAGACACTCGACCTCCTCCTACCATAAATATCGATAATGAAAACTTGGAGGTTGTGGACAGCTTCACCTACTTGGGATCCAAGGTCTCCAATACACTGTCCATTGAAGAAGAAATAAACAGCAGAATTGGCAAGGCAGCCGCAACAATGGCTAAACTAAATAAGCGGGTCTGGCAAAACACCAAGCTAACGGAGAAAACCAAACTGTGCGTCTATCGAGCCTGTGTCATCAGTACACTACTATATGGGAGCGAGACATGGACCACTTATACATCACAAGAGCGTAAGCTTAACAGCTTCCATTTGAGATGCTTGCGCCGCATCCTTGGTATTAAATGGCAAGAAAAAGTGCCTAATAGTGAGGTACTAACGCGTGCCAATACCCAAAGCATGTTCTCAATTCTTAGTGAAAGACGCCTGAGGTGGCTAGGACATGTCAAAAGAATGAGCCCCGGCCGCATCCCGAAGGACCTCCTATATGGTGAACTTGCTTCAGGAAAGAGGAAAACAGGTCGCCCACGCTTGCGATTTAAAGATGTCTGTCAAAGGGACATGAAAGCAGCCAAAATACATACAAGTGACTGGGAGTGTAAGGCAGAAGACCGATCTACGTGGCGCACAGTTGTCAAAGAGGGCGTCATAGTAGCCGAGGAGCGAAGAATGGAGGAGGCTGCAGACAGAAGAGCTAGGAGAAAGGCCAAAACATTTGGAAGCACAGAACTCGTGTGTAAAAACTGTGGCAAAGACTGTCACTCAAGGATAGGACTGCACAGTCACTCGAGGAAATGCAACCCAACCCAACGGTGATGCACCATCGTCTCGCGAGACGGAAGGATGCCGGATAT
>MUZC01000288.1:355208-365938 GCA_002072015.1 Radix auricularia | reverse complement strand
AAAAATACAAATCCGTTAAAACATGTGCATGCTTGTATTTTAATTGAATGCTTGGTACAATTAAACCAATAACTGCATTTAAATGTTTAAAGGGTAAGTATTTGAATTAAAAAATAAATTTAAAACGAATTGTTAAAAATTATTTGTTAAAATATACCCCACCGACGAGGTCTGATTACTAAAATATGAAATTAAAATTAAATTCAACAAGTATTTGTCAATGAAAATGTCAGTACCTCATTTAAAGATAATAAAAGAACATTTTTCTGAGTGAATAAGTATTCAAATTTTTAAACATATAATTCATAAGCTTTGTAATTGTCTTTGTCATCTATTTGTCAGTGGTAGAAATTTCAAGTTTTGTGATTGATTTTGAATTTGATATTCTCTTATATTTATACTTTATACCCATAATTATCTTTGTTTTCTTATTTAATTTTAATTATTGAAAATTAATTTTATTTTGATTGATTTGTAAAAACATATTTTATGTTAATTGTCTTTGTCAATATCTTTGTAAAAAAGATAAAAGAGGATGGTGAGTGATAATTTAAAAATATGTATTATAATAATAATTATATTATATTTCCCCGCACAATCCAGTAAATCTAAAATAAAAGGATAATAATGTCTTTATCATTATTTATTACAAGGTTATTACCTACTTAGACTTAATTTTAGACAAAAGACAAGACTATTACTAATAGTTTTCTTAATTTAAATTAATAGTTTATAGTTATAGTATTTGAATGTGATAGTAATCTTGTATAGTATAATTATAACTATAGACTATAACTGAATAATTGTAAGTGTATTATAGTAATAGTACATGTATAGTGTAATTAAAAATATATAATTAATTAGTACTATATTACTAGTCCACAACCAAATAAAATCTAAGAAAAATGTAACAAAATTAGTGAATTACTGGCATCTTTCTATAACTTATTTAGTTCTGCCCAAATAACAATAAAAAGTCATCAATAACAGAAGCCATTTTTCTTCTGTTTGCTATTGCAAGGAGAGACTGGATTGCATGTGAATTGTTTTTTGGCTCGCCTGGCTTTTTCCCGCTTTTACTATAAACACCAACTGCGCGAGGGATTAGGCGCGGTTTTCTGGCGCGAATAACCAGATCACGGCAACCCGCCTACCCCCCGCCTCTATAAACGTACCCTAAACGTTGTGCCGTCTGTCTGTCTAAACGTTGTGCCATCTGTCTGTCTAAACGTTGTGCCGTCTGTCTGTCTAAACGTTGTGCCGTCTGTCTGTCTAAACGTTGACCGTCTGTCTGTCTAAATGTTGTCCCGTCCTTCTACATAAATGTTGTGTCGTGTTGACAACATAAAGTTACCTGGAAGCGATAGTAGGTGTTGTCGTTTTTGACGGTCAGCACGTGGTCATCGATGGGGAAGAAGTAGCCGTGTGAGGACATGAGGTGGGCGAGGTGGAGCGCTTCAACTGGGGAATACATCAATATGAGTTGTCAAATAATTGTGTGATATTCATTGTGGCATTCATTAAAATATTGGAGACAATCATAGCGGCATTCATTCAAATATTAGTGCCAATCATTGAGGCATTCATTAAAATATTGGTCGCAATCATTGTGCCATTTATTAAAAAATTGGAGGCAATCATAGATAACATTCATTTAAATATTGGTGGCAATCTTTGTAACAATCATTCAAATATTGGAAGCATTCATTCAAATATTGGAGGCAATCATAGTGACATTGATTGTGGATTGGTGGAATTGTAATTTTAAAAACAACACCATGATTTTCATATTTAACACGGACAAAATAATCAATTAAAATACTGCTGTAGGAAGCAACAATAATATACTGGTAAACCCCATTCCTTCAGCTTGCTGTATCTGGAAGCGAGGCGTCCCGCCCCGCCGATACACCTATCGGAACAAAGAACAGAACCCCATTTAATACAGAACCAGAAACTCAACTGCAGTTATTTTAAATTCTAACATAAAATTAAAAAAACAACAACATTGCAACATATGAGAACACGCTTCTCATTAAAATTAGAAGCTGCAGTATTGTTTCATGTCATGGTATTGTATTTAATTTCTTCCCCACCTTCACCCCTAACCCCAGTCGAACCACGCACTGATAAACAAAGCTTACAAGAATTGAGTTTAGGGGCCACCCACAAAGAAACTTTGATACTTATTGTCAGGGCTCCGTGGGCTCCTACAGTAGGCTGCTATATAAAGGATGGTGGAGCTGTAAACAAATTTACGTAGAAATAGAGGGATCAGTGGCGTCACTAGGGGGTGTAGTGGGGGCTGGCCGCCCCGGGTGACACCATCACAAAGGGTGACACCAAAATGTAAATTTCTATTTGATCCCGTTATTTGGCACTGGAAGACTCGGGGGAATTCTATGGGGTAAGTCGTGAGGGGGTGACACCATGAGCTACCGCCCCGGGTGACAACAACCCTAGTGACGCCTCTGAGAGGGAGGCTATGGAAGGTTCATTGATACTGTAAAATAACATGTGGATTTATTAACATGAAGATTTTACTTTTACTTGGTGTTTTAAGCACAACACATTTAATGAGTATTTCTGTTTATCTGATAGGTTTTTAAAAATGCACAACCGCCAAATTTTGTTTCATGTCCTCTGTGCTTATAACCTGATAGAATCTATTACTCAGTCAATTGATGCCATTATTTTTATTTTTAAACATTTGTCCCAATCTTTTGTTTTTCGATGATCCACCCTTCCAGCCGCCCATCCACGCCCCTGCACTGTCAACAGCCTAACTCACCTTGATCCTCCACGTCCAGGTTCCGCATCATCCAGCTGACCAGATCTTGGCCTGAAACACAAACAATTGATGGAAAGTCGCACCGATGACAAAGTAATACGGAGACATATCCACTCCTGGTAATGAATTCTGAATAAACAACCAAAGTTATTCCTTCACCAAAAACGTTTTGCCTGCCATAACTTCTTTCGTAACAGCTGACCAAACACAAACACACACACAAAAAAAAAAAAAAAAAAGCGGTTTTAAAAAAATATTATTTAAAAAACCACCATAAAAAAGTCACGATCGCCCCCCCGCCCTCAACCAATACCAAATCATTTTTTTCCTGTAATCTTACATTGGTGAGTTTACTAATATTACTTTTCACTAATTACATTTTGACGACCAATGGCTGAATCGTTATTTTACATAGTAACACATTGTTAATCATATATCATTTTTACTGATCAACAAGTTTCAATCAAATAATTCCCTTTCAAGTTAAATATTTGTACGATTGAATCTGCCATGTACAGTGAGAGGAAAAAAAGTGATTTATTGAAAAACAATATCCAACATTGATATAAGGTCCCTTTATACACACATATATTTATAATATCGTACACATTAAAGCTCTTAATGTGTCTCTCAAAACTTCTCCTTGGTGAGCTTTTTATTAGATGAATGTCATTGGTGGACTATTTAAAAAAAAAATTGCATTTAGTTTGACGGGCGCAACAACTTTCGTGTGTTAAGATGTAGGCCCACTGAGCGAATGAAGACAAGGAGGTTCACTTCCCGAAAGTAGGGGTTTTCAATATTTTATAACGTGTTGTTTTTGTTGTTGTTATTGATTGTGTGTGTGTGTGTGTGTGTGTGTGTGTGTGTGTGTGTGTGTGTGTGTGTGTGTGAGCTCGTGTGTATGCGTGCGTGTGTGTTGTTCAATGGTCAATAATAAGGACCAAACACAGGCTGCAGCTTTTAAAAAAAATCTTTGTTTAAGGTATTGGCTGGTTTACTTGCGGCCTGATCCTACGTGTCAAACGAGAATCATGGATGGGCATTTCAATCACGAATGACATTGTATTTTCATAGTACCAAGGCTTCTGCCAGCGTTTCCACCAACGTTGCAGTTGCTTTATTACTTAAAATTGATTAGGTCTCTAGGTATTCATTAGGGCTATTATGAGTTGCAGGATATCAATGTTTCTTCTAAGGGTCGCTGGTCCGTGTAAAAAATAATAAGCTAATGTGCAACGTTGCACAACAACAATTTTTTGGTGCAAAATTTTATACCCCACAAAAATATAAAAATTTTGCCTCACGGTAATTCTAAACTGCTGCGCGGCGTGTGTCACGCGCAAACGCGAAGTTTCAAGGGAGCATTGGCAGGAATACAGCTCAACCGTGTTCCAGCCATATCACGTTCTCATTTAATCCATACACTCCCATGTGTACAAATTATCTGATCAAATCATATTCTGATATTTCGCTGGGCTGCTGGTTTCTTTTACTTCTTTTTCCTTTCGTTTTCAAGTCAGCGGCGCCTTTCGTATCAACCTAAACTTACCTTCAATCTTGAGCTTTAGAGTCGTGATAAGAACTTACTCTACAGGTCAGTGGTTCTCATTCATTTGTGACCAAGACAGTTTTTAAGGTATGTTGAATCCTCCTATTTTTTTGTATCTCCCCACATCCTCACCCCCCCCCCCCCCCCCCGCTCGTCTTATTTTTATCCACCAGTTACAGACTGGTACATAAGAATATATCGATGTAAATTTATTTCCCTAAAATTATAAATTTAACTATGGTATTTTATTCCGTTGTCAGTATGGACGAACATACTTCCCAAACAATCTATTCATCATTTACCCCACAACATGAGATACAATATGAGAAGAGGCTGGAAGCAACAGAAAATGAGCTGTTTTTTTTTAACGTAAATTAGGGGCCTATTTTTGACGTCACGCTATTTTTGACCATTTTAACTGCCCCTCCCCCATGTCACAAATTTTCAAACCTCGGACTCCCACATCCCTAAAGTACGGCCTGCTATTTGAACAAAAATATTGTTTTTAAATCCTTTATATTAACTTTATCGTCGTCTCGTGGTCCGAACGACGGAAAAACAAAAGTAAAAAATGACCCATTTCCCGTGATGCTATCAAGCTAAAATTTTGCACATAGATTATCGTGTCACCTAACAACGCATTGTATCAAACTTTCAGATCGATCGAATGTACCGTAATAAAATTAATGCACTTTTAGTTTATCTCTAGATAAATGTATAATGTATAATAACCACACCCCCTTATATAAAGGATTAATAGTCAAAAACTTTGTTTTTACGGGTTATTTTTTTATAAACAAAATCTTTTTTATATAACTCACGTAAACAACCATTTGCAAATGAACTTGACGAATGACACACGCTGTGGTCGAAAGATCACAAAGGGCAAGCGGAGTGGGATGAAAAGAAAAAAAAAGTTGGGGAGGGGGGTTGTGGTAACAATGCTTCTTGCGTTCACTTGCGTTGTTCCTTCGCAGCAAAACATATGATTCGTAGTGTAGTGGTTATCACGTCCACCTTGAACGCGGAAAGTCCTGGGTTCAATTGTCTGATGGAACAATTTTAAAACAAATTAAATGTTTTTCTGCTTATTCTTTTCCCCATTTTTTGCGAACGTGACTAACCCTAGAGTCGGAAAATTACAATTTATGGTTGGCAAGGGATGGTAGTAAAGGGTGGAGGGACAGGTAACAACAATCGCTGTGCACATATATTGACTCGCTTTTATTTTTCATTACTTCGTGCTGCTGTTTGTTTCCGCTCTCTAATCATCCTCCCCCGTTCTTTGCACTATCTATGATGAACAAGTCTGGGACGTATGCTACGCTGCGGGTCATCTTGTAATTTAAATGTTTTTAATATAAAACACCGTGACATCACAAATGGCCTGACAGCCCTTGTCATCCATTCTTACACCCCCCCCCTTTTCTGGAGCGTGACATGGACGACTTCTTATCATTTTTTAATCATGTGAGAAGTAAATTTTTTTAAACTAAGAAGAGACGCCAAGTATAAGAATCCCTGCTTTATCACATGCAACGTTTTAGCCAAGTACTTCACATGCCTTCAGGAGTTATGTCCCTTAGGCGTGTTTCCATTTTCTATGGTATGACTTCCTTGATCGCATGCGGTGAACTAAGTTAGCCAACTTATAAGGAAGTGACTGCAGTTTATAAACATTTTTCTTTTAAGTCGAGATTCGATGACTTAGCAGTTTTGAGTAAAAACATATTTTAAAAAAACAACATATTATATTTAAACAATCACACGTGTCTTGCATTAGATTTAAATTCCATCGCATGGGGAAGGAGGGGGGCATACAGGGCTGTACGCCAAAAGCGGCATTTCAGGGGCGGTATTTAAGGCCCATGGCGGGTTTCTTGTCGTGGAATGGGGGTTCGGCTCTTGCCCCAGCAACGCCACGGCTTTGATGTGATTAGAGATGCGATATTTGTCATTCTTGGCTTGGGACCAAGATTGGCTAACCTCGCCGCAAGCATTTCTCCGTGATATCTGCACTTTTTGAGATGCTCTCGCACAACGACCGGCCTCTTCCAATACGTATTCCCGTCGGTATAAGAAAAGATGATAACCGCAGAATGCGATACTTAGGTTAAATGAAATACCGCATTCATTTGCTTCTAGAAATAATAAAGGATTTTTTTCTTAATGATAACGCTACAGCGCGTTTTACGAAACAATAAGGAAACGTTTAACGGGAACCGTTCAAACCTATCCAAAGTGTAATAATTATATACAGGAAGAGGATAGCCCGCGATGCCCTTGTAAAAACTTTACCCCTCCTTATCTAACTTTTAAGTCTCTTGCCAAACCAATAAGTCTCCTTGCCAAACCAATAAGTCTTCTTATCAAACCAATAAGTCTCCTTATCAAACTTTTAAGTCTCTTGCCAAACCAATAAGTCTCCTTGCCAAACCAATAAGTCTCCTTATCAAACCAATAAGTCTCATTATCAAACCAATAAGTCTCCTTGCCAAACCAATAAGTCTCCTTGCCAAATCAATAAGTCTCATTATCAAACCAATAAGTCTCCTTGCCAAACCAATAAGTCTCATTATCAAACCAATAAGTCTCATTATCAAACCAATAAGTCTCCTTATCAAACTTTTAAGTCTCTTGCCAAACCAATAAGTCTCCTTGCCAAACCAATAAGTCTCCTTATCAAACAAATAAGTCTCCTTATCAAACCAATAAATATCCTTGCCAAACCAATAAGTCTCCTTATCAAACCAATAAGTCTCATTATCAAACCAATAAGTCTCCTTGCCAAACCAATAAGTCTCCTTATCAAACCAATAAGTCTCCTTATCAAACCAATAAGCCTCATTATCAAAACAATAAGTCTCCTTGCCAAACCAATAAGTCTCCTTGCCAAACCAATAAGTCTCCTTGCCAAACCAATAAGTCTCATTTTCAAACCAATGCATCTCCTTATCAAAACAATAAGTCTCCTTATCAAACCAATAAGTCTCCTTATCAAACCAATAAATCTCTTTATCAAATCAATAAGTCTCCTTATCAAACAATACATCTCCTTATCAAACCAATAAATCTCTTTATCAAACCAATTAATCTCCTTATCAAACCAATAAATCTCCTTATCAAACCAATAAGTCTGCTCGTCAAACTTTTAAGTTTCCTCATCAAACAAGTAAGTTTCCTTGTCAAACCAATAAGTCTTTTTGTCAAACCAATAGCACGAATGTTTCATGCTATGATGACAGATCGCGGTAAACATGCTGGACTAGCATGGACAGTTAGTGTTGTACCATCACATCTCATTTCACCAAGTCATCTTGATCCGTTATACAAACTCGTGGAAACATATGGTGGTCAATTTGTTATTTTTCATGATGCGAATGGGAGCAATAATGAAATGTGACCAATTTTGAAACTGTAATAGTAAAATGTAACCCATTTTGGAAGTGTGATAATAAAATTTGACCCGATTCAGAACTGCAATAATAAATCGTGACCCGTTTTGGAACTGCAATAATAAACAGTGACCCATCTTAAAACTGCAATTATAAATTGTGACCCATCTCTGAATGTCGATATTAAAATGTTACTATTTGTGGAGCGGTCACGGAATAAATAAACTAATAATCAAGGGTGTTTGCTCCGTCACATGCACTTATCTTAATACCCCCCAACCCACCGATTCCCGACAATTTACTATAAGACGGGAATTTTTTTAACACATCCCACGTTTTTAAATCCTTTATATTAACTCGTGGTGTCTGGTTGAGCACTTGCTTGCTCGCCGAAAAAAAACGTTGGATCGATTTTTTACCCACTTCCTCGTAACTAGCGAGCTGAAATTTTGAAGGCAGACTCATCCCGATGATATAAATAATGTATCAAAATTTCAAATCGATCCAATGCACTGTAATTAAATGATATTTTTTTAGATTTTGTTTTATTTATCTCTAATGTATTATGTTAATTTTTATATAAGAGTGTCGTAGTGAGTATTATGTTCGAAAACCTTTCCTGTCGCGCAATAAGGTGCGCATTATAGTGACATACATACTTTTAAAAAGTATATTCACGATCGGTGCGCATTATATTAAACATGTTTTACGAGAAAACTAGAATTTTGTATTTTCGGATTGTTTTGCTCTAAGTATTATAATAAACATCCTTAAAGTTATGTCTCGTATATAAAGGATTTATAGTCAAAGACTTGGATTTTTACGGCTATTTAAATTATCCAATAAGATAGTCGCAAAAAATAACGTTTCTAAGTAAATGGGCTCTAAAGTGGAGTAAATATCGATACATAATTAATTATATGTTGTTTGTTCAGTAAGAAAACAAGATGGTGTATATATTAATATAACCCTAAAAAGACATTGGCTCTGTATTGAAAACTAAGTGCTGTAATTAAATGACAATAATTACTGTACTATATAAATTATGGGTAATCCCTTATTTCTACGCATTTTATTTTTGTGTCATTAAAAAAATTAAACTTAACTCATTAATAATTATTATGAAATCCTTTTTAAAATTAAAACAGTAGATCTATATTTTTGTTAAAATAAAAGTACTATTATACGATTTGTATGAAATAAAAATGTGTATATTTCACTATCTTCTGGTATTTACAGCGCCATTGTTAATTGTTGGATGTCTCATTTTAAAACCCTTTTTTTAACTAAGAATTAAATTTTTTAATTATGATTTAAGTGTTTCAATTAGTAAAAAGCAAGTTATTTTCAAGTGTTTGCTATAAAAAATGCGTTGAAATAAGGATTACCTAAATTAGGTCAGTCACATACCTGTGAAAACACTTGGGACCTTGGACATAAAACTTTTCACTGTTCTGACCGGAACTCCCGTGCTCTCATCCTGCATGCGGTCAATGATCAACTCCATCTGTGGACATAGAAGAGCACAGACAGTTAAGATTTTGGTAATTGGTCCTTTCGACCAAACGGTTGACATGACTGGACAAAAAATATGGCTGTGTTTCCGTTTGTTCAACGGTTAACATGGGTAAATAGGGTATGAGTGACCCTGACAGAACGTCACAAAACAATGAACGTTTCGGCAAAGAGCCTTCATCAACGAACAAATAATACACAAATAAAACGAATATAAAGAAATAAAAACTTAGCTGCGGTGAAATCCAAAGAGTTAATGAGAGCAGACTAATCTATTAGCCTGATTGCAGTCTCACTCAAAATTTGATAACATGGGTTGACTAAGCACCTTAGACACGGCTCTATTTGACATTCTATCTTATGTTTGGAGAAAAACATTATTTTGGTTTGTGAATAAAAAATAAGTGCTTCGTTGTTTCAATGAGTTGGGATTTTGAGTCGGTTAGTCCGCTTCATTCCAGGAAAACCAACATTCTATCGACATTTAAAACTCAAATAAAAATGCAAAACTAGAAATAAACCATGGATAACTGAAGGACGCAAAAGTCAACAGTGTAGAAAGAACGTCTGTAATAAATTGGAGATGGTCTAGCTAGCACTGTGTCGTTGAGCTGACATTGCAGAGTTTGCCGCTCATACCCCATTACATCACAGGAGTCAAGAAATTGTTTTTAGTGCAGACCACAAAGCGTAGTCTATCAAACTAATTTTATTCCGTCAATTTTTGAACTGAACTTAGTGTTACCAGTAACAAGCCACATAGTGGGGTAGTAAATTAAAAGCAGTGTAATCTGTGATTGGAATACGTGATATTCTCCTTGAACAATACACAGCTCACGACCAGGGCCACAGTCACAGAGACAATAAGAATTCATTGAAGTCAACATTCCGACACTCAAAACAATGGACTTATCTACCACTAGCAATTTGCCCGCGCTTTGCTGCGGGAAGATTGAGTATTAGTGATAAGTGAGTGAGTGCATAAAAAACTATATTTTGGCCCCCAGCGCCAACCAAGGAATAATTTAAATATTATTTCACCTGCTGCCATCGTGGAAGTGTATTTAAAAAATATCCAACGTTTTATGCGTTACCTATATGGGAAATAGGAAAAATAGTGCTTTTCAATTTGTATATAGCACATATTTGGTCCCGGCCCCAATGAGTGTGAATTTTAAAATTATATTACGCTAATATTTTGTCGTGAAAGGGTACCCAACAACTTCCTAAAGTTTTATGCTTCTACCTACATAGGGAATGGGAGAATTAGGGATTTTAAATTTTTATATAGTTAATATTAGGTAAAATCTACATTTTGGCCTCCCAGTCCACAGTAAAGAATGTTTTAAATAACTGTTCACCTGCTACCATCGTGGAAGTGTAGTTAACAAACCCCCAAAGTTTCATGCCTTTGCCTATTTGGAAAATAGGAGAATTATTGATTTTAAAATTTTTATAGCACGTATAAGGAAAAAAA
>MUZC01000288.1:327057-353760 GCA_002072015.1 Radix auricularia | reverse complement strand
CCCCGGCCCCACATGAGCGAGATTTTAAAAGTTCTTCATCGCCAATCTTCGTCATTAGTGGTTATCCAGCAACTTCCCAAAGTTTTATGCTTCTACCTACACGGGAAATAGGAAAATTGGTGATTTTCAATTTTTATAAAGCCCATATGGAAACAATCTTTTTGGGCCCCCGGCCCCACTTGAGAGATATTTAAAAAAAACTTTTTTGCCAAACTTTGTCCACAGTGGGTACACAGCAACTTCCCAAAGTTTCATGCTTCTACCTACACGGGAAGTCGGAGATTTAGTGATGTAAGCAAAAAAAGTTTTTGGGCCCCCGGCCCCACATGATTTATATTTTCAAAATTCTTTTTCGCCAATTTTCGTAGTCAGAGGGTATCCAACAACTTCCCAAAGTTTCATGATTCTACCTACACGGGAAGTTGGAGAATTAGTGACGAATGAGTGAGTGAGCGAGTCAGTCAGTCAGGGCTTTTTCCGGGGCCACGGCCCCCATGAGTAGGAAATTTAACTTTTTTTTTTCAACTTATCGTCGAAAGCATAAAATAAAAATAAAAATTACAAAGTTACATGCTTCTACCTACTCGGGAAATAGGAAAATTGGTGATTTTCAATTTTTACAGAGCCCATATAAGGAAAAACCTTTTTGGCCCCCGGGCCCACATAAGCTAGATTTTTAAAAATCAATATCGCCAATTGTCGTCATTATTGGTTACCCAACAACTTCCCAAAGTTTCACGCTTCTAACTACACGGGAAGTTGGAGAATTCGTGATGAAGGAAAAAACTGTTTTTTGGCCCCCAGCCCCACATGAGTGAGATTTAAAAAGTTCTTTTCGCCAATTTTTGTCGTGAGAAGGAACCCACCAGTCCCCAAAACTTTATGCTTCTACCTACACGGGAAATAGGAAAATTGGTGATTTTCAATTTTTATAAAGCCCATATAAGGAAACAATCTTTAAGGGCCCCCGGCCCCACTTGAAAGATATTTTTAAAAAACTTTTTTGCCAAATTTTGTCCACAGTGGGTACTCAGCAACTTCCCAAAGTTTCATGCTTCTACCTACACGGGAAGTCGGAGATTTAGTGATGTTGAAAAAAAAGTTTTTGGGCCCCCGGCCCCACATGAGCGAGATTTTTAAAATTCTTTTTCGCTAATTTTCGTCCTGAGAGTGTACCCAACAATTTCCCAAAGTGTCATGCTTCTACCTACATGGAAATACCTACTCGGGAAATAGGAAAATTGGTGAATTTCAATTGTTATAGAACACATATAAGGAAAAAGCTTTTTGGGCCCCCCGCCGAACATAAGCGAGATTTTTTAAAATGTTTATCGCCAACTTTCGTCATTAATGGTTACCAAACAACTTCCCAAAGTTTCATGCTTCTACCTACATGGGAAATTAGAGAATTAGTGATGAAGGAAAAAACTGTTTTTGGGCCCCCGGCCCCACATGAGCGAGATTTTAAAAGTTCTTCATCGCCTATCTTCGTCATTAGTGGTTACCCAGCAACTTCCCAAAGTTTTATGCTTCTACCTACACGGGAAATAGGAAAATTGGTGATTTTCAATTTTTATAAGGCCCATATAAGGAAACAATCTTTTTGGGCCCCCGGCCCCACTTGAGAGATATTTAAAAAAAACTTTTTTGCCAAACTTTGTCCACAGTGGGTACACAGCAACTTCCCAAAGTTTCATGCTTCTACCTACACGGAAAGTCGGAGATTTAGTGATGTAAGCAAAAAAAGTTTTTAGGCCCCCGGCCCCACATGAGTTAGATTTTCAAAATTCTTTTTCGCCAATTTTCGTAGTCAGAGAGTATCCAACAACTTCCCAAAGTTTCATGATTCTACCTACACGGGAAGTTGGAGAATTAGTGATGAATCAGTGAGTCAGTCAGTCAGTCAGTCAGTGAGTGAGGGCTTTCCCTTTTATTAGTATAGATAACAGATCTGAAGTGTTCCAACCATCAAGTCCTTCAAGGCTGCACTTTAAACACATCTCTTCAAAATTTATTTTCAACGTTAATGAAACAACATATCTTTTTAATGATTAACGTAGCCTATGTGTTAAGTATTGTCATGCATGCGGTTGTTATGATATAAATGTTTATATTTAATACGATGCTATCTTCATGTAAAGCGCCGTGAGCCCAGTTCCTTACAGGGATACAGCGCTATATAAAAAAAAATCCTATTATTACTATTATTATTATCAAATAGTTGCAACAAGGGAAGCAACTTAATAAGTAGAATATTGTTCCAGAAAAGAAACAAATATTTGAACGCGATATGGTCAAAGATGTCATGCCTGTTATTAGGGGTTGAGTGATAGAAAATAAACCGGCTTCAAACTTTTTGTTGCACTCAAAAAAACTTGGCAATAATTAAAATACATTTTAAAAAAATAATGCTAAAATATCTAAACTATCGCCATTATTATTTTGATGCTGCTACAGTAAGTGAGCTGCTCTCTCCTTTTGGGCGCAACTTACTTTATGTAGGAGCCGTCAAAAATGGAAAGTTGTGGCTAAAACGCTTGAAGAATTCGAGTCATGCGCACCTCCCTTACAGCGTCCAGTTTATGGTAGCCCCGCAAAATAGCCCCTACGACCAGTGACATATCCTCCCTGGAGACCCATTTACATCGCTAAAGCAGCAAGTCTATGTAATAATATAAGCCAGAATCATCAAGACATTGATTTCAAGGCCTTTAAAAAATAAAGAAGTTATTTCTTATTGTTGTTAAATAAGATATATACATGTTTTAAAAAGAAAATGACTTTTTTAAAATGTATTAAAATTTATCTCGATTAGTACTTTAAGAAGGACAGAGTAACTTAAGTTAAAGAAAAAATAACTTGAATGAAATGTAAAAGTCAAACTTAGATTTTCATTTTCTAAGCCTGCAGCGCCCCCACCCAAACCTATGATAAAAGTTCTGTAATAGTATTAGTAATAGGAGCCCAAACGTGATAGCTTAGACCAGGGCTGGCCAGACCTGTAGTAACTGAGAGCCATTATAAAATATAAAAAAATGAAGCATTATCATTATGGGACATTAAACCTGGTTTCCAGGAATCCTTGTTACACATGTTTCATAAATTGTTCTCGCGCCGTAATGAGATCCCAGAAGACCCGCCATTTGACCACTATTGGTTTACGTCATCAACCAACCAATCGCTCCCTTCCAATTCTGGTTTCCTAAATTTGTTTCAACCTTTTGTTCCGGTTAAAAAAATAAAATTAAATTAAAAAAATATTTTTTAAAAAATTTAAAAAATAAAAAAAACTACGATGATTTTTTTATTTTTATATATCAATAATATCATGTACTTCAAATGAAAAGTTTAATTTCATACATTGTTTGAGAGCCACAAAATGAACACAAAGCGGCTCGCGAGCAGTGGTTTGACCACCGTTGGCTTAGTCCTCAAGAGCTACAACTACAACACGCATCTGCATCCCCTTATGACCCATCGGGCTCCATGAACTAGGGGCCACCTTGCTTACACTCGCTTTGATCATTGGGGGAGGGCACGTTTAACCCAGTAAATATTTGGTTAAGTCATAAAACTTCGAGGCTCACCCCCTTTCCCTCAGTTATACTCCTCACCCCACCCCCTTGAACCCCGACCCGAGGCTGAGTTGATTTCAAACAAGAGTTCCGTTTTGAGTGAGTTCCCCTACTGAAATAATTTGATTTTCTCCCTTGCTGTGCACGTGTCAATGACAGGCTAGCGCGCGCCTCTGATCACGGGGAGATGTTTACATTCAAATTTACTCGATTAAGTGCATGCGGTGGGAGAAGTTCAACACACGGAGCGGTTGACCTCGATTGGTAGATGTGTCTGAGACTTAAGGAAACATTCAGATTTCCGAACGGACCTTAAAAGACAGTTTCTGCCACGACATATTTTGCGACAGGGCATTTGAGTTACAAAACAATGTTACATGGGTGCGATGGATTAAAAAAAAAGCGCCGAGAGTCTAATAATATATGCATATAATTCTCCTCGTGGTCCAACCATGCTTACCACCAAGCAAGCTGTCTCACCCAATCGACCAATCAGCTGCCAAGAAAAGGGAAGGGGGGGGGCATCGAGACCAACGATGCATTCAACCGAGGTCAACTACTTTGCTCTTTCAGAACAACAGAGTAGCATGTATTTCGTAGAGTAGTAGTTATTACATTCGCATAACACGCGAAAGGTTGTAGGTTCAAGACCCAGCTAAGACATTACTTTTTTAATTCCTAAAAATGTTTGTGTTTGTGCCCGTTTATTTCCCCCTTTCTTTTCGAACATGATTTCACAACACGCTGTTCATTCATGTTGTTCTGATTTCTTCGTGATTTAGTTTTTGTCTGTCNCCCCCCCCCCCCCCAACCTCTTAATTTCTTTGCACTATTTATGAGCAAGTCTGCGGCGTATGCTATGCCGCGGGCCACATCTAGAAATTATTATTTCTAATTAGAGACGAGCTGGAAAACGCTCCAGACCAGTGGCGTAGCTAGGGATGCAGAGGTGGACATATGTCCCTGGGCGCCACCTAAGGGGCGCCAAAATGAGTATTAAAGCTAATTATTTAATTTTATTCTTGATATAAACTAATATATCTCAAATGCGTTTACACGATTCAATTTTGGAGCTCCTCAACTATCTTCATTACAAGCCCATTTGATAAGCATGATTTTGGCGCCCAAATAGGACACTAAAAGTTCATATTCTATTGGAAAAACAACGTTGGCGCGATATTTAGATAAAAAAGCTTTAGTGTACGAAGTTTCTAGTTTCACAAAATTTGGTACTTCGTGACCATGAGGAACATCTGAATAAGGACGAGGATAAAAATGTTGGGAAATTTGTCACTGCTATCAAATGATCAACTGATAAAAAACACCTACAACTTGCCCAAGAAAATCCAGGTGCAATATCTTATTTATCACCAGAAATTCAAAATGAATTGATTAACCTACATACATCGACTTTAATGAATTCGCTGTTGAGTGAAATCAGAAAAAAAGTACTACGGTATCTTAATTGACTCAACACCCGTTGTAGGACACCTAAAGGAAACAGCTTTCTCAGATGGGAAAGGTGGGTGTGGATTTCAAACTAAAAAAGTAACTATCAAGAATCATTCTAAGGTTTTGTTCAGACTTTTTCCAAAGACGCAGCATGCCTGAAAGAGTTATCATATCATAGAGAAACCTAATCTGATAACATACCTCTAGCCGACTGTCGGTCACAATGTTATGACGATGCTACTTTAAAGACTGGGCATATAGTCTATCCGGCCATCAACAGCGAAGATGTGCAAGAAATCACAGAGACTTGTTTTGTCCAATGTGTCAACTACAGCTTAAACTTATCAGGAGTTCACTCAGCTAAACAGAATCCAGTTGTTATCACTTTTTTTTGGAACAGTCGAAAGTATACATTTGTTTTTCTCTTGTTCAACAACTCGTTGGGAAGAATTAAAAAGAGTTGGGCTAATCACAGTGAAGAGGGAATCTGATGCACGATGAAGTGCATGATCAGAAGCTGTTCAAGCTGTTTATGAAGGACTAAATGAACTAGTTGGGCTTTTGGAAAATAATCAGAAGATGCAATTATGACGCCCGACACCAGAAGTGATGCAGACACTTTGCTGGCAGGTATATTAAACTTTAACTTCCTAGTTTTGTTAAAAATAATTTCTGGAACATCATACTTCGAAAAATTCATCGTATCCAGAAACGGTTGCAGGATCCTATCATGAATTTCAAGGAAGTACCATCGGATCTTGAATCGCCGGAGCAAGAACTTGTCAACATTCTTGATAAAATTTGAGCCAGGTTTCGGTAGACAAGGGATATCAATATGGTTTTTACGTCTAAAAAACCTTAACACCAAATTTGGATTTTTACTATACGTAAAATATCTTCTCACTGAGAAAAATCTCGATGCGCTACGTCAAAATTGCTTAGATTTTGAAAAGTACTACCGAAAACTCCGCAGTATCTTCTGGATTTCATTGTTTCATATGGAGATGACGTATTTCCGAATCTACGCATTTCACAGCAAATCTTTTTAACAGTTTCTGTTTTAATTGAGAGCTGTGAGCGGTCCTTCAGCAAACTTAAGCTTATTTTGTCCAGTGGCGTAGCTATGGGAGGGAGAAGGGGGTCCAAATTTGAAAGTCCCCCCGGATCCCACTTAGGGGGGGGAGCCCAAAGGAGTATCTCAAAAGATTTGTTTACATTAAATATTATATATTACACTATCGGTCAAAATAATGAGGCCACCAAAGAAGCCAAGCCTCCAGGACCCCCCCACAGATTCCAAGCCCCCGGGCCCCTAAATCCCTAGCTACGCCACTGATTTTTATCTCATTTACGTGTTTCAATGGGACAAGATCGTCTAAGTGATGTTGCACTCCTAAGTATCGAAAAAGAAACACTTGAGAATATTAATTTTGACAACGTGATAGACGAGTTTGCGGCAGTCAAATCAAGGATTATCAATTTGTTGTTGAATTAATTTTGTCTATTCCAGCTCTAGCCATGTATAATTAGTAGTAGTAGAGTAGATCTATATTTTATTTCTTTTTTTTTTCAAATAAATTGTTTACAATCGTATAGAGAATTATTAGTCTGTATTCTATATCATTTAATTACCAGATGCTTCAAAAATAAACCAAATCAACCTTAAAATTTTCTTAGGGGCTCTTTTTGAGACCCCAGGATATGTCGGTCCGAGAAGGGGCGCAGACTTGTGACATGTCCCCGGGTGCAGATGACACTAGCTACGTCACTACTCCGGACATTCGCCCGGCCGGATATTGGGTTTTTCGGATCTATTCGCTTTGGCAAATAGTGCCCACGCAATTAGCCAAATGCCAAATATCTTTTTAAAATATCTTTAAAAATACAATTTTGGAATTCGATATATATCAAGATGAGTATATTTACAAATATGTTAAAAATGTAACAAATGTAACCAAATTATAGAAATTAATAATTTGAAATTATAAAGATATAGTCTAGATCTAAAGTAAATAAACTAATTTTCTATGACAATTTCCATGTTTACTTCAATCAATTAGCGCCACGCAGCGATATTGAAATTGTAAACTCTTTAAACATCGAATTAAATAATAAAATAAATTCAAAATAAAGTAAATAAGTTAACTAAAATTAGCAGCGACTAACAGTTACAAAGTAAATAACTAAGAGCAGTGGCGTCGCTAGGCGGCGAGGGGGCAGGCCGCCCCGGGTGATACCAACCAGGGGGGTGACACCCAGCCTAAAATTTTACTGTATACGATTTTATGTCAGAAAAAAAGAAGACACATTATTTTCAACTAGCAATAAATTAAGAAATACAATAAAATAAGTTAAACGCGAAAACTTTTAATTTAAAAAAATATCAGTTAACTTGCAATAATAAAACAGTCTCAACACACAAACAATTATAACAAATTAGGAAAAGAAGAAAAGAAAAAGTACTAGCAGAGAGATCTTTAAAAAAAAGGCTGGAAATGAAAGACGCAGTGTCTTATATTTTAAAAGATATAAAGCCATTTTGGATTTGACACACCGACAGCATGGACGAACAGCATGGACGAATTGCACCTCACGACTCCCTCACCACAGTGGGGTGGGGGGATACGACTTTTATCCCCCCACCCCAAAAAAAAAAAATCAAAGGATAGTTTTTCTTTGTTGATGCTTGTCTAGAGGGTAATTTTTCTAGACAAAACATTTACAATGTCTTTGATTTAATGTCTTTGATATATATATTTATTTATTTATTTAAGGCGTGACAGCATAAGTATGCATGTTTACATATACATACAGGTAGTCATCCGGTTACGACGGTCCCATCCTGACTTACGCTGTTATGTGATTACTAACGCGTCCCCATAAAGAATAATATTACGCGTAATTCCGTATTTTTAATTTTTTTTTCTTTTTAAACTTGTTTTTCATGGGGAAACGAATTGTTTTCTCTACTTGAAATCAACAATTTATTGAAAAATTATGTATTATTATTATTTCAACATAGAATAGAACTTTCGTTTGCGAATCTTTCTCTTTTCGAAGTTTTCAATCAAGTCTGTAAAGCTAAGTAAGCTAACAAGTTCCTTTTCAATACTTATTAGAGAGAGCATATCAGTCTTGATTGTCCAATGCAAATTCTAACTCATTTTATATTCTTTTCCACTTTGAAATGGATCCCTCTCTGCTGCAGTTTGATGTTATCATTGAGAGATAGTTGCGAAGTGCGATGTTACATTTGTAAAGGACTGTGTAAAATTTAGCTCATTCAAGAGCAGCAACATGTGCATTATTAGCTCTGTGCACGTGTTTTAAGTTTCGCATTGAGCTACTTCCTTTTCCTTACCCTGAGCTTGGGATTGGACGTTAACTTTTTTAATAGTTTTGAAAATTGGATTAATCATGAAGGTAAGCAGTCTTCGAAATCACTTGAACATTCTTCCATTAACTTTGCTGCCCATCGGATGACGAAATTGCTGAGCTCAGTATACGTTTGTAAGAAAGCCTAATTTCTCATGAATGTCTTTATATGTAAATTTGTCGATGATTACCAGAAATACCTCAACCTTGAATTTTTGTCTCGAGGAGAATACTGTTTTGTTGATGTACCTTTATCAAACTGACGCTGTTTTTTATAGATGACTTTTATTCTTTTTTTTTTAACCACGGACTTGCTCTTTCCTTTGTCTTCATAGGAATCAAATTAAGGATGATGTCTTACAACAAACTCAATGAGAGACTTCCTTTCTAAAATTGTTTACCAAATATCAAGTAAAATAGCGACTCCTAGTTGTTCAATTTTCTTTAGAAATCCTCTTGCTTCAAGTCGACAGTCACTTGTCTGATTTTCGTTTGTTGCTAATTTTTCCAGTTCTGCGCTATTCTCATGGTATGAGTTATTAACATACCTTACAGCATCCCGTCGGGCTGACCATCTTGTGTCACACAAGATGGTATCAATTTCAGGTATCAGGTATAAATTTAAATGTGTTTTTTGAAGTACCTGTCAACAATGAGTAGATGCAACAAGCCGGGTGTAAAGATTTTTCAGAAGACAAAATATCTGACAGCAGTAAGGCAGCCTGCTGCACTTTTCCCAAACAAATTAAGGGAATGAGCTGTGCACGGCACATAATGAGCAACACTGCATTTCTCACGAATAGCCTGGTTTCCTTTATACTTCCTACTTATATTTGCAGCATTGCCGTAAGACTGTCCAAGGCATTTTCAGGGATTCATACAAACTTTAGCGAGCATTATTATCTTTATTACACACTATAATAAGTTTGGGGGGACCTTAAATTATTGTGGGCCCCTGGCTTTAGTCCGTTCAGCACCCACCTTTTAATTCGCCATAGGAGGACGTGGTCACGCATCTGTGACGATGTGTGAGGAGGGGTAGGATGTATTTAAGATGTGACGTCACATCAAAAAGGCGAAACTTTATATAAAAGTTCCACTTAAATATTTGATTTTTTACCAATATATTTAATGACGTTTTCATTGGCTTCAATATTACAGTGCAGACTTACACTAAATACATATGTTAATGACAAAAGTAATTTGCAACATGCTAATTTTATTTTGAAAATACGGCTTTGGGGGGAGGGGGGTCAAGCTTGGCTGACGTCATATGGTCAAAACGGGGTGGGTCTAAGTTTTGTAACAAAGTATGACACGGGTGCGGGGGGCGTAAAAATCGGCAACCTCACATGCCGTCATTTATGGATGGCCCCTTCGGTCATGAAGGGGTGACACCATGAGTTACCGCCCCGGGGGACACCAACCCTAGCGACGCCTCTGAGTAAGAGAATAAGAAGAGAAACCAAATTTACAAGTAATATGTAATGAATTTATTTTTAAAAGTTTAGTAAATTACAGTCCCTTCCTCTGGCTACAATTATAACATCATTGTTATCATTGCACTTTGCATGAAGAGTGTCAAGTAAACAATAAAAAAAATACAGTCAATAATAATTAAATATACCAAATTGAATGCTTAAAATTATATATATAGAGACCGTGAAAGCTAAATACAAGGTGGTTATGCTTTTGCGAAATAAATCAACCACTAATCGTTTTCAAAACTGAAATTAATTCATTTAAAAATATACCAAAATTGAGAGCCGCATTGAACCACTTTTGTGTCATTAAACCTGACTTGAAAATCTTACAGTAATCCTTGTCAAATGTCTTTTATAAATTGTACGCAAGCCGCGATATAAACACAGAAGAACCACAGTTTGTCCACCGTTGTTACTGGCTTAATAAGACATTCCCTGCAATACATATTTATTTACAATTAACTAACTGAGCGATTCTCAAAACGTGCTATAAGGTCCCTCCTCCCCCAGGGAAAGGCCGGAGAAAAATAAGGACACGGAACTGGGAGAAGGGCGGTTTTACAGGTGCAAAAGCAAAAGATTAATAGTAATTCCAATAAAGACTTGATATAATTCACTCATATTATAATTCCATATCATTTTCCTTGGAGATGACTCAAGACACTGAATTTTTTTCTCTCAAAATGTTGACTTTATAGTACAATTAAAAACAAAAATAAAAAGATGTTTCCAAAGCAGCTATTCACTTTGATATACCTTACAGCATCCCATCGGGCTGACCATAAAGCTTTATGCAGTCCCATTCTGTGTGATATATTCACTATTCACCATTGTCATCTATTTTGTTAATAGATCATTATTTCCTTCTCTGCGGGGAATTATTTATTAAATCTTTTACATATCAACGTTTTTACTCCTCAGCCACTGCTTGACTCTTTGAAAGGTGTGTAAAACGTGTTTGATTCCTTATGTCTAGTCAACTAGTCTCATCAAGTGAAACTTCTGGGTATATTTCATGGTAAAAATGCGCATATTATCATATACATAATAGTATTTAAATTATATGCTATAAACTTTAGATATTGTTTAATGCTTTAAACTATGAATCAACCCACAATGCAGTGTGTGTGCGCAAGGGTGCGTGCACATGTGTGTGTTAGTATGTGTGTGGGTGTGTTGTGTATCTTGAAATCTTAAATGAAACTATTTTCTAGTAAATTAGACACAACAAGCCTGTTTGTGTGTGTGTGTGTGTGTGTGTGTGTGTGTGTGTGTGTGTGTGTGTGTGTGTGTGTGTGTGTTAGTGAGTGTGTATGTGTGTGTCTGGAATAATTTAAGCTAAATTAAACCCAGAAGACTGTGTGAGTGTGTGCACGTGCGTGAGTGTGTGCATGCGTTTGTGTGTAAGCTGGAAATCTTGAAAGCTAAATTAAAGCCACATTCTGCTTAGCTGGTGAGCTGAAATTCGACACACTCGTCCACAAATCGTTGATGGAACACACGCATCGTTCCTGGCACACACATCGTTGATGGGACACACACATCGTTGATGGGACACACATTGTTGATGGCACACACACACACACATCGTTGATGGCACACACAAACATCGTTGATGGGACACACACACACACACACATCGTTGATGGGACACACATACACACAAACATCGTTGATGGCACACACACACATCGTTGATGGCACACACAAACATCGTTGATGGGACACACAAACATCGTTGATGGCATACACCTCGTTGATGGCACACACACACACATCGTTGATGGGATGGCACACACACATCGTTGATGGCACACACACACATCGTTGATGTCACACACACACACACACCCATCGTTGATGGCAGACACAAACATCGTTGATGGGGCACACAAACATCGTTGATGGCATACACCTCGTTGATGGCACACACAAACATCGTTGATGGCATACACCTCGTTGATAGCACACACACACACCTCGTTGATGGCACACACACACACACATCGTTGATGTCACACACACACACACATCGTTGATAACACACACAAACATCGTTGATGGGACACACAAACATCGTTGATGGCATACACCTCGTTGATGGCACACACACACACATCGTTGATGGGATGGCACACACACACATCGTTGATGGCACACACACACACACACACACACACATCGTTGATGGGATACACAAACATCGTTGATGGCATACACCTCGTTGATGGCACACACACACATCGTTGATGGCACACACACACACACACCCATCGCTGATGGCACACACACATACATTGTTGATGGCACACACACATCGTTGATGGCACACAGACACACACCGTTGACGGCACACACACATCCTTGATGGCATTACATGTGACATAAAACCGTTTGATAAACAAATAAAAACTTTTCAAATAATATAACTTTCCTTGCAACTGAACAGATAACCTTTTGATTGAAACTTAATCACTTTGGTTAATAAATACTGACCAAAAAAAGAAAACACGTGCCTGCATTGGTTTAGTGCGGAATGTGATGATATTTTAATCTTGAAGGTAGTCTTTTAAGGGCAAGCAAAGGATTCTATAAAGAATACACTTTAAATAAACTAAACTTAGTTAAAGTGCAAATAAAGAATTCTTTACATATTATAACACGCAGTAGAGACTGGGTAGCGAAGTCAATAGTGCGCTCGTCTCATAAGCTCAAGGGCGTGGGATCGAGCCCACGAAAAGCCACCATAACAATGTTGAGAAATGACTAACACAAAGAAAATCCTCCTCTGACCTGGAGGGGGATTGGCGCCGCCAGTGTCTATTAAACTCGAGAAAGTTCTAATGGCAACATAAGAATCCCAGACGACCTCGAAAAAAAAAGAGGTTATGGGACTAAAAAAGGACCAACCGCGAATCGGGTTTTTCGGAACTATTCGCCTCAGCAAATACTGCCCACGCAAATATCCAGGTATCTTTTAAAAATACCATTAAAAAATACAAATTTTGAATTCGACAATGATCAATATTAGTATACTTTAAAACTGTTAAAAATATAACAAATGTAACTTATTTGTAACCTAATTATAGAAATTAATAATTATAAATTTTATGGATATGAAGTTAATAAACAAATCTTCTACAGTTTCCTGTTTATTTCTAGCAACTAGTGCCACGCCGCCGTATTTACTAATGATGATTTAGGAATTAAAACTTGGCTGTGCTTTATTACTAAGGCTGCACAATTGTATGCACCAATGCACGTGTTAGCTGGCATTCATCCCGACACGTTCTATTTTTTATTTTTTTAATTATTATTAAAAGTTTTAAAAATTAAAAGTAAAATTAAAACATGTCAATTCCGAAGTTGAGTATATTATAGTAAAACTTGGAATGAATCAAAGGCAAACCGCGAGGTCTGTAATGAGAAGTTAACACGAGATGGCTCAAATGCACGATCTTATAGAACGTCTGCTCTTATCAACCACCTCCAATTGTTCCATCACAAAGTGCATGATGTGTACATCAGAGCGTCAAAAGAGACAAAACCGAAATTAATTCGGATTTCCGATTTTCGTTTATTAACCCCAGTGCTCGGTTCGTACCCGGATCCATCAAATAGTACATCGGATTTGGTTATACAGTAGAAAACGTCTACCCGGCTGGTACCTGATATGTAGTAAATTAATTTTGAACAGAGCAATTAGTCTAATGACTTCTGAGTTAGAGACAAATGGTTCAATCATGCTAGAATTGAAATGTATTTTAGTTTATGATTTCATATAGTTCTTTTCATAGGTCTTATGCAAAAGGATATTTGATATATGTTTCCAAATATTCAGGCTTGTTCATAGGAGTGTAATTCTCATGGGATTCCCTTGGGAAAAGTTCCATGGGATGGGATGGGACAGCACATATTTATATTTCCCATGTATTTAAAGGCTGAATGAGCAAAGTGACTCAGAAATGGTCTAATAAAATGAGAGTGTCAGAATGATACTGAATTGTCATAAAGTTAATAAATTTTGTCCTTTCGCATGTCTCTGTATATGTAGACCTATTTAGTAGACACTAAAACTAAACTTTCATATATTTCATAATTTTATTTTAAATGTATTCCATATTAATATAATAATAGTAATCCCATGGGATGGAATGGGATGGGACAGGCATAAATTGCCATGGGATGGGATGGGACAGAAAAATATGTCCCATGGACAAGCCTGCAAATATTAAATCGGCAAGTTTTTTTTTTTTTTTTAAATTAACATTTAAAAAAACAAACTTATTACAGTGCATGTTTTTTTTTAAAAAGATATAGATCTATCACGCATTTGGTAACGTTTCTCTAAACCTGAGATTTCCATTTTAAAAAATTCCTTTGATATGAGTGGCCCAGGGGGGAAGCGTGCCTTTTGTGACACCATGTGAAGATGGTGTGTCATTGTCATCCTAGTTACAAGTGTGAGGCGAAGCTGATGTAACGTTAATTATGGATGCTCTTCCCCTTTATCCCCACAAAGTTAGTGCCTGATTTAGGCTAGATTAGGCCCTAAGATATCTAAGATATGGGGACCCTTTATAAGCCCAGTTGTTCTATGTCAGTGCAGAATTTGAAAATTTCTTTCTCGGACATTCTTTCTCGGGGCCCGAAGGAAGTGGAAAAAGTAATAGTTCTTAATAGTTATTGAATGAACAATATCATCTAATTTTAATGACAAAATATTGCAAGTAGACCAATAGGTAAAATTTGCTGTGCACTAACTAACCCACCTGTTTGTTGGCTATCCAACTACAAATACAACAACAATAACTTATCAATTACACACATACAAACTCACAATGTGGCAAAGCAGAGCGGAGGGTTGCGCCCAAACACATGGTTTGCTATCAACAACAAAACACACATACAAACTCACAATGTGTCGATGAGAGCGGTGGGTTGCACCCAAACACATGGGTCGCGATGCCCACCGGAGTGACCCACTCTGCCCGAGTCGATGGCGAACTAGGGCTTCGTGGGTGACTGTCTGTACCAGTTTCTTCAGACCACTCGGCCTACTGACCGATCGAACATTGAGCGCCGGGGTAAACTCGGTAGGACGAGCAACCAGGCGCGAGGCGTGTGTGTGCGTGCGCGTGTGTGTGGGGGGGGGGGGAATGGGGAGCCTGTAGTTCAGAAGTTCTTGGACGGGTTAGTATGCATTGGCGTATCGAAACTACGGGCCGCCGGCCCGATCCGGTCCGCGAAGTCATGTAACTAGGGTATGCAAACGGGACTTGAATTTTCTTTATTAAAAATATGAAATGCAACACGCTGTGAAACAATTATAAATACTTTGTTTAAAATACTTGAAGACCTACCTATACATGTGCGGATACTTCCTGCCTAATTTATACTTAAATTTAATAATTTAAATTGTAAAATATATAAACACTCTTGCCAAATTAATGTTTTCATATTTCGCGCCACCCAAGTCATTTTTTTCAGCTCCTGTCAACTTCGTCTACACTCAGACCTTACAATGACACAAACAAGCAGCTTTCTCTTCTGTGAGTGCACCAGGCTGTTTATACAAGTCAATTTTCATTGAAGAGTGGGGAGTAATCTACTTCTTTAGGGAAAATGAAGGACCCGAAAGGTATTTGTATAACAGGGAGCGATAGAGTTGCCGTTTTAAAAAATTGAACAATCTTCGGCGTCGCTCTGAAACAAAACATTTTCAGAGTTTTCTGGGATGTTGTGCTCTTACAGTCAATGAAACCAAATTGATCAACTACATTACAATGATGTTCTATGCCATTATCAATATATTCTAATTCCTTGGTAAGTCGATTAGTGATCTTCGGCACACTCAATAAAGACAGAGATAACATAGGCATTGTACATAGATTAGTGATAGTTCATTTGAGTTAGGGCTTAGGATATGAATGTTTTAAATTGAATGCATTTATAATTATGTTACCGTTTTTATGTGAAGCGCTGTGAGTTCAGCTGCCTGCTGAGGTATTGCGCTAAGTTCTCAAGTTATTATTATTATTATACAAGAATGAAAGCAGATAAATCATCTAAAAGTTTTCTTAAAGTGGACATATATTGGGGTTATATGAGTGACAAATTTTCCTTCCATTAAAGATCATTAAATGTTATTTTCAATTATACAGCTAAATTTGTGGTTTTCAACAGTGTTAACAGTAGTGTATTCATTTTTCTACTGGCTTCCATTAAAGATCATTAAATGTTATTTTCAATTATACAGCTAAATTTGTGGTTTTCAACAGTGTCAACAGTAGTGTATTCATTTTTCTACTGGCTTTAAAAAAAAAAAAAAAGTTAATATAGTGAGGCGTCTAATATTGACTGACCTGGGAAACATCCTCTTGTGATGCTTATATTAACAGTATTGGACAGGGCCGTGCAACAACTTCCCGCTTACGTTATGAAAAAAAAATTAAAGCTTCAGGTCTGAATCGTTTTGTTGAAGGGCGTGAACAGCTTGCACTACTTGCAGTATGCCAATTTGCGAATCAAATCATGAAATTTTTGCACAGGTGATGTATAGAGTTATTTTATTCAGATGATCCTAAAATAACAAACGTAGGTACGCATGAGAGAAAACGAGGTAAAATATGAAATGATATCCCCGGAAAACTATCAAAAACCTGTTTATTATTTGTTTATTTGACTGAGAGAAGAATCCTGATTACAATTTAAATTTTAAAGATCTGTTTTCCCCGAAGGAAACAATAAATAAAATTATCACGTATCGTTTCTGCCGAAACGAGATGAAGCCTTCACATGCAGTTAGGTTTAGTCTGAACTTACTGAAAATTATGTGTTTATTTATCTGCCGTGTATTAAGACACGCAAAGGAAAAAACACCTTGGGAAGGAATCAAGATGGACTTTTTTCTGCATTTCTATCCTATTAATCAAATTACAGTTGATTTTTTCCCCAAGTAATGTTATTAATACGAAAACTGGCGCTAGACTTCCTGCCCACCCCACCCGATCCCCATCCCCACTCATTTTCACTTCCGCCCCTGGACGCACTGTTGCACACCAAAATAACTCAAGTAGCATATATGGAAACGAACCATTGCCGAATTGCAGGAGGTTGTCGAACAACGCGGACTTCAAGGCGTAGTTGGGTGTCGTCGAGTTGATTGGTGACAGTCAAATGAAAAAAAAATATGATCAGAGGCGTCCTTAGGGTTGGTGTCACCCACTGCAGTTGCTCAAGGCGTCAACAACCTCACGACTTACAGCATAGACCTCCTCCGAGCCTCCCAGTCTCAAATAAAGGAGCATGTAGAATTTTTTCGTTCAGGTGTAACCTCTTGTGATGGTGTCACCCGGTGCAGTCCGCACCACCCCAGTTGACGCCTCTGACTATGATTACAAAATAAAATAACGGCAACTACTGGGGAGATTTTAGTTGGTTGGTCAGTGTATAAGAAATGTGTAAAGAAGTTTAACGAGGCGCATAATAGGCGTTAAAAGTGAAGGACGCAAGAATGCAGCTGACGTTTCTGCACAATGATTTTCCCTAGAAGTAGAAGACAACACACAACAGACGAAAGTAAAGGAGAACATATTTTAAAACAAATACATGTACAAATTTGTTGCTTTTTAAATATCTCAGCATCAAACTAATAGAATGTTGAGAACCGAAAGCCTTTTTTTTTTTAGTGTTCTTAGGTTTATATTACACGGTATGAACATTCATTTCAAGAATTTTAATATATACCGGCTAAACTTGTCTAAATCATTTCGAGAATGAAATAATAAAGATAACAAGTTTAAAAAACGTATGATTTTAAGTACGCCTACTTGCTGTCGATAAAAGGTTGTTTATTGTTACAGACATGACCTTGACTTTTAATCTCCATGTCATGTCGACCTCCAAAAGAATTAAATTTCTCTTAATTAGCACTATTGCAAAAACAAAAAACAAAACTCCCCCTTTCCCTGCCTCCTTTCCCCCAACCCGCCTTCGCGTCTCACAGGTAGACGCTCACACAAAATTCAGGGTATTTCCTTGTCACTGACCGACGCAACGCCGACTAATTGCTTATACGTGTAGTTTAAGACGGTAATGGAGCCATTAACAGACAAACAGAAGTAGGGTGAAGCTTCCGGTTTACGCAGCTTCCGGCAGACACGCGCAACCCACGGGAGGACAAGACGCACACGTACAGGATCAGGTACGTGTGTACAGGAATAGGTATACATACAAGATCAGGTACATGTACAAGATCAGGTACATGTACAAGATCAGGTACATGTACAAGATCAGGTATAGATACAAGGTCAGGTACACATACAAGATCAGTTACATACAAGATCAGGTACAGATACAACATTAGGTACACTGAAAGGATCAGGTACATATACAAGGTCAGATTCACATACATGAGCAGGTACATATACAAGGTCAGGGTACACATACAGGATCAGGAACAGATACAAGATTAGGTACACATACAGGATCAGGTACAGATACAAGATTAGATTCACGTACAAAAGTGACAAGCAGTTGCAAAAACCGCAAATTGCTCATGGAGCTAATGATCTTCAAAGAACTGAAGTCCTCTGCCTTCAGATTGAGGAAATAAAATCATGTTCCCCAATCGGTCAGAGTCAAGTCAACTATAATTACAATTTATGTACAAGTAATCCAATCTTCATTTGTGCTTATTGCGATCTTAAAGGTAAACGGCTTTGAAATAATGAACTAAGCTAAACACATTCTGTAGGCCTGAGATTAACCTCTTAAGGCATTGGCTAATACTTGGGCAACCTGCTCCATCTGCTGAGCAGCGCCGTACAACATTGTCTTCACGTGGGACTCGTTTGCCTCAAGTACCTCCCCGGTTATTTCAAGCACGGGACACGACGTCAGCAGGTGTGTGACCGTCTCAGAGGCTTGGCTGCAGTGACGGCAGTTCGAGTCTTTGTTGTGGTCTAGCCTGTTAAAGTATGAGTTGGCTGGGCAATGTTCGGTGCGCATTTGAGTCACTAAAACTCTGTTGTTTACAGTTTAGACCCCACCTCTGGTCTGATCTGAACTGATTAACTAAAGGAGTGGATATCGAACTGTTATAATATAGGAGGAAACTACAATTAGATACGGTAAAACAATAACAAAGAAATTCATGCAAAAAGGTAGTAAAGTAGTAAATTAAAAAAAAACTCAACTCTAAACAACGAAAGCGTCGACCAGAAACCTTCTCGAACGTTGAAAAAAAGCGGTACAAACAATTTAAAAACACTTAGCGTTCATTGCATACTAAGACTGGACAGAGAGCGGAAAGTCCGGCTTCCCTGTTTCCATGTTTCTTTCTTTTTTTTTTTATATCATGATCCTGAAATCTTTGTTTAACGAATTACTTAGAAAAGAGTTATCGGTTGCAGTGCTGACAAACGTCAGATTTTTTAAAGCTGATAGCAAGGATACTAATAAAATGCACCAAGTTTTTTAAATAAAAAAATTGATATTTTATGATTCATGAACAAGCATGACGGCAAAGGAGAAAAAGTGTGTGTGTGTGGGGGGGGGGGGGGGGGACAAACGAGACTTCGTTTCGGTGTCTTTTCAAAAAGAGCCCTCTTCATGCTTACTTTTACAAGGGTGCGTAATGGGAAACCTTTATTTGAAAAGTAAATGTTTTTCTAAATATGTAGCAGTTATGCTTATAACAACCTGATACTGACATGAATGTATATTTAAATGCTTAAACTTGTTAACAGTTTGGAATGAAGCTAATGATTATTTTAAATGGCGAAAGAAAACTGAACTACACTAAACGAGCACACACAAAAAGTGCGGTAGGAGCAAAGTTCCCTCAAAGAGCAGTTAGATCTAGTCCCAGTGCAAAATAAAATTTAAAAAAAATGCATGTGCAAATTGCACAGAATTGTTCAGGTATCTGAGAGGCTACGCATCTCAAAAGGAACATTAGTTATGGGCACACATGTTTTTATTTTACTGATATGTTCTCAGTTAAATAATGTTTTTAATAATCTTATATAGTAGGGACAAGCGATGGAATATTAGGTCAAAGGAAACAGCTCTCCGGGTAAAATGCTTGTCTGAAAGACCAAAGGCGTAGCGTAGCTAGGATATTATGCGCCTGGGGGTGGGACTTTAAAAATGGACCCCGCCTTATGCATAACTCCTTCTTCACTTATTATAATGGTAAGTCATAAGCCTCATTTTGGCAAGACCGTTGTACCGTGCGCTCGCTACACCTAAGTTCCGGATAAATTCTACAAGAAAAACAGATAACATTCCGACAACTGCACCCAATGAGATTGTTTAAAAATCCGCCTTTGTTGAGTATAGTATTAGGTTTTAGTTTTAGGGATACTTTATTTTTGATGCACTAGATGTGTATTGTAGAAGAGGGTGTTGAAATATTAAATTAGCTGGAAGCCAGCGGTGCGCGTTGCCAAGGGTGGGAGTGTGTTACATTAGAAAAAAATCTTGAGTAATAGTAATAGATAGAAGTTACGTAGGAATATTTGGGCGGGATAAAACCTTCTATTATGTTAAGATCGTAAAACTTCACCACCAGAAAAGTCACTAAGATGTCTTATTATCCACCGCTGGTATAAGTTGAGGGAGGGGCAGATAGACGCAGAGGCGTCGTGAGGGTTGGTGTCACCCAGTGCGGTATGTCATGGGATCACCCCTTCACAACATACCCCATATACTATATACCTCCACTGAGTCTGCCATTGCCAGATAATGGGAACTTACAGAATTTTATAGTTGGTGTCACCCATTGTAATGGTGTCACCCGATACGGTCCACACACCCCTGATAACGCCTAAGGCATTTTCAGTGGCAGAAAAGGAGCATTTTCAATCCACTTCAAATACTTAAATAAGATTTTTATTTGCTTTATTCTGAAAGCACTGTGGTTTTAACACATTAAAATCGACTAAGAGAATCACAATCAATGCATCCATAAAGAAACCTTTAAAAGGTAAGTAGGAACTTTCATAGAAACAAGCTCCACAAGCTATAGTATATAATATATAGAGTATAGACTTGCATGAGAATAAAGATTTCGACCCAGTCAGTCGGCATCCACTTCGCTAGATACTTTTCAGTAAATCCAACAACATGACGGAAATTTCATTTCCAACGTATTCTCAGTGACCCACAGAAGAAGAAAAAATACGGCAATCTTTTTTTTTTTTTTTTTTTTAAAGTTTATGAAATATCACACCGTTTATGGCGATTGATTTTCACCTCTGAATTGTAGAGTTGCAGCATTTTTAAATATAATCCCTGATTAAAAAACGATTACTTCTTACAGACTTTATAAGGGGCACTATGTCCCCAAAAGAAGGGTACAATCTATTTGCCGATGCCAATTTAGATAACACGAGTTCCAAGGTGCGACATGTTCACAGAAGCGGCTTTCATGTGAGTGTAAGTTCAAATATTGACATTTAATATTGAACCGCACTCTATACAATTTTAAATTTGCAACACCAACATTACCTTCCTTGCGTATTCAGAAATTGAATGAAAGCTAAAACGTTTCCAATAGAAAAATAAATTTAAAGGTATTGCCTGTACGCGAAGTTTGCACGTTATTCTAGCGTACGTCAGTTTACGTGAAAGCAAATGTCATGATTCATGATGCACATGACATTAAATTATTCTCTGTGCCGACTAATGTTTGTTTATGCCTCAATTTGTCATCAAGTTGTATTTGTTATGTGTGCGTTTTATCATATTTGGGGTGCATGTCAAATTAACTCAGTCTAAACATCATTGAACGTCCTAAACGAAAACAACAGGGGCTACAGCATTATCCTAACCTTGTAACATCCTTACCTAAAACATCCAAACCTAAAATTTCCAAACATACAAAAAGACTAACCTAAACCTCAATCATCCTAACCTAAAACATCTAATCCTATGCCACAGACACCTTAACGTAAAACATTCTAATAGAAAACATCCTAACTTACATCATCCTAACCTAACAAAAACATCCTAACTTACATCACCCTAACCTAACACATCATATAGAATGGGATTGCGATAAAGTTTTTAAATAAAATACAAAATAAGCAAACATATTTTGTAATGAAAACAATACATTAGAGTTTTATTCTTAAACTAACACGTTAGTAAACGTTTCGGCTAATGCCTTCATCAGTAACATTGTAACATAAACATAAAATACGTACTTACATAAGTCATAAAATTATATATAAATTCTATAAACATAGTAGATCTATATCATAAAATATTTATGATTATGTAAAATTACTAAAACAAAAAGAAAGGGAAAAAAAAACTATGACACAGGATAGTCTATAGGAAAAAGGAGGAAGTATAAAAAGTTACAGTGAAAACAACCACGGGGAAAAGATTCTGCAGTTGGGTAAACGCTAAAAGCATGAATTTGGTTAATTCCATATGGAGCCAACGAAAAAAATCGTTTTATAAGTCTATTTTCCATGTAGTTCCTATCATCTACAACATCCAGACTTACAACATCCTAACCTACAAAACTATCAAGTGAACAAAGAAGAAAACAATCCCCTCAACGTTTTTCTTTCTTCCGAACTTCTATTCCAAACTCTTACTAATATGAAGTCTCAAACATACCTTACTTAAAATTTAAAACATGGACATGACAAAATCTGGAATAGTTTTTGGATACTTCTATTCTTCTGCGCGTGCCCCCCCCCCCCACTAAGAATCACCAGGGCGTTGAGAACTGGGATGGGGGGCGCAGGAGCTAGAAATGATTTTTGCCTTACTTCACAGCCTACCGTGCCTCATTTCTTCCCCCCCCCCCAATCCCTCCTCGCTCTTTTACATCCATCCTTCCCGACGGTGGAGGCTGCGCGGTCTACACTTCCCGAGCAGTGGACTCCATCAATCGATGGCTATTGATTGCACTGGCTGGACTTGGTGATTGGCGAGGAGACTCAACTGCTTGGTTAGACTTACTGGTTTCTGGGAAAATAACTGGTTAGCCTTGGCGATTCTAAACTGGCTAGGCCTGCTAGTTGGTGGGAAAAGAGGAACTGGTTAGCCTTGACGATTCTCTACTAGCTAGGCGTAATAATTGGTGGGAAAAGAGGAACTGGTTTTCCCTGGGGATTCTCTACTAGCTAGGCGTACTAAATGGTGGGAAAGGAGGAACTCGTTTGCCTTGGCAATTCTGAACTGACTTGGTCTACTGTTGGGGGGGGGGGGGAGAAGAGAAAATGTTTAGCCTTAGTGGTTGCTGTTTTATGGGTTGAACCGTCGCGGGGTTGTCAGGAAAGATGTTTCTTTTGACGTTTGTGGATATAAGCTCTTAGATGTCTGCTTCGTAAAAGGAAGTGAGATATGTAAGATTATCAATAGTTAGAATATATCGACTTCAGAGAAGGGGATTGATAGGTAGGACGCAATAGTCATCTCTACAAAAAAAAAAGTTGTGTAATATTATTAATATGTATGATTTATCCAGTTAGTATTCACTCGTTGGGCATGTTGATTTTATACGATTTTTGTAATTTATTTGCAAATGCTAGATTTATTATAGATAATCATTTGTTAAATAAATACGTTTCGAGATATAGGCGAAATACATGCACCTTTTTCAAATTCTATTTTTTCCGCAAATATTGTTCACTAGTCTTGTCTTATCTACACAGACACTCCTTCTATGCAGAAGATTATTGCGTCCACAGACCATGCCGGTCTGTTGGCAAGTGACGCAGCAGCGTTCACAGGCCACGGCTATGAGGGTTCCACATATTACCCAGCCGCCTATGTTTCCCCAACTAGTGTTAGGTACTCATTCGAAGCTGGGTGGACTCAGGGACGACCTTGGTCCTGGGAAAAAATCATTGCCTTCACATGGATTCGAACCCGTGACCATCGGCACGCCAGCCGAGCGCGCATGCACAATGTAAATTACAACGTTTCACCGGCCACTGGCAAAGGTGAAGGTTTGAAGCTGGGTGTAATTTGAGAGAGCGCGCATTCCATGAAATCGACAGAAACTTGTGTATTTACAATCAGCAGCGTATGCAGGGTAAATGCTCATGGGCAGCTCAAGATGTTTTCTTCCTTCCTTCACACACATGGAGAAAAAAAGAACAACACAACATTCTCACCAATAGTGCCAACCTCAGTATGAAAGTTAACGTAACAAAGCCCTTCACACTTTGTCCTCGGCCAGTACTTGCATTAAAACTACATTGCGGTCAAAGCCATTCACTGAGGAATGACTAAAGCCGTCACAGAGGAGCGCTGCTTACCCCGTGTCCGTGTGAATAATAAAGACTCGGTAATTAGCATAACTGTACAAGATAGTTTTATACGAGTAAAAATAACCTCGTTTATATTTCTTCAGTGGCGTAGCTAGGGGTTTGGGGCCCACTGGGTTTGGCCTCTTTGGGGGGGGGGCTGTATAAATCGTGGTGGCGTAATATTTAATGTAAAAAAAAATTCGGACACTCCTTTGGGGGCCTCCTAAAATGGGGGCCCAGAAGGACTTTCGAGCTGGGACCCCTCCTCCCCTCCCCTAGCAACGCCACTATATTTCTTTGTATTAACTTACGAATGCGTTCTTAAAATTATAATAGTAAAGTCGATTTTTAAAAAGAAATCGTTAATAAAAATGTAAATACAAGTGATTGTCTTGTTCTGCACGCGCCCTCTAAATTAACCTACCGCAGGCCTTGACTCTCTCAACTACTTGCACTCCCTGGGTCTCAACTACACTCCCTGGCTCTCAATTACACTCCCTGACTCTCTTAACGTCACTCCCTGAATCTCTTTAAATACATTCTCTGACTCTCTCAACTACTCTCCCTTTCTCTATACTACACTCCCTGACTCTTAACTACACTCTCTGACACTCTCAACTACACTCCCTGACTCTTAACTACACTCCCTGACACTCTAAACTACACTCCCTTACTCTTAACTACACTCCCTGACTCTTAACTAAATTCCCAGACTTTCAACTACACTCACTGACTCTTAACTACACTCCTTGACTCTCAACTACACTCCCTGACTCTTAACTACACTCCCTGACTCTCAACTACACTCGCAGAGTCTGATAACCCCACCCCCTGACTGCCTGTGCCAGCCCTTTTAGTAAGCGCTCTCTTATTTCTCTTTTTCAAATCGAGATTTGTTTGGGGTAAAAAAAAAAAAAAAAAAGGGGGGGGGGGGTAGAAGAAAATGTGAAGAAAATATCTGGGGCATAATTTGTTTATTTAAAAAATATCCCGACCACAGGTATGAACAAATATCCCCTATCCCTTTAAGTACGCCAACTCATTAAAACCAAAACCTTTAAAAGTTCACTTTTATCGAACACAAGTTTCAAGTAGTTGATTGCGCCTGCTTGAGTAAATACTCTATTTCAGTCAGAAGACTTGTTTCTTCAAAAAGAATTCACTTTAATTTTAAAAAAACACCCCCTCCTTCCTCAAACAGCACCTTTTGTTGTCACCCCTCCCTCTCTTGCCAACCCGCGGGGCCGTCAGTTGATATTTCTCGATTAGGCCCTTAGTCATACTTAGTCTTAAGAATTAAACGCTCAAACTTCCAAAATTACAACAATCAACACAGCATATTAATATTAAGAACAATGTGGATAGAGAGTAAATAAAATATTACACCGTGACAACTGTGGCGCCGTCTATGTTTCGACTTAATTGAGGCACAATGAAACTAAACATAAAAACCTTTTGTCTTTGGCTGTAATGAAGGTAGAGGACCTAAGACTTAACTGTTGAAATTAGAGTTGCACGTTTTATAGAATATGAATAACAAAACAATTAAATAATTAATTTATTTTTCGGGGTGGTGTGGGGGAGGGTTATAGATGTCGTAAATTAATTAGGTCAATAATTTGAACATAATAGTTACATCTAACTTGTATTTATTAATTTTGTGTTATTTTAAGGTTCGTCTAGAGAGCTCAAAAGATCATCTGGAGAACGCAACTAAATTTGGTTAAGATGATTTAAAGTTCTGCACCACAAAATTAAATTAATTATGTTCACTTAAAATTTTAGTTTTAGGTCATCAGCAATGTTCACTTTCACTTTCAGTAGTGCGGCTGCGCAGTCATCTAAACGATGCCGTGCAGTAGTTTAAAATTACCTCGCATGCAATATTGATAATGCATGTACTTATTTTTGGGGGAGTTAAAGTGATGCACACGAATTGATGCTGTACAACTTTGCACGCGAATTTTTTAAACAATTATTTTGCATACGGACCAAAGAACCTTAGAGTTAGAGGGTACATTGGTTATCAGTTTGTATTATTGGACAAAAATATTATTTTTTAGAGCTGTCACCGGCCAGAAAGGCATAACGAACGAAACCTTTAAACCATAGATCTTTATATATATACTAGGGTATCACCCGTCATAAATGACGGAAGTTTTAAAAATCAATATATTTCAGCTTCAATCTCTTAATTTTGAACAAATGTTCATCAGAAAAAAAATCAATATATAATTATTATAATATAAGCTATGGGCATTTTATGAAATTTTCATTTCAATGACGTCATAATTCTAATTTATTTTATAATTTTTTGTCTTATTCATTTATTTCCAGTAACAATTTTAATCATTTTTGGTGCGCTGGTTTCTAAAATTAATAGCGTCATCGGGACATAAATTGCAACTTATATTTATATATTTTTGTTGAGTATTTTTGGTGCGCAGCTATCTAAAAATAGTAGTGTGACGGACGTTACATTGAGAATTATATATATAATAGCCCAGTGGTGTGGGTATGTTTGTAACGTAACGC
>MUZC01000288.1:286295-319067 GCA_002072015.1 Radix auricularia | reverse complement strand
CTTAAACTAATTTTTATATAGCTTATATAGGCAATAAAACGACATTAAGGGCCCCAGGGGCCCATTCGGGGCAAGATATAAAGCTCAAAACAACTGTTTATTTTAAGATGGATAATAATGGATACATTTATCATTATTTGTCAAGACCTTTAATAATTGAATAGTGAAAAAAATCGTAAACGTTTAAGAAAACACGTATTTTGGGCCCCCAGCCTCGAAGGAGTTGCCATTTGGGATTTAGTGCACTATGGTATTTTAATAATGGCTATCAAGAATTTAATTGCAAAATTTGGTTAAGATCAATCAATAAAGCAAGTAGTTAGCGATTAAATTATTTTTTATATAGCTCATATAAGCAAAAATTCACATTTAGGGCCCCCGGCGCCCCTTTAGTGTTAGATTGAGAAAAAAAAGTAGCCAGTGACCATTCCGTGAGAGTACTCAACAGTCTAAAAAATTTTCACAACGATCGGATGAATAGTTTAGTCAGTTACTACGGACAAGCACACACACACACACACACACACAGACATACTTTGATTTTTATATATATAGATAAAGCTTTAAAATGGTCAGGTCTGCTCTTATTCCCCTCCCCCTTTTTTTCCCTATCTAATGCACTTTTAGGCTCTTGGGTGCTAGATCATTTTGAAATCAGCAGTGTACAGAGGAGATGTCCACAGTGGAGTTTTGCTTACACCCAGTACATAGTTAAACTCTCTGATAATCGATGTTATGTTAGTAACAACATGCTACGAGTTTATCGCCTAAAGGTTTTTTAAACAATTATTTTAACTATATAATGATGGTGGGCAAACTGCAGCCCAAAAACAGCTAAGTATTCTTTTAAATTAATATTTTTATTACCCCTTTGTTCACCGAGGCAAGTTGTATATCTCGTTTCATTGCGTCTTTTCGTTCAGATTTTACCATAACATGATGTTACTTCCCCCCCCCCCCTTTCTTCTTCTACTTTTATTTTGCGTGATGCAGTATCAACCCTTATATATAAGTTGAAAGGAGGTGGGGGAGGGGGAGCCAAAACATAACAAGCGCTGACATTGGCTGATGAATGACTGTCTGTACACTTACTTAACGGCGTCGCAGCTTGAAAAGGCTAATAGATCTTAAACGTAAAAAAACAAAAAGGGACATAACAAAGGCAAAATTTGTTGGCTGGATAATGGGCCCTTGAGCTGAATACATCGATCTTTCATCTATTCATTTATTTATTTTAATTGGGGAAACTTTTCTACTTGAGGACTAAGACATTTAAATTTAATTAAAAAACCAAATGTTCAAATAGCTTACGTCTATTGATTTATGTTACCGATAAATGCACGAATACATTAATATTAATTTATAGTTGCTTTGTACTATACAATACCAGCATTATAAGCACTGACAGAAAAAGATGACTATATACATTTTTAAACATTGAAGTTGGACGTTTCCTGTAAATTGGTTTTCATGCCAGATCTCAATTGGAGCAGCTGGAACAACTTAGGCCGTTTTCAAACCACTTCTGGTATATAAAAATCCAATTAACCAATGATGGACACAACTTTCTCCTATGACCTACTATTAATAGTGGGATCAAAATAATTTTAAAAATCAATTAAGGAACGTCTGCAATGTATTAGACATAACCCTGAGATAAGCGTTTGATGCTATAAACATCTGTACATATGGATCGTCGGTAATGTATAAGATAAGATAAATTTCATTTCCGTACCATCGACACCCGTGACTTACTTTTACTTTTAAACTTTTTAGCAACTTAAATTTAAATAACAAGCAGAACGAGATATGATGTGTTCAGAAATAGTGTTTAAAACACAACAATCTTGTTACCCATTCTCATTTAACGATTTCAACATGACCTTGGCTACTGATGTCTATTTGCGACAGTAATTTGGGCTCCTGGAGAGGTCAAATACTGAAGGAATCACAAATCAATCGCTCAGCTTTAAAACGCACAGACCAGCTTTACCATAGTTGGTAGACTTTCTAAGCTATTTTGTCCATTCTCTCCCTCTGCGCCGTCAATAATGCGAAGAGGGACTTGCGTTCGCTTTTTTTCTGATGGCAGTCCTAAAAGATGGACACACGTTTAACTGCTAGGGACTGTTAAAATCACGAATACGAAGGAGAAGAAATGAAAACGAGAAGTAGGAATTCAAAAAAGTGTTTAAAATTGATTTCATTCTGTGTCGTATCATGGCGGGTGGAAGCGAGTACTTAGGACAGAATCAGTAAGTAGAAGTAGAAGGATTTCAAATAGAAATATTTTATATTAATTTGTCTTCGACTACTCGTGGTGGGGTGGGGTGGCCTCATCTTTTTTTTTTTTTTTTTTGGGGGGGGGGAGTGTTGTTAAAGTTAAACACGGGGTTAGTAATTTCGTCAAAGTACGTCACAGTTCTCAATGTAGTCCTCTTTGATTTTAATATAAGAAGCAATTTTTGTTCATATGGAATAATCGATCAATTAATCAAATGTATGACTTTGGAATTCAAAATAAAAAAACATACCCAACACATAAAGATAGAGATTACATTGTATGAGTTTCGTCATTGATTATACGACTCCCAACACCTCACCCCTTTTTTCCCACCATCACCAATAATACCAGTGGTATTAAATATTGAGCCAATAAATCACTAATGTTGAAATATCAACACTTGCTGTAGAATACCTGATGAAAGGGGCCATTGCTGTCACAAGCAGCACCAACCAGACTCTTGAACGTGCGGACAGCGGGGATTTCCGTTTCGCCAGGCGAGAAGTACAATTCTCTATGTTGCAATGCATTGATCAGTGGGGACACAGTCTTTCAAAATCAGTATCGTAATCGTATGGCATCCAGACCGCGAGATTGTAGTGTAGGTTCTATCGAGCAGTGCTACACCAAAATGGTGGTCCGCGGACCGGTGCCGGTCCGCGCACCATCAGCTGCCGGGCCGCACAAAATATCAAAAAATAAAATAAAAATATTATTATATAATCTTTCATTTCCAGCCATTAATACTAGCCCTAAAATATGTCAGTGTTTCAACGATAAAAAAAATAATCATATTAATTTAAGATTTAATTACCAGCATTCCGAACTAGCCGACTGCTGGTGTACAGAAATAGCCTATAATATCCGAATGAAAACAACAAAGTATATTTACGTGAACATATTAATTTTTTATATATATTTTTATATTATATTACTTTGAAATATTAAGTGAACTATAGGGGAATTACATTTTTTTAAATTATCTTTTTTACAAACACATGGATTGATTGATTTTAAGTCTTAATGAAAATTTGTCTGCATTTATTTCGAGACGTTGTCTAAATCGCAGAACATTGCGTTGAATGAGAAGCCCCAAATTTTGTTGATTAGTTTACTTCAAAATCAATCTACTCCAAAAAAGCAGGTAAAAATATAGATAAATCTCCCAAACTCAAACAATACATTTGCACTCCTGTGTGTTGTAAAATGTAAACATTAAGTTTTAAATCTTGATTTCGTTTTTCAAAACTTCAAAACCAATACAGAGAATGAAGTTGATATTTGATACCACAAACATTTATAAAGTGGCCGTCCATAAAGTACGTCACGCCCCAGAGGGGGGAGGGATGCAAGAAAGTGTTAGTTTGTGACAGGGGGAGGGGGTGTCCGCCCATGTGTGACATCATGGTGCTTTATATTAAATTTTAATTATTTTGTTAATTTTAAAAAAATATTTTTGTTCGAAAGTGTGACGTACTTTGGGGGGTGGAAGCAAGATTTGTGACGGGGGAGGAGGAGTTTAAAATTGTCAAAAATAGCGTGACGTACTTTATGGACGGCCCTAAATGGAAAAGAAAGGACCAATGGATATGTTTATAAAGAGAAGAAACATTAATGTTGAGCATCCAACAATACAAATTCTTCTTCACAATAAGCTGATAGAAATGACAAAAATGAAACCGAAGCTTCATTAGCGAATCGATTCGTGCTAGCCTCACTCGAAGATCTCAGTCTTCATATTTTCCACTCGGTTTTGTATGTGTGTAATTTTTTCGGCATCCTTCCATCTCGTGAGACGATGGTGCATCACCGTTGGGTTGGTTTGCATTTTCTCGAGTGGCTGTGGAGTCCTATCCTGAAGTGACAGTCTTTACCTCAGTTTTTACACACGATTTCTGTGCTTCCAAATGTTTTGGCATTTCTCCTAGCTCTTCTGTCTGCAGCCTCTTCTATTCTTCGCTCCTCGGCTACCATGACGCCCTCTTTGACAACTGTGCGCCAGGTAGATCGGTCTTCTGCCTTACACTTACACTCCTAGTCACTTGTATGTATTTTGGCTGCCTTCATGTCCATTTGACAGGTATCTTTAAATCGCAGGCTTGGGCGACCTGTTTTCCTCTTTCCCGAAGCAAGTTCACCATATAGGAGGTCTTTCGGAATGCGGCCGGGGCTCATTCTTTTAACATGATATAGCCATCTCAGGCTTTGGGTATTCGCACGCATTAGGACCTCACTATTAGGCACTTTGTCTTGCTATTTAATACCAAGGATGCGACGCAGGCATCTCATATGGAAGCTATTAAGCTTGCGATCTTGAGATGTATAAGTGACTTAAAAACAGCCAAGTCACTTGCCCAAAAAGTTGCACGTAAATGTACCAATACCTACTGGCTTAACCTCTGTTTCAGCATACAATCAGCTGCAGACATGGGCTATGCAAAAGCAATGTACAAAAACATCGAAAAGGCAACTGGATCCTTGACCACTTGAGTCCAAAGTTGCTCCCCTAACGTCCAAAAGTGGAGAAATTATCCAAGACCAGGTAGCACAGCTAAAACGGTGGGTTGAGCATTATCTGGAATTGTATTCAACAGTTACCACAACAGTCTCCAGCAGCGCTCTACATGGCATCCCAGATATGCCATTCATGGAAGAACTTGATGTTGTGCCCACACAGGAAGAAGAGCTGAGCAAAGCAATTGACAGCCTAGCTTGTGGAACAGCGCCTGGGAATTATGGAATATCACCAGAGGCTCTAAAGAGTGGCAAGACAATTTGTATGTGTTCCTGATGCTCGTATCACAACACTTATATATATATATATAATGTTATTTTTCTATTTCTAAAAGTTGAGAAAATTTTTAACTTGAACGTAGAAAAAAACATCAACATAATTAAAATTGACTTTGTTACTTCTAACACTTAGATAATCGTAGAAACAACCATTATCAAGTATTAATAAAATGTTGTTGTTTTTTTAATATTTGATTCAATTTGATAAAAATGAAGTCCAACATTTGACACTTTTTATTCTCAAACAACATTTTTTGAACTATTCATAGTTCCAGTCGTTGACGATGCAGAACATAAGTGAAGTAAAGTATTTACAGCCCACGACCATAAAGACCAGTGAAGACAAGTGATTATTCCTTTCAAAATTGTTGAACGAACAGAATTCATGCCAAATGATTTAGAACTGAAGGCCATGTGGGGGCTCATGTCGATACCACGTCTGTACAGGGAGAATATTGCACCGGTCCCTGGTGCAATGGAAAAACTCCTGCCGGTTCGCCATACTAAAAAGTTTGAGAAGTGTTGCTTAAGACTATAGAGCACCTTCTGGATGGCGGCGGTGGATTTAACACTTAGCGGAGCGTGGAAGAGGGTTAAACACCAAGCAGAAGGTGGCAGTGGTTCTAGCACTGTGTGGATAGTGGCAGTGGGTCTAACACTGTGTGGATGGTGGTAGTGGGTCTAAAACTGTGTTGATGATGGCAGTGGGAACCAACACCAACAAGTAGCGGCACTGCATTAAAATGACCCCTTCCCTTTCCCCCACTCCGAGATTTGGTTTTAGAAATAGCATTTTTTTGCAGTTTATAAACAGTTTATTGTGGTTCTAATGAAACACATATACAATTATTTTTTTTAAAAATATTTTTATTTGTACAAAAAAAAAACACCTTTAACTTTAAGTCTTAACTTTGATTTTAGTTTTAGAGTGTCCAGTGTAGTTGGTTTATTCGTATTTCATTTTTTGATGCGCCAAATACAATTTCATGTACACGCTTCACGCAGCGTTTTGTAAATAATCAAAGTCTAACACAACTAATAAATTTCTACTCCACTTGTGTACATGCTGGTGTCGGAAAACAGCTGAGATATGTGTTTGTGTTAATGTTAGTGTGTCCGTTTCTGTGTGCGCGCGCCAGTGTGTGTGTAGTGTGTATATATGCAAGTGTGTGTGTGTTGATTTGTGTGTCTGAGTGTGCCAGAATGTATGTGTGTGTGTTGATGTTAGTGAGTGTGCTTGTGCTTGCATGTGTGTTGTGTAAAAGCGTGTCTCTGTGTACGAATGTGTGTGTGAGCCTACGTGTGTTCTGCGTGTGCTCGTTTTGTTTTCCTCTTGTGAATGCTTCCAGCAACTGTTACTCAACTAGTAATGTGACAGCCATTTAGCACAGTGCGCGTACCAGTCAAGATGATACGGTACTTAGCTAACTCAGGTAGGGAGCCATGGTTTAATACTACGTCGCCCCATTGTTTCCTCAACATGACACCCACGCACTGACGCAGATGTCCACCTCGTTTTGTATTTTTTCTCCTCTATAATTCATATGTAAGTGGGTATTCCCTGGAAATTGGATTTAGACTTTTTTTTTCTTTTTTGGGACGTCGATGATATTGCCATCCCTTCCCCTCCCCCACCCTGTGGCATTAAAAAAAGAGCTACTTTAATGGCTCACATAAAAAAGACATGGGTCGGTAGGAATCGCCACGTATTATGGATGTTTAAGTTTAAATCTCCTATTTAAAAAATAGGTCAACAGAAGAGAGAGAGAGAGAGAAAATGCGGGATTATTGGGGTCGCAATTATGAGATTTAAAAAAAAAAAAAATAAAAAAAATAAATTATTTAAATTATCAGCAGCTATTTAGGATCAAATGATATGATAATTTTATTTTTAAAAACGTCATCAAGAGTAAATAAAAAATTTAAAACACAACAAAAACTGACATGCAATCAGTCATTGGGGGAACAAAGTTCCCATTATCAATAACTGAATTTTTGTTTCTTTTCTTTTAAGTTTTTAAGAAAAATTTACATTTTAAACTAAATAAAAGAAGATCTGATTTAAACATGGTGTCTCACTTTTATTTTAATTCGAATAGTGTTCTCGATACAAATTTTAAAGCCCCTTTTAGTGTTCGTAAAAGTTAAAGTTCAAAAAGCTTAAAGTTAAGGTAGTGAGTATCGCCTCGTCAGGACGACCCAATATGCGGCTGCATACGCGCTCGTCCACTTCCGGTTATTGCTATTCTTAGTAACATTGTTTATAAAATGAGGTTTATAAAATTGAAGAGTTACAAGTATTCACTGCGCCTTTCATTGAACCTCCGATTCTATATGTGCATTTAAACGATCTCTAAAATCTATCACTAAACCTAACCCAAAACCCTAAAAACTATCACTAAACCTAACCCAACCCTAAAAACTATCACTAAACCTAACCCAAACCCTAAAAGCTATCACTAAACCTAACCCAAACCCTAAAAACTATCACTAAACGTAACCCAAACCCTAATAACTATCACTTAACGTAACCCTAAAGTCTATCCCTAAACCTAACATCAAAACAAACCATTTAAAAAAAAAAAATCTTATTCATTATCAATTCATGTAGTATTGTTTGGAAAAAAAAAAGGCATTCATCAATAAGAAATCGAACCCCGGACTTACGATGTAGCGTACTATCCTACTATCAATACGACCACACAGCCACAATCAACTCGGAAACTTTTAACCTTATAAAAAAATGTTACCAAGAATAGCAATAACCGGAAGTGAACGAGCGCGTATGCAGCCGCATATTGGGTCGTCCTGACGAGAATATACTCACTACCTAAAGGTAAAGGCTAAACAAGCAATTAAAAACATTGATCTACGAGGTATTGTGAATCTGGATAAAAGATTACTACGATTTAATAATTTTTCTCAAGTTTCAAGAACAGCATAGGATTAGTAGCAATAAAAACTATTGAAGTATCCAGAAAAGCAAGTGTCTCCATTTTTTCGCTTCAAGTTCAAGAGTTGACTTTGACAGCGTGTAATCTGAGCCTAGCCTAATGGAAACATTAGAACTTTAGAACCCCCTACAAGCACGGGGTTATGGGGACCCACACACACAAATAAATCAATTTATTTTAAATCTAAGCCTTTCAGCAGTAGCTTTCTACTTTCTGTACCTCAGGGTTTAGACTTAAATTGGTGACTTCCCTGGTACAAATAATATTATTTTTTATTGCGAATGACATGTTTAAGTTTAAATATCTGTAAAGAATTTTTGTTGTTGTTGTAATATCTGATAATTCCTAGTTTCAATTGGAGATAATGTTGCAGTTATCAAGCCAAGAGAAATGAAGACTTAGAAGAGGACCAGATACGAATTTGTATGTAACCTCATTGTGATCGCAGACAAAATAAAAATTATGAACGTGACAAGTAACCTACGTCATAAGTGACACGCTTGACAAACTACTATTCCAAAGTTTAGTTCAGGGGTGGGTAGAACTACGTCCCGAGGACCACATTCGGTCCGCTACGTGGTTTCTGTGTAGCGCGCGGAAGCCTACTGAAAATTCTGATAATAAAAAAAGTTATTTAAAGATTGACATGTTTGCAACTAAAATTAAAATGAAACTAGCTATTTTTTTATAGGTGAGGCCCTTTGATGTTTCATTACTCACTGATTCGACACACGCCTTGAAAAGTTATTAATAATATCGGAAGGGGCGTGATACCTGTAAGCCGTGTACACTGGTCGATCATTTCAAAACGTCAACCCAGAGAACAGAAGCGCAACTGAAGCTGTGGGACAGGGAATGAAGACAACATCCTTCACACACTTGGCCTTTCGTGGAACAGTTTAACTAGCAGGACCACGCCGAGAAAATGTGGCGCCCGAGCAATGGAAAGTTTCAACCTATCAAATCTATTCATTAACTTAACGACTCTGACTAAAATGTTTCGCTAACTCCTGGGTGTGACGTTGACTCTTGGATGTGATGCTGATCCCTGGTGTGTTACGCTGACGCCTGGTGTGTGATGCTTACTCCTGGTGTGTGACGCTGACTCCTGGTGTGTGACGCAAACAAGCTTAGTTTACAGATGAGGATAAAATATTCGGCCCGAGAGCGACGTCATAAAATCGATAGTTTATTGGGATCCGTACAAAAATTATACGAATCTCTTTACCGAAAAAAGATTGGACTCCGATAACACGAATCCATCTCCGGGACTGCGGATCCCGTTACACCATTGTATGTTCCATCGTGCGTTTCTGAGGCCAATCATAGCGGCCATTAAGCGCTTTTCTAGGTAAATCATCCGTTTCAATTTCCAAAACCCCCATAGGCTATTTGCGCGCGTGTTGTATATCATAGCAGCTAGTTGAGCGAAATAACGTTTGTCCTATCAACTAAGCGAAATGACGTCTTTCGAATCAATTATTTAAGAGAAATGACGTTGATAGTATCAACTATTTTAGAAAAATGACATATGTCGTATCAACTATTTTAGAAAAATGACATATGTCGTATCAACTATTTGAGCGAAATAACGTGTTTTACTATAATGCGTGGCTTTAGTTTCTTGAGTTTATATAAACAAAATTTCGATTTTTTTTTAATTTAAAAAAAGTGTTCCCATATTCATTTTTTATTGAGTTTGTCCGTAAAAATGTAATTGTCCATATAACAAAATTGTTTGCCCGTGAAATTGTGGAGCTTTATTCTGGTTATCCTTAAATTTTATTAATTTAACATGGCTCTCATACACCCCCTCCACACACACACACAGATAATTTCTTTCTTTCCCCAGAAACCCCTTTATGATCCGGGTGCTTATACTAAAAGACCAGAAAGGCAGCGGAGCTCACAGACATCAAAGCTCGGGCTACCGTGTATCCATCAAAGGTATGAAATGTGTCAGGAATAAAGGTACCACTTGAAATAAATGTTTCAATAACTTGAGCGCATGGAGATAAGACTGCAAATAAAATTAAATAAGGCTGGAAGCCGCTATTGATATGGAGACATGGAGAGAAAGAGAGAGAGAGAGAAAGAGGGAGGGGGGAAGAGAGATGAATCGTTTGAGAGCCAGAACGATTGAAGAGCCATTTTCCTTTGGTGTTGAAAAGACAAACTGATCAGCGGTTCCTATCTTGTGTTTGATAAGGATTCCATTAGCAATTTTAAATGATATTTCCTCAACACTAAGGTAGACCTTAAGCCTAAAGGTTTCCATTACAGTTATTGATTTTGTAAAGGTGTTCCGCAAGTCAAAAAGTCTGGGAACTGCTGTTTTAATCAAATGTGCCTCATTGTGGATTTATCAGCCAAAATGAACTCCTACCATGATTTGAAAATAGCTTCTTGCTATAACGATACGCCTTGCCCTTAAAACTTAATGATGCATCGAGTGATTGTCGTAGTCAGAGTTAAGGTCAATATTCCCTTTAAGCTGCGGGACTCCGCATATCTGACTGATTAGTTTCTTACTTTGGTCAAGAACCATAGAACATTAGAGGGAAATTTTGGACTTTGGGCCACTCTGTGTGGTCAAAGAATGTTGCCACCCCCTTCCCATAAATGAACAAAAAATATGTCATTTGCCAAAATGCATTCTTGGGGTAACATGATATTCTTCTAGAATTGCTTTCATTGATTACCTGGCTGGCCCTAATGGCCCACATTACCATAAACTACATACATGATCGCCAATCTTTGACTTAATTGGAGATGACTTTGCTATTGTGGATCCAGTGGCCTTTTTTATACCATCGTACATTTTTTTAAATATCTCCCTGATCAGCAGATTGAATGCTTTTACAGAGGTCCACCTAATATGTGTTGGCGCAAAAACGTGATGGTCACAGAAAGAGACAAGCAGATGCAGCGCTGGACTGAGCACTACCTAGAACTTTATGCAACACAGAAAGTAGTAATTGACTCTGCCCTAGAGAGAATCCCAGATCTACCATGCAGTTCTAGATCAGCTTGATGCTCCACCGTCATTAGAGAAGCTTAGTATTAGTAACGATTGCATTCCTGCAGAGCAAGCCAGCACTACCGAAGCCTCTGCGCGAACTCATATGTGATTGCTGGGAACACGGTCACATCCCACTGGATATGCGTGACGCCAAAATAGTCACGCTTTACAAAAACAAAGATGATCGTAGCGATTTTCAATAACTATCGTGGCATCTCCCTAATGAATATTGTGGGAAAGGTCTTCGCCAGAGTGGTCCTTGCACGCCTGCAAATTCTTGCACAAAATGTCTACGCAGAATCACAATGCAGACATGATTTTCTTACGCGTCAGCTATAAGAAAAATGTCGGGAGCAACAGAGAGCCCTCTTCTTTGCATTCATAAACTTAACAAAGGCATTTGACCTGGTCATCTGCAAGGGTGAGCTACGTACTTGAAAAAATAGGATGTCCGCCGCGGCTTCTCCCCATCATCGAGTCCTTCCACACTAATATGCACAGCACAGTGCTCTTCGACGATGCCAGTTTGTAGCGGAGTCAAACAGGGCTGAGTATTGGCTCCAACACTCTTTTGTATCTTTTACGCGATGCTATTGTGACATGCGTTCGAAGACTGCTCCGTGTGTATGAACATTCATACCAGGACGGATGGAAGCCTATAAGACACCAGCCGGCTCCGTGCGATGAGTAAAGTGGAAACATAATTAATCAGAGAGTTGCTCTACGCTTATGACGCAGCTCTTACCTCGCATATAGAGTTAGGTCGCCAACAGCTGGTCAATAAGTTCTCAGACTCAGAGGCATGCAAAGATTTTTCTTTAAACGATTAGTCTAAAAAAAGACTAACGTTATGAGACAAGGCACGGTCTGTTTCCCAGCAATTATAATCTCCATTGAGTCATTGAGGGAAACACCTTGGATGTCGTCGAGGATTTCACCTACCTTGGCAGCAACATCACAAGCACACTCTCCCTGGAAACGGAAATAGAAACCAAATAAAGCAACAACAGCTTCCACTTACGAAGCTTGCGTAGGATCCTACACATCAAGTGGCAGGATAAAATTGCCAATGTCGAGGTACTCAGATTGAGCCATATTGAGTATGCACTCAATCCTGAGAGGCGCCAGCGGCGGATGGGTCATGGCCGCAAGATTAGCTGGGAGCGTATTCCCAGAGCCCTGCTTTACAGTCAGCTGGCAACTGGTATGAGGGAGAGACGTGGGAGACCATTGCGGAGGAAAGCACACTCGGGTGGGCAAAATTTCGTGAGGGCATTCAAATCGTAAAAGCATCCCTCACAGCTAGGGGTGAAAAGTGAAGGGTCAGGAGAAAGGGGAAGGGGGAGGAACAGGAGTAAACGCCATCGTCACATGTGGACCGATTGATGCCATACAAACATGATCTAAAGTCAGAATAAAACTGAAAAGCACTAGTCGAACAAAGGACAAATTTTCTTGCGCTCACTATTCTCTTTCTCTCTCTCTCTCTCTCTCTCTCTCTCTCTCTCTCATTCAGTCACTTTGTCTCTCACTTTATCCACCAAACCCCTCTTATTTTCTTCATATCGCGTACGTTAAATGGGCTTAGCAGCAACATCAATCGGTATTGATGATAACAATATAGAGCAAATTAAATTCATCAACATCATCAATTCCTTTAACTTTGCATCTATTTTTAAAGATCGTCACCCACTTTCATATTATTTATTATTATTATTATTATTATTAGGAATGATTTGGAACCAATGCCTAAAGTTTATTCAGTATTTAATTATTTTTTTTATATTTTGAAATAGTTTTTTTTTAAATCATATTTTTTTCGTATTTTTTTTTTAAACGTGTATTGTTTACCAGCCCCACGACACTCTTATCCTTATAGTATTTGCAATATCCTCTAATCCGCGGCTTCGAACCCCACGTGTGCACACACACAATAGATACACTAACCTGGCAACACTAGCCCGTTACGGTGAGTTCCGACTTTAATGCAGCGAGCTGACGTCGATCTTTGGAGTACGTATTATGGGATCTGTTACATAAAAGGTTCTCAAAAGTGTACATTCGTGACTCACGGATGGGACAGCTCATTCCAATGTTTGTTTCCAGACTCATTTCCCAGCTCACCCAATACCCAATTCATATTCTGTTTTCCGTAGGTTTTATATTTATGGCGGATAGTCTTATTAAATAGTATACACGTCTAGATTTAGAGCAAATACACAAAAGTATTTCCCCAAACTTTTAAACGCTTAATTATGTATGGGATGAATGGGGGCGGTGTCGTATCCAGGATTTAAGCACTCTAATACTCTTTTACTAATATTATGCACCAAAACAAGCACTGATCTTATCTATTTCGTTCTAAATGTTTATTGTTTGTCTTTTGTGTCAAGCCTTCTAACTTTCCCGTTAGAACTGAAGGAATGGCAGCTCTGCAAGTCAAACACATTCTCTAAGCTATGTTATCTTTAAACTGCGCGGCTGCGCAGATATTTGACAGACGCCTCGCAATCGACTGTTTTTTCTTTACATGAACCCTCTAAAGAAGTTTGAGACCCACTGCTGTTCAGTTATTTCATACTTTTGGAGCCGCGGTCTTTTTTTTTTATATATTACGTCCATGTGTATATGCTACTCTCTTCGATCTGCATGCTCTCGGTTGCTTTTCATTGTTTTATTTCAAGCGGTATCGATTCTTTGTCGTATTGTTGAGTAGTCGATTGCTTTACGATAGGCGTTCAGAAATATCGAATGCCATACACAGAAATCGCCCCGTACGACCTGTGTTCGATATCACTCGATAACATCTTCGAGTGCTACTGGTCTTTTCTTTTTAGTCAAAACCAGAGTTGTTGTTTATTTTGCGTTTTAAAAGTTACTGCCTCTCTTGCTGCGTCCATTTTTTCCCAATGCGACTTATGACAAAAACTTATAACGAGAACGTGTAGTATTGATAACATGGATCCCCCCACCCCGCTTTTTTTCCGCAGTTACCATTTAAGGAAACCACGACTTCCACAGCGGCTCTTCGGGGCACCGCAGCAGCTTATCTAGGAACCACTGGTCGATTTCATTTTTTATTTTTATTTTTTATTTTGTTTTTGTTCAAGAGCCGTTTTAATATATGACTGCAGGTGGTGTTCTTTGCGTGTGGCAGAGTCGCAGCAAGTATATTTTCCGCCCAGGGAAAAACTTTGAAAACGGCGCCGTTCCCCCAAAACCAGTTTAATTACCTTTGTTTATTTATTAAATTGAGACGTTGTAAAAACCAATTTCTACCTCGGCGCCCGAGGAAATTTGTACCCTCTGCCCTACCCGTAATACGCCTTTGATGCGTGGAGCCAGTGGGCACAAGGGTTACGTGTTTACATAGTGATCATTGAGATATTCATGATAGGACTTAATAAGAATTTATATCCAAGTAACTTTAGCTCCGATGGTTTAGCCAATTTTCAACATATATAGTAATATAGTTCTAGTTCTATATTTTTATTTCTTAAATTTATTTTCGTTAAGACCATTTAGAGTGAAGAAAAAAAAAAGAGGGAAGGTGGGTGAAAAAGGAGAGTAATGATTTAAAAAAGAGCACAGATTTTATTTTTACCCAAATGCTTGATGATATTATATAAGAAATAGGTTGGGAGGTACTGGGAAGTGCATCATTTTTGCCAGGGGCCCTCGTTATTTTATGATTGTATATAAAATGCAATGTGCATAAATCTATCCAAATAAATAGATTGATGAATGGGATGGATGGAAGTAGGGATTGATGGATGAGCGGAAATAAGGGCGGGTGGATTTGTGGAATTATGGATGGACGGACAAAAGGACGGATGGACGAACGAAAGGACGGACGGATGGAAGAACGGATGAATGGATGGATGGAGACATATTTGTGCTTTGGTTGTAGAAAGCACACTTGTTCACAGAAATTCGCCCGCACTCAAATTCTCTTCATCAAATGCATTCATGCAGATCTTCACTGCTCACTACCAACTGTGAAGACTTTTTTTTCCCTCCCTTCAAAACACAATGCGATCAAATACTACGGGGAAAAAATCTCAACCGGCAGCAGACTATTGTGATTATATCGAACCACTTCAGTATTTAAAGGTGAAGAATCTGCGAGGTGGGTGGTATGAGAGTTGTCAGATGTGATGTAACAAAAACCAGTCCCTTAATTGTGGGGCTGAAACAGACATGGTAGGGGAGGGGGGTAATGGCCCTTTAAGTTTAAGCATTTCGACTGTCTGTTACAAGGGTAACAAATATTAATATTCTGTTGTGATGGCTATTGGCTACTGATACCAAGAAGTCTTTAGAAATAATTAAGGCTAAATTGTGTTTTAAATAACAATTTCAATTTTTTAAGGTGGGGAGGGGGGAATATATATTTTTTTAAAATAGTAATATACACACCATAACATTTTTAAAGCAGAAATTGCAGACATTGTTGTTTTTTTTTTTTCCAAATCGACACAGGCAGGACACATACTTCCTTTAATAAAGTCCAACATGTCTTCTTGTAAAATTTACTCATTTTAGTTTTAGACTTACTTCTACTAAAATACTAAGCAACTATTTATCTATTTATAATTTAATTAAGGGGCCGTCCGTAGTCCATAAAGTACGTCACGCTAATTTTTAACATTTTTAATTCCCTCCTCCCCAAATCCTTGACCCCCCCCCCTCCCCATTAAAGTACGTCACAGTCACACTTTCGAAAAAAAAAATTAACAGAATAATTAAAATTCAATATAAACACCGTGACGTCACATATGGCTGGACTGTAGGACATCCCATCTCCCCTGTCACACTTTCTTACACCCCCTAATGGGTTGTTTTTTGTTTGTTATTTTGTTTTTGTATTTTTTACTCAGTCAATACACCTTTTTATGTAAACAGTTACAACTGAGACTCACCTTCTTGTACACCAGGTAATTGGGATTGTCCTCATGCGTGTGCTGACCATTCCCGAGTGGACTGGCCACAGACGCTGGCAGCGAGTCCGTCCTCCTTCCGCTGCTGTGTCTGTGTGCCATCCTGCGCTTCAAATCCTCTAGCGTCAACGTGCTGCCTTGTGGCAGCAAGTTTCAGTCAACAAACGGTCTTGAAAAAAATATGCCGTATTAGAATTAGCCTATAGCCGAATGGTGATATCGATGCACTGAGGTGGCTAATTCATGGATGCCCGCGGTGAAAAATGTGCAGACAAACTGCATTTAACCCATTGAAAATAACACTCATTAACATGGCTGATGTGATAATTATTTTGAATTAAATGATTTTTTTTAAACAACTCAACGGCACTCCTTATTAGAGAGGTTTCTTAAAATGACTTTAAAAAGTCATGGATTTTCCGAAAACACTCTAGATGAGTCACATTCTAAACTTAAAACACACATTGCACATGATTTTCGGGAAAAAACAACAACTTAACAATCAAAGACTTTGAACCGAACCTTATTATTATTATTTTTTAAAGTTCAATATTTTCCCTAAATATCAGAATCAGATGCCCTTTCCCGGTGGTATGAGGCACATTTAGACTGTTGAAATATTGAAGTGAACGCAGCAAGGGTTAATGTCACACATCACAGCACAATTGTTTGCTCATATATTATTGATCCTCCGACCAGCCATGAGTTGATATTGAATGTTGAGTGACTTATCGCAGGCCATTTCAACCTGCAACGTCATGGAACACAGGAATCTTAATAAAAGGTAGACATCTCGAAATTTAGAGCCACAGACTATTAACTATTAATTCTATTGTGCTAGCTATTTTTAAAAAGATGAAATTTTCTCAGTAAGCAGTCTATCTCAGGGCAACACCCTTTATACATTTCTGTTTTTTAAAACAACAACAACAAAACATAGCCTTTAAGAAAGAAAGTGAAAGCCACCACAATTACGCTATTTTTTTTTAGTAGAAGTAGAAGACAGAGCATTTATGTATTTACTCACTATTGTTTTATATATCTGTTCAAGTAGGTGAATTGGTCTTTTCAAGGTGTTATTATCTTCTCAAGTAAGATCACTACTTACTTCACTCTCATTACATGTATTCAAATTCAAAAAGGCTAGTAATTGTGATTAATCTATTCATAACATAAAACTATTAAAGCCGAAAGCAATGAACACAATTGTATTTGTTTTAGGTTTACACTTTAATTCTTAACTTATCTTCCTGAAGTCATTTTCTGATACTAAAGTTACTAAAGCACAATTAGTCTAAACCTTTCCTTAAAATTTCTGTATTTTTAACAAAAGTAGTAAATATTTTAACCTATTGAGGCTAAAAAATATTTTCTCAAGAAAAAAAACATTTATTTAATATAAATAATAATGAGGAGGTTTTCAAAAACAGTTATTTTTATTTTTTATTTTTTTTTTGTCCATGGTTTAAGAAGATATTTGTGCACTTTTAAAATCTATAATTTAGGTGATATAATTATTAATTTTTTATTTTTAACTTTACTTTGTTCTAAAGCTTAGGATTGTAAACCAAATAGATCTCACTCCTAGCCTATATGTTGCTGGTGTGACACACTAAACAAAAACAATAGTACAAAAAATTAACCAATATTATGTACATATAACAGGTGTTATAAAAATTATTTATATTGACTTTTGTTTTAAAAATGAAAATGGAAAAACGGGAACAACTTTTTTCAACATGACATGAGGTTAGTACTACGAAACATTTAAAGGGTATTATGAATATTGTCAATGGATTACTAGAATATTTCATGCATTTATTAATATGAGTATGAGCAAAAATTGTATCCAAAAAATCTTTTTCAATTTTTTCTTTATTTCACACCTAATACATTTAAAAAATTGTCTTTTAAATAAATGAGGGTTATATGCTCTTTACTGCTATAAATAATAGTGCAGGTCTTTTTACTAGCATAAAATAACATCTTTTTGTTTATTATTTTTTATATATGAAAATACTATTGACTGATACAACAGAAATCTTTCACTTAAAAAAAAGAAACTACAGAGGTTAGTGTTTGAGATCATTTGAGCAAATAGATATGTTCTTTTCTTGGGGAGGGGGTGGGTGGGGCGCAACAGGCACACCTGTTGGTTTTTTTGTTTTTTTAATTATTATTCATGACAGATCATTGACATAAATATGGATCAGGCTAAGGGGATAAATATATTTCCTGAAAAATATGTGGGAAATAGTACACAATTGATTACAAATCAGATATTTTCCTGTTGAGTAGAATAATTAGTGCTACATAAAGCAAAAATGTTACATAGTATGTCTAGCTCCTTTTTAACAGGTATTTAAGTCTTATCTCCTAAAATATTAAACTTTCTAGGTCAGAAAGGCTTAAGACAGAGGTGGTGAACCATTTTGGGGCCACATGCCCAAAGTTCAACCAAAACCTACTTATTTATAGCAAAGTGCCAACAATCCAATGAAACCTGACAATAGGGGTTTGGTTTAGCTGGTGTGACTAAGTATATATTTTATAATATTTTATTTTCATGCCTGCTGACTGTGGTATGCGTGCCATAGATTTGCCATCTCTAGCTTAAGACAAACAGCAAAGTTTCATACTCATACTAAAGGAAATAAAATTCTTATTCTAAATTTTTTTTGCAATCTGCATTAATATCTTTAATTGTTTTTACTTTAATTCCTTTTGAATTTATTATAATAGTTAATACAAGGTATCTTTTAAAAAATGCTACTAAATTAAAAGTATTTTATTTATGAAATACACTTTATCCACAAAAAATATTTTTAGAATGACATGTGCAATTGTAGGAATGTTAAAACTGTTTCATTTAACTTATTCCACTTTTCATCAAATTAAATATGTTAATAAAAATGTTAGTAAATGCTAATATGGACTTTTATTTTAATTTTAATTTTTTTTGTTAAACTTTCATTGAACTACAATTTTTTTTACTACTGTTGTCATAATATATTGTTGTGAGAGAAAGAATCTTAGACAAAATGATCAATTTTTATTTCATTTATCATTATAGTAAATATACACTTAAAATCCAACGTTAATCTTTCATTAAAATAATAATGATTATAATGCATCAGAATTGAAAGCAATTATTTCCTAATTCTTTAAATATATATTTTTGTATTGTTATTGAGACATTTAATATGTATAACTTATGGTAACCTGGGTAAAGTTCATTTGAAAAATTGTATTAAAAAGTGTCTTTTTATTTCAAAATGAATTCTGAGCTATTCCATAAATTAATATGTCATTATACATAGCTTGACTCAATTAATGCATTACAGTAGAAAAGATACCTTGAATTCTACTCCATAAGAATCCCCCTGTTTTAGTAATTTTGATATAACTAAATGAGATGTCACTTCTTATGAATATTGATGTTTATCAGTTTCTTTTAATCTAGAAAACATGGCCCAACCTCTTTTGGTGAATTACTATACATTACTTTTGCTTGTTTTTATACTTTACAGTTTGCAGATCATTGAAACAAAATTAAAATTACTCTCGTTCCTACTTAGGCTTGGGTTAATAATGAAGGACAGCTTTCAAGTCAAGTGAAGTAAATGGAAAATAAAATAAGGCGTACCACAGGAAAATTGTACAAAAGATTAGTTTTCTGGGAGTTAATAATAAAAAGAAAGTAAAGTTAAAAGAAAATTTTGAGTAAATTTAACTTTGCTTATTGTTCTGTATTTAAATTAGTTTAAAGTCTTAATCTAATATTTATTCAGATAACCTATTTTTTGTACCAGGTTATCTTATCTTATATGTTGCAGATGCTCCTTCTGCACAGAAGATTATTGCGTCCTATGTTTATCTATGGTTTGTTTTTAGTCCTTTATTCTTATTAGAGTTTTAAATGATAATAAAGTGTTCGCTTTCCTGGTTCTTCAGGCACACCCGAATACCGAACGGGAAGAAAGAAAACTTGAATGTGTTTGTTCTTGCATACGGCCATAAGGAATAAGAAAGGTGTTTTTATCCTTTTATCTATCTGAGGGTTGTATTAAGTTATCTTTGTGTTGAATTTCTAAATTAGAATTAATTGCTTTATGTATAATTACAAATTTATTCCTAGTTCTTCTTTCTTCATATGGCACACCTTTAAAATCATATTGAGGAATTCTCAGAAAATATATATTTCTTCAATTTACCAGAACAGAGAAGATAAGCAGACAGTGGCGATGATTGTATATTGTAGTATAGGTTTCTACATTCATAATTAACTTTATTGTTCCTGTAAAACAAAACATTATTTTCTAAAAATAAAATATTTAAATACCAGTGTTGAAAATTCAAATAATGAAAATGTGTGACAGTTCTCTAACTTTTTTTTTATAATGTAACACCATTCATTAATTATTTTCTTTTTATTGGAGTTAAGTTTACAGATTTTTAAAATTATTATAATAATGGTATTCTGCAAAACAATCTTAAATTATCTATTTGACTGAGGAAAGTATTGCTTAACTGCCGAATATATGCTATGAAACAAGTACACTTGCTGTCATAGCTGCCAAATATGATCAATGAACCATGTACAAATCTGTCATAGAGACATAGCTACTAAATATATACTGTGAAACATGTACACGTGCTGTCTCATGCTGTCATAGCTGATGCAACAAAAAGATAGTGATTAGATGAACGCAGGAAGTTCCTGTTTTAAAAAATCCTAGCCCATTAAAGAATATTTACAGTTATGCATTTAAATTATTTAATTTGATTTTGTTTAAATATAATATAATATCAAATCTTCTTTTTAAAAAATTATTTGGATAACCACAAATTCAATTTTTTAAAAACTATATCAGTTGTAAGCAATATTTACTAACTTTACATAACAAGTTAAAATGAAAGTTACAATACAAGTATAAGTCACCTAAGCTCCATTACCTTGCAGTAAAGGATATATAATATATCAATAATAACAATTTGTGTGTTGGTTAATGGAAACAGAAAAATTAATGTATAACCCTGGAATTATTAGTCAAATAGGTCAACAAGTTGTACATTTTACAGTTCTTTACATGTTTAATTCATAATTCATGAACCCCTAGGTGGCCTAGTCCAACACACATCACAGGCAAATAAAAGATTTAAGTATAATTATAATGTAAAGACATTTGATTAAAAATTACTGTTTTAACTACCAATTATGTTTATTTTTTAAAATACTGGAAACGTTTTTAATTTTATTAAAATAATCTGTGCTAGAATTGTTAACAGTAAATTAAATCTCATTGTCATTGACTAATTTACTTCTAGAATGTGGTGGTGATTCTACTTCTACTATGTGACATAGTACTATCATAGTTGAACCAGTATGTCAATATTGTCAATGAAATAAGTATTTCACTCAATTATGAAAAGAGTAATTTTGTTGTTGTTTTTTTTTCAAGTTTAAATTTAAAGATAATTTTGTATTCAAAATATAATTATTACTATAACACAGCTATTATCATCAATACCTTTAATTTTTATTTTAAAATTACATCAAATTAGTATTTGCTTACCCAGTAACCCTACTAAGCCCGTGACTTTCTTTTAACGCCATGGAACATCCAGGGAATTCACCACGAAATGGCCAGTTCACAAAAATAAGGCCTACTCCCCTGACACTCACAACATGTATATCCCAAGAAAACTTGATTCCAGCACTAGGCCCACGGGCGAACCATTTTTTACACCACCGTCTGGATAATCACAAAATTAACATTATACTTAACAGATTTTTTTCCTTTCCCCCAACGCAACAGACACAACCATAAGCCTAGCTCTTGACTACGAATATTACAGCTTGTTCAGAGTGAGAAGACATCCATTTCTCATGCAAATTCCTGTGGTGAATCAGTGGTACTCCTCTGGCCACTGACAGGCTGGAAGCACTCTGGCAGCTCCCAACCGCCGAGCCTACTCACTACTGTTTCGGGTTATTAGGCTAGGCTTATGGAGACGGTGGAATATCTAAGCATCTTTTCTTCGCTGAGAATCTCGGTGAGGTTATTTCATGATAATGTTCTTTACAGCGAATTTAACCGTCAAAACTCGAGCAAATCCAAATTATTAATGAACACATTGTCGCGGCACAAATACTGCAGACTTATAAACAATGGCAATTGCTAATTTGGCTTTGGATAGGGAAAAGAGGGCCCAGGCTCCATGTTGAATAGATTAACGGAAAAATCAATACTTGAAGAGCTCATTGGTTAGGCAGCAGCACCTGCACGCGCGAAGAGGGGAAACAACCGTGTATGAAAGAGGTCACAATTGTTTTCTCTTTTTACCATTCCTTGAATAGAGCATTTCCCAATCCACTTCTAATGAAGTTAAGTTATTGAGTTATTTGTATGATTTGTAAATATTATTTAAATTTTTTAATTATTTATTTTTATTTATTTACTTCTTTATTTTTTTGGATATGCACCCATTAATGCGTTCGGTAGAAGAAAAATACATTTCAAGAAGTTTAACGAAAAGTAAATCGATTAACTATGAATACTGTGACTATGACTCTGGCATTAAGCGATTGATTCAAAGTAACAATGGAAATTTAATTGGAGTATGTTGGTTTTATACTAAATACAATTTACTATTCTCTGTGCATGCTTGGTGGACCTTAGTCAATTTACATGGTGATGAAGTTCTGAATTTCAGAGCCTTCCATTCCTGCCATTGTTAGGTTGACATTAACTATTAATATGAGACAGAGCTGAATACCTAAAACTTAAGTTGAGAGACACAAGTGCCCTTAGAAAATCTTTTCTTACTTAAGTACGAAACCCAATAATTTACGTAACTTAGACTGTTAGCACGTCTTATCTCGGGAAACCTGAGTCACACTTTTTGAAAATTAGTTTTTCATATGATCGAAAATGATATTTTCCGGAGTTTAAAATTTAAAACAGTACATATGAATATGGAATTTTCAAAATAATATGTGGTGAAATTGTTAGGGATGTAAAAAACGAAGAGAAAAAAAAGCAAAAACTGATTCCACAATCTGAGGTGGCGGTTTTTGTGAACATAAAAAAAACAACACAAAGATAATCTAATTAATGCAACCCTCGGACAGACATAGGGATTTAAATAAGACCTTTTCTTATTCCTTTTGCAAGATCAAATTCTCATTCTTCCCATCTGGAATTCGGTAGCCCGAGGAAACCAGGAAAACCAACACTCTATTGATATTTAAAACTCTAATAAAAAAAATGGGGCCGTCCATAAAGTACATCTCGCTATTTTTGACCCCCCTCTCCCCTGTCAAAGTGTCACAAATCTCAGCCCCCACCCCCTGAAGTACGTCACACTTACAAATTTAAAAAGAAATTAATACCTCATTAAAATATTTAATTTAATACTTAAAATACACTTCACTATTAAACTGTATTAAAATATAAAATTTTCTCTTAAAAGTAGGGAAGTACCAGCCGGAGTAAGATTTGTTAAAATGGCCGGATTCCGGATTAGCCGCAGCCATTATGAATATATATACATATATGTAAATTGTGGATTTACCAGCCTGCCGGATTTATGAAGTGAAATCCTGCCGATGCCGGACGTGTTAAAATACCCGGATTCCGGATTAGCTGGAGCTGAAGCCAAAATCCGGTATACTCCTACTTACAAGAACTATAATATTATTAAAATGACTTTAATAGTAGAATAGTTAATTGTCAACAGTTGTGACAGTTATTCAATGAAACAGTAACTCAATCTAGATCGAATTTGAAAACAAAAATTGCAAAAATTAGACTTGACAATTATATAATACACATCAGTTACCTGCAACATTTTCATTTACAAATGGGTGAGGTCAAGTTTGAGATAATCTTTTGATTATGCAATCTATTGACACAAGATAAGAAGTAGATTAGCGAATCTTAACCTCACCCAGTGTTTAAATAATCAAAAGGAAACAAAACAAAAGGAAACACATTTTTTAAAAAAACAACTAGATTGACAAATTATGTGACCAACTCTTGTGTTATATTGAATATGTTTATTATGGTCCTTTGAATTATGTTTAATTCAAAAATATTCACTGGACATCATCTTACCTCGGTGATGTGAGGTGTTCATCCATAGTTATGACTGGTCTCAATCTTTCACAATTACCGTTTCCTGGATGAATAATTGCAGACATATCAACTCGTCCTCAGTAGCCTCTGAATGTGCATTTTCTCTTCTGGCAATAGCTGCCATGGTTTCTATTTGCCTTCTAGCAGCGATTCTCTAAGGACTAATGCCTTTTTTAACTGATTAGATTCTTGAACAGTTTAGGTGTGCACATTCTTCTGAGCCCAAGCTCTGTGTTGTCCTGCATGTTCCTTCAAAAAGGTGAGGCAAAATGTAAGTGAAATACTTTGCTAATTCGATCAAGTAAGCTGGTCTGCAAAGATGGACAGTAAAGATAATATGGATGTACTTTGAAATCTCACGTTGATCTCGGCATATTATCATCAAATTTGAGAGTTAGTGCCACAAACAAGGAAGAAAACTTATGATAATCTGCATCTGCTCTTTCTGAAGTCCATCAGTTGTTTGGTTAATTGTGATTAGAGGAGGAAAGAATCTCAAAAATAAAACGTTGAATTGTGATCTTCGTAGGCTACTTTGAAGCAACATTTTATGTCCTGATGTTTCACAATTTGAGTGAAATATGGGCTGGTGCGATCATGATTGTCAAACCATTCTTGATCCTTTGATATCAGTTCTGCTACATCCTAATCAGACTAATGAACAACACATTTACGAGATATGCATTTCATGCTATTATGAGATAAAACTAATTCTATTGTTTAAAAAATATTGAAAATTAATTTGAAAGCTATTTAAATTCGACTGTAAAAATTACAAAAATAAATAATAATAATAAATAAATACACCCCCTCCCCCCCTTGGAGCTTGACGTAATTTATGGACCGCCCCAATGCAAGACTAGACATAAACCACGGATATGCGTAGGACGCATAATCTTCTGTATAGGAGTCTTTAACAGATAAAGTACATCGATAGGCAGTTTAGTGTGTGCAAAGAAAAATATTTATTCACCTTAATGCCTTAATATCTAATACATTCCGACTCGGTAACGGCCCTTGGAGACCTTTTGATCTAAAATATAAAAAAACTACTATATTTACCTGTATTTTACCACAAAGCTTAGTAGTTGGGGTTAGCAGTCGGCACCTAAAATGCTGTCTGACAGTTAATGCGGCCCTCCGGCAGAAAAATTTGGAGACTCCTGTAATATATAAAGCTCAGTTACTCAGTTGGTGTTTGTATGTTTGTCTGATTCACTTTTCGTTGACAATCACGGAAAATCAAATGACAGACGGGGATCAAATTTGGCAGGACGGCTCCTTTTAACCTGCAGATGGTTTAGTATAGTTTGTCTAATTGTCCCTTTTGCCCGAAGGCCGTAAATTAAACAATCGGGAAATGTAGAGACAAAGAAAGAAAAATAAAATCTCTTTTCCATATTGAAGAACTTTAGGAGGACGTCAAGCACGATTTATTTGTGGTACACTATTTAAGCCCAATTTTTTTTTTTTAATTTATTAATTTTTTTTTAGCTGTGCGCTTTCAAAAATCTTTTTGTTGTCAAATTACCGTGCGCACATTTTCTTAAATTTAATTGTGTTATATTATTATAATAACATTCATATATAGTTTGGTTTTGCGGTACAGTGGCTTTTTTTCGGATAATTTATTTACATTTGTCACACAATATATGGTATTTATTTTTAACTTGGGAAAGAGGGTTTTTATGTTGTTGTTAATAATATTTATTAATAAGAAATTAAAATTTAATGTTTAAAATACTAATTATGTATTTAGTGATTGCATTTTATATCTTTATATTAAAGCTGCCTTTATAATATTTCATTACATTTGGTACACGAGACATGGACTTAATATGCTAACATGTGCGAATGAAATTGCGATATTTTTTAATTATTGTTATTATTTATTTTATTATTTATTCTTAAGTATTTTTATTGCAAATTGCATATACTTTGTTTGTATGTTCATTTCTCTGTAATTGGAATGAAAGAGGCTATTTTTTCAAAATAATTTTTTTCATTATTTCACTAGCGTTCATTAACAGACGGTTGATTTTTTTTCTTTTAAATGTGGCATATAATTTCTTAATTTTTTTTAGAAACAATCTGGTGCGGAAAGGGGGGTATGGAATATAATTATTTACAAAATGTGATGCCTTAATGGTCTTAGGGGCTGAAAAAAATAATTTCATTCATGTACAAAATTAAACCATTTCCAAAAAGACGTAAAATAAAATCGTAAAATATAGACATTAATGTACAACAATTCAAATATTCTTTCCATATTAAAAAAAAACTATTATCTAATGTAATAAGGGAAATAACCCTTGATGGTCATGTATAGAATTAATTAATAGAGTGAGAGTTCTTGGTAATAAACCGTAAGTTATAATATGGAATTCAGACATGGTGTGTTGGTTTTCAATTCATTATATTGGTGACGAGAAAATCTTCTAATCAGAAAGAATCCATGAACATCTTCGTCAGAAACAATCCAAACAACTTTGGAAAGGAAGATCAGATCTAAGTTCTAAAAAGATTGATAAGTATTGAAACCATATTTTAATTCGTTCGATTACTTTTATCAAGATCTAACGAGGAGACACAAACAAATTTACAACATGGCTTTCGCACAGCTACCAGCCTACCCTGCATTCGATACGAAGGCAGAAGGTGTGGCTACTCGATGGCACAAGTGGGTGTCAAGGCTAACAAATAACTTGTTTGTGGCATACTATGTCACTGACGAAAGCAAAAAGAAAGCTCTCCTACTAACATATGCTGGTAATGATCTTAATGATATAGTTGAATCACTACCGGACTTGGAAACAACTCCAACACCGGATGAATCAGTGTTTGATAAGCTCATTCAAGCATTGAACCGTTACTTTAATCCAAGAGTAAACAAAGAGATTCAAAGATATGCTTTCAGACAGCTCCATCAACAAACAGAAGAGATAAAAACCTTCTACACAGAGTTAAAGCAGCTAGCACCATCGTGTGAGTTCCATAACCCTGATGAAGAGATAATTGTAATAAGGGAAATAACTCTTGTTGGTCATGTATAGAATTAATTAATAGAGTGAGAGTTCTTGGTAATAAACCGGAAGTTATAATATGGAATTCAGACATGGTGTGTGTTGGTTTTCAATTCATTATATTGGCGACGAGGTAAAATTTTCTAATCAGAAACAATCCATGAACATCTTCGTCAGAAACAATCCAAACATCTTTGGAAAGGAAGATCAGATCTAAGTTCTAAAAAGATCGATAAGTATTAAAACCATATTTTTATCAAGATCTAACGAGGAGACACAAACAAATTTACAACATGGCTTTCGCACAGCTACCAGCCTACCCTGGATTCGATACGAAGGCAGAAGGTGTGGCTACTCGATGGCACAAGTGGGTGTCAAGGCTAACAAATAACTTGTTTGTGGCATACAATGTCACTGACGAAAGCAAAAAGAAAGCTCTCCTACTAACATATGCTGGTAATGATCTTAATGATATAGTTGAATCACTACCGGACTTGGAAACAACTCCAACACCGGATGAATCAGTGTTTGATAAGCTCATTCAAGCATTGAACCATTACTTTAATCCAAGAGTAAACAAAGAGATTCAAAGATATGCTTTCAGACAGCTCCATCAATAAACAGAAGAGATAGAAACCTTCTACACAGAGTTAAAGCAGCTAGCACCATCGTGTGAGTTCCATAACCCTGATGAAGAGATAAGGTTACAACTAATAGCTGGTTGTAAATCATCCAAGGTACGGGAAAAAGGATTAAACAACCCTAATATTTTGTTGACAGACTTATTACAGTTTGCCAGAACCTGCGAGATCACGCAAAAACATGTTAAGGAGATAGAAGGAAATAATGCATCTCTGCACAAAATGAGATCTACTACTAATACTAGTTCAATTAATTACAGCAAGCCCAAACAACACAATTATAGATCTACACCAAAACAAGAAAGAGTTCCTTACTCTAAATGTAAGAATTGTGGAAGAGCATGGCCTCATGAAGGTGGTCAGAAGTATTGTCCAGCTTTCAATAAGCAGTGCCGAGCATGTGGCAAAAACAACCACTTTGCTACTGTTTGCAACGGTACAAATAGACCAGCATTTCAACCGAAACGCACCCCACACCAGAAACCAAGTATTAAAAAGCATATTAGAAACTTGAATAACACTTTAGAGGATGACTACGTGTACATGTCCACTATTCAAGGAAAACATTTACCTTTATTTGAAGTTAACATCAATGGGAGCATGATACAAGCATTAGCAGATTCTGGAGCAAGCATCAACATTCTGCCAGAACATGTATTTAAAAAGCTAACTCCCAAACCTCATCTGAATGGTAGCACAACCCAGATATTTCCATTTTCATCAAGTCAACCACTAGATGTTATAGGGAAATTCAATGCACAAATATCGCACAAGAATATTGACATATCTGCCGATATCCTTGTTGTGAAAACAAAAGAAATACCCATCATTGGTTGGAAAACTTGTCTTGAGCTTCAACTTCTTCAGAAAGTGACAGCAGTGAACACCTGTGAGATTTCAGCACAGTTACCAGATATATTTACAGGAATAGGTAAGCTGAAAGGCCAAGCTTACAACATGGAAATCAAGTACCAAAAGGGTAAAGACAATCCTGCTGATTATATGAGCAGACATCCAGCTCATAATGTACCAAGTTCAAGAGAAGAGAAAATAGCTGAAGAATATATTCAGTATTTAACTGACAATGCCATACCAAAGGCTATGACATTACAACAAGTTGCTGATGAGACTGCAAAAGATCCTACTTTGCAAACCGTCATCAAATCACTTGAAACAGGACAATGGTACAGACATACAACATCTGTCCAAGTTGATGAAGTAAGAACATTTGATACACTCAAGCAATGTGCACAAGAATTGACAGTCACTCAAGATGGAATTCTTCTCAAGGGCAAACAAATTGTTCTACCGAAATCTATACAGAAACAAGCTGTTGAATTAGCACACATTGGACACCAAGGGCAAACAAAAACTCTAGCTTTGCTACGTGAGAAAGTTTGGTTCCAAGGCATGAATGCAGCTGTAGAGAAAAAAAGTTAAAAACTGCATGGCTTGTCAAATTGCTACTCCTACGTCAGCAAGAGAACCACTGCAGATGTCCGAGCTTCTAAAGCAAGCATGGTCAGAACTAAGCGCTGATTTTGGTCATCTACCAAATGGACAACATTTACTAGTTGTTACCGATGAATATTCAAGGTATGTTGTAGTAGATATTCTTGATAGCACATCAGCAAGAGCTACAATACCTAGACTCGACAAAATATTCGCAGAATTCGGTATTCCTGATCAACTCAAAACTGATAATGGTCCTCCCTTCAATAGCCAAGATTTCAAAAATTATATGTCAAACATGGGAATCCATCATCGCAAAATTACATCTCTATGGCCCCGAGCTAATGCAGAAACAGAAAGATTTATGCGCACAGTCAATAAAAATATTTTTAAAAAAGTTTTTAAGATACCACGTTTTGTGAACTAAAAAGAAGAAAATAAATTTTTTCTTGGGCTCTGTTGGAACTTCCCTTCCCCTGGGCTGAGCCAGAACTGTTTTGTTGGATGCACATTGTGGACATTTTGTACATACACACTCTTACACACCAAAATATTTTCGAACTAAAAACGTGGGGGGCATTCGGCTGAAATTTGGTCTATTAATGCTATTACATTAAACTTTTCAGTTTCAAATTCCTCCACAGTCTATATATGATACTTCATTTAATGGTCTATTAATGCTATTACATTAAACTTTTCAGTTTCAAATTCCTCCACAGTCTATATATGATACTTCATTTAATTTAATGATATATTAAATTGTCATGTGAATCAAGTATGCATGCAAAATTTCATCAAAATTGGATGATCAGAAGTGGTTCAAAAAAGGAATTCAATTTTTGCCCCGGAAAGACAAACATCCAGACAAGAAAGCAAACTAAGAAAAACGTGGTAATAATAAATAAAAAGTGTATAAAAACAGCTGAAATTGAACTGAAGAACTGGAAACAAGAGCTTTACAGATTCCTTCTATTGTACAGATCAACACCACATACATCTACAGGAATAGCTCCTGCACAAATTTTATTTGGTCGAGCTTTAAAAACAAAACTTCCTCAAGTACCAAACATTACTCAAAATAAAACAGATCAAGTCATTAGGCAAAATGATGCCAGAGGAAAATCTACCATGAAGCACTATGCTGATAAGAAACAGTATGTACAACCTTCAACTATTCAACCCGGAGATAATGTACTTGTCAAAGACACAAAGTCTATTCGACCATTAACTCCTTATGAACCAATACCTTACACTGTTACACACAAGAAAGGTACTATGATTACAGCTCAAAGAAATGGCAAAACCATCACGAGAAACAGCAGCTTCTTCAAACAGCCACCACGAGCACCTACATCAGCTGACATAATTGAAGATGAAGAATTTTCTACAGAACCAGAAGTCGACATCCAAGACGCGACTACAGTCGAACTTGAGCCCGCAACTACAGTCGAACCTGAGCCCGCAACTACAGTCGAACCTGTGCCCGCAGCTGACATCGGTTTGCCTGACAATCAGTTGCAACGTCCCAGAAGAGCTAGAAAGATGCCAAACCGGTATAGAGACTACTACATGAGCTAATTAATCACTACACTTTTAAAATTGAGCACGTTCAACGTTTTATTCGTTCGTTTCTCGATGGGCATTATGAAGATAACAAACAGGAGTGCCCCAACGTTTCAACAAGACTAAAGCTCGTTAATGTCTTGTCGGCTTTATTTTTTTTTCTTCAATGTCTGTGTCATGGTATGATAATACCATTCAAGATAAATCGTTTCATCGAATGTGTTATACGTAATAATTAATGTTAAAATCAGAGAAAAAAAAAGATTTGTCAGAAAGGAAGATAAGTATGTAGACAAACATAAATATACAATAGTCTTCAATCAATCCATAAAGAAACAGTTGGATACTTAATCAAGAACAAGTTTAAAAGACTTTTAATTTTAGGCATAAATTTTAATTAAACTTAATATTATCAGAAATAACAATTGGACACTTTATCAAGAATAGACACCAAGTTATAAATACATTAAGTTTAATTTTTATAAATGACATTTAGATAATGTAACTCCTTTAAATGCATCTGAATTGTCTACGTTTTGCTTAATTTTAAATTTTCCTCACTGCAAGATGATCAAGAGTTATTTAGGCTCATTCTATGTTAAACATGTATTTCAATTGTCAATTGATATGAGTCCATATCCGAGGAAAGGAGGAATGTAATAAGGGAAATAACTCTTGTTGGTCATGTATAGAATTAATTAATAGAGTGAGAGTTCTTGGTAATAAACCGGAAGTTATAATATGGAATTCAGACATGGTGTGTGTTGGTTTTCAATTCATTATTATAAGGTCACAACTAATAGCTGATTGTAAATCATCCAAGGTACGGGAAAAAGGATTAAATAATCCTAACATTTTGCTGTTAGACTTATTACAGTTTGCCAGAACCTGCGAGATCACGCAAAAACATGTTAAGGAGATAGAAGGAAATAATGCATCTCTGCACAAAATGAGATCTACTACTAATACTAGTTCAACTAATTACAGCAAGCCCAAACAACACAATTATAGATCTAAACCAAAACAAGACAGAATTCCTTACTCTAAATGTAAGAATTGTGGAAGAGTGTGGCCTCATGAAGGTGGTCAGAAGTATTGTCCAGCTTTCAATAAACAGTGCCGAGTATGTGGCAAAAACAACCACTTTGCTACTGTTTGCAACAGTCAAAATAGACCAGTATATCAACCGAAACGCACCCCACACCAGAAACCAAGTTTTAAAAAGCATATTAGAAACGTGAATAACACTGTAGAGGATGACTATGTGTACATGTCCACTATTCAAGGAAAACATTTACCTTTATTTGAAGTTAACATCAAATCGAGCATGATACAAGCATTAGCAGATTCTGGAGCAAGCATCAACATTCTGCCAGAACATGTATTTAAAAAGCTAACTCCCAAACCTCATCTGAATGGTAGCACAACCAAGATATTTCCATTTTCATCAAGTCAACCACTAGATGTTATAGGGAAATTCAATTCACAAGTATCGCACAAGAATATTGACATATCTGCCGATTTCCTTGTTGTGAAAACAAAAGAAATATCCATCATTGGTTGGAAAACTTGTCTTGAACTTCAACTTCTTCAGAAAGTGACAGCAGTGAAAACCTGTGAGATTTCAGCACAGTTACCAGATATATTTACAGGACGAGGTAAGCTGAAAGGCCAAGCTTACAACATGAAAATTAAGTACCAAAAGGGTAAAGACAATCCTGCTGATTATATGAGCAGACATCAAGGTCGTAATGTACCAAGTTCAAGAGAAGAGAAAATAGCTGAAGAATACATTCAGTATTTAACTGACAATGCCATACCAAAGGCTATGACATTACAACAAGTTGCTGATGAGACTGCAAAAGATCCTACTTTGCAAGCCGTCATCAAATCACTTGAAACAGGACAATGGTACAGACATACCACATCTGTCCCAGTTGATGAAGTAAGAACATTTGA
>MUZC01000288.1:238596-268341 GCA_002072015.1 Radix auricularia | reverse complement strand
AATTGGTAGCCTTAAATTTCTTAAATAAATTCTCCTTTAGTTTGCAATACTTTTTAAGTTTAAAATTGAACCAGCATTTATTAATTCTATTTGAAGTTATTTTTGTTGGAACATTCTGATCCATTATGGTTTTTAGATTTGTTTTTATTTCCTTCCATATTTCTTCTACAGGGCTAACTATGCTGAATTTACTTAGGAAATTTTGTTGGAAATTAGAAGCTGATTGGTGTAATTTTATTAAGTTGCATTTATTCCAAAGATATATTGTTCTTCTAGGCATCTTATTTATTTTAGTTTTTATTGTGTTGGTTACCCTAACAATATCATGGTCAGACAGCCCAGGAATTATTGTGCAGTCTACTACTAATCCTGGTCTGTTTGTTAGGAATAAATCTAGTATTTTGTTTTTCCTAGTTGCTTTTTTTACTATCTGTTCTATGTTTATGTTATTTATTGTGTCTAAGAAATGTTCATTAATTTCTTTATTATTTTGGTGGCTATCGATTGTATATTTTTTCCAATTTATATCTGGAAGATTTAAGTCCCCCATTGTCCAAATTACAGCATTTTTATAATTGTTTTTAATGTAAATTAATTGACTGCAGAGATTCCTCATGTATTCTATGTTTGTATTTGGTGGCCTATATAGACTGCCTACAATTAAGGGTGATGAGTTTTGTGTAAATATTTTGCAGAAAACAGATTCTATATTGGAGTTTGGTTGTGTGTTAATTTCTTCAGCTATGAGTGTTGATTTTATTGCAAGTAGGACGCCTCCATGATTGTCTGTTCTATCTTTTCTAAATATGTTGTAATTGCTGCTTAAAATTTCAGAGTTGTATATATTGGGGTTCAACCAAGTTTCGGAACCAGCAATTATGTCTGGTTCTTCTGTTTTTGAATATTTAAACATTTACAGGGTGCTATTAAAATCAAGTATGACTGATGCATCTAAATTAAAACAAATTATAATCTGCAATTCTTATATTTAATTCTCTATTAAAATTAAAATGTAGGTTCAAACATTAATTTATTATATTTTGTCTGTGGCAGATAAGAAACTTATAAATTTATTTAATTCATAATATATGTAATTATAATATTTTTCTGTAGAAGTGTGTTGTTTATGAATTGATGTAAGTAAGTAAATAAAAGAGACACATCAATGCCTTTAAAGACACATCCAACCACTGAATATAAACTTAACCTTCTGCTAAATCAGGGGTCGGGAAACTTTTTGTCTGAGGTAGCCATAAACACAATATATTATGAAAAGAAATTCTGTAAGAGCCATACGTAGATTATTTTTAAAACTAAAAATTCAAGTAAATGTGTGCCTTTTTGTGTAATTTCAACACTAAAAGTACAATAATTATGTCTCTGAATTCTTTTTAATAACATTGTTATGCTGTTTTTTTATGTGAAATTAATATGTATATAGACCAAATTTTTTTTTATAATCGAATATTTGTCAAAAAGCCAGATGCAGCAATCAAAAGAGCCACATCTGGCTTGCGAGCCATGGTTTCCCGAACCCTGTGCTACATAATAGTATTTATTTTAATAGACATTTTAAAAACTTGAAAGAAAGACTGATAGCATGAGACAAGAGAAGAGAGACAATTTATTATTGATAATATTATGGCCGTGGGCGCCGTGGCAGGAAATTCATTAAATTAAATAATGTAAATAATGTAATTGTAATAAATAACATTAATTTTTAGCCTCCAAAACAAATTAAAACTATAAATTTTAGGTCCGAAGAAGTATTAGGTAATTTAGCATCAATCAGATTTAATTCAATTAATTATTAATTACTAATCAGAGTAATCAATTGTCAATTGTATTAGTAAATGGAAAAGGCATAAACAGGGTAAGGGTTAGCCTGACAGGACATAAAAAAACATTTGCTGTTTTGTTAAACCTGTCAGGCTAACCCTTACCCTGTTTACGTCTTTTCCATCTACTTTTTTATAAGCCTGATTGCAGTCTCAGTCTCACCCCCCATTTGTTCAATAGTCAATTGTCAATAGTATTAGTATTAGTTTTTGGTAAAAGCGAAGTATGTCGACTGTGACGTCACGGTCATGGCGGCCTTCTTTGTTGTTATAGCACGTACTTTAAAAAGCTTTAAAATTAAAATTCTATAGCTATACTATACCTAACCCAAACCCTAAAACCTTCAATTTTCCGAAAATTCTAAACCTATACCTAACCCAAACCCTAAAATCTTCAATTTTTTATAATCCTTTTAGAATTTATAGAACTTTTTTTTCAAGCAACCGGTAGCGTCGTGACGTCACGGTCGACATACTTCGCTTTAGCCTAGTTTTTATTCATGTTCATTTATAAAAGCCTATATAATTATAGCCTATATTATAATAATAATAATAATAATAAAATGATAATTTATATAGCGCTGTATCCCAGCAAGGAGCCAGGCTCACAGCGCTTTACATGGAAATAACAATACATATATCAATAAAAAGAAACATTCATATCATATTAACTACATAAATGACAATACGTTATACTCAATAAAGTAGCTATGTTAATCATTTAAAGAAATGTTGTTTTATTAATTTTGAAAATAAATGTTAAAAAGATGTGTCTTAAGTGCAGTCTTGAATGACTTAGCAGTTGAAATACTATGGATGTGTAATGGAAGAGAATTCCATTGTTTGGCTGCACAAAAAGAGAATGACCTTTCACCAAATGTTTTAGTTCTCGTCTTAGGAACACAGAGAATGCGTGTATCTGCAGAGGAGCGTAGCTGACGACTTGGTGAGTAGACTGACAAAAGTTCAGTAAGATATGAAGGGCATGAGTCAGAAAAGAAGTTGTGACACAGAACGGCCAGTTTGTAATCGATTCGGGCTTGTATGGGTAGCCAATGAAGTGAGTAAAGTAGCGGAGTAACATGGTCATGTTTTTTTGCCTTTAGAACTAATCTGGCAGCTGAATTTTGAACTCTCTGTACTTTTTCAATGCATTGTTTTGGCACACCTGACAGAAGAGAATTGAAGTAATCCATACGAGCTAGAACAAGAGAACAGACTAGAGTTTTTGTTGCACTATCTGTTAAGTAATGACGGATTGAACTGATCTGACGAATGGCAGTATAGGCAGAGCGACAAATGTGATTGATGAAGTTGTTTTAATAATTAACATTATTAGTTAGTGGGCTTTAAAGTGCCCTGCCTAAAACTATCATTATCAGTGTAAGAATCTCTAAGAAATCTATGATCTATACTAATGACACTAATCACTAATGACTAATGTTAATCATAATATCATAATGATAATTATGAATGTATTACATTACATTAACTACAATTACAATGTCGTCGGAAAAGGGGGTGGGGGTTTATCAAGTCAAAGTTTAATTAATATGGTACAATACAAATTTATTATTCTTAATAACAAACCTAGTGGATTATATCTTTGAGTCACCCACACCATTTCTGAGTCTGGTCTCGAAAATGAATCTTTCTGGCATGATAAATACTGATTTTTCCACAGGCCAAACGAGCCATAACAGGAGGCCGCCATTTTGACGCTCTTAGTTGTGATGGTCGTCGGCAAGGTGTTTTGTTAAACTTTCATCTGAGTTTTGAAAGAATTACTAAGCAAAAACAGGGACTCAATGCTTCCCAAAACTTGAAGAGCAAAAACAAACTTCATTTTAATTTAATCTAATCTAATCATAGTTAGCTAATAATGACATTTAAAACCCAATGGCATAAGGAAATTCACAGATTTTGAACCAATGTACAACCCAATGACAAGAAACTGCGACCTTTGATGTTTTTCCCTTTTTATTTACTTTAAAAATATTGATTTTATTTTCTAAATCCTTTATATCAGGGGTGCGCAGTGCACAACCTGCGGCCCGTGGGCTCGAAAAAGTGCGGCCGTGGAGATCTGTTTAAATTATAATAACCTACGGCCGTCAAATATTTAAATTTTGGCAATGGGAGCTACCATCTCCTACCAGGCGCATCCTCAGATGGTGGATAGAGGAACGACCCTTAGATATAAGTATAAGGGTTAGCCGCGAATATTGAATAAGCGGCCCTGGACCAACTGGTTTGTTGAGGATGGGGTGGGGTAACCCCTGGTAAGGATACTCTTTAAAAAAAATGCCCCATAAATCCAAGGAAATGACGGCAAAAAGCGAACATAGAGCGCTTAAACTCTAAACCCGGACAGATGAGGCCGTTAGCTAGGGATAGCAATCATCTAGAAGAGACAACTCCGAAATAAAATCAACTGCTGCCTTGCAGAAGATGAAGGGATTCATAAAGGCTAGGGAACCTTACCCGAAAAATAAGGCAGTTATCCATTGAGCTGAAAGGGAACCCTCCCAGATGGTTTTGCGCAGGGCCAACAACCCAGCCATATAAAAAGAAGATTGTTACTGAAACCGAAAGCAAAGCAAACACATATAACACAGTCAGAGGCGAGGGTAGAGCTCCGCAAAGGAGACTCATGAAGCCTTGTGGGGAAAGTCAACAGAATCCCACAAGGCCGACCACCCTACTCAAACCGATGAAAAAGAAAAATCACCTCATCCACAAGGCACCTCTCAACTTGGGAACATGGAATGTCAGAACACTACAAGAACCAGGCAGATGCGCCAAAGAGATGGTAAGGTACAAACTACAAATTCTGGGACTAAGTGAAGTACGGTGGAACACATTTGGAGAAACTAGACTTCAATCAGGTGAAATCCTGCTCTTCTCTGGAAAAGAAAATGAGGAAGACATCCATGAAAATGGAGTAGCACTCCTACTGAGCAAAGATGCATTTAAGAGCCTCCTTGAATGGGAGCCGATTTCAGAAAGAATAATCAGGGCCAAATTCCTGTCCAGGTTAAAAAAATGTCCATATCATTATCTGCTATGCCCCAACAAACCTTGCACCTCAGGAAGACAAAGATACATTCTATGAACAACTTCAAAGTATAATGGATAAAATACCGAAAAGAGACATACTGGTCGTCATGGGCGATATGAATGCTAAAGTTGGCAACGACAACATAGAGAGAGAGAAGGTAATGGGCAAACATGGACTGGGCAACATGAATGAAAACGGAGAGATGTTTGCAAACTTCTGCACATTCAATAAGTTGGTGATTGGAGGCACCATCTTCCCACACAAAAATTGCCACAAAGTAACGTGGGTCTCACCAGACAACAAAACAGAGAATCAAATAGACCACATCACTATATGCCGCACCTGGGGGAGCACATTACAGGATGTACGAACAAAAATAGGAGCAGACATTGGATCAGACCATCATCTGTTTGTAGCTAAGCTAAAAATAAAGCTAGCCAACCAAAGGCCAAAAACAGTCAGGCGAATTAGATTTGACCTAGGTAAGCTCCGTAACCCACAGGAAAGGAACGAACTACAGCTAACCCTTAAAAACCGATTTGCTGCACTGCAACTAGATGATGAAATGGAAGAAAACATAGACAAAACCTGGGATAACTTCAAAGAAATTATTATAGGATCTTGCAATGAAATAATAAAACCTGCCCCAGTAATAAAAAAAACACTGGATCAGCGATGAGACATGGCAAAGAGTTGAAGATAGAAAACATGCAAAACAAAGAGTTAATCAAGCCAAAACAAGAAAAACTAAACAACTTACCCAACAAGAGTACCATGCAATTTCAAAAGAGGTCACAAAAATGTTTAGAAATGACAAACGAACACTTCATAATAAGCTAGCTGAACAAGCAGAAGAAGCAGCAGGAAAGGGAGATCTAAAACAATTATACAAAATTACTAAACTCTTGAGTGGCAAGAAATTTAATTACAATGTACCAGTCCTAGACAAACAAGGTAAAGTCCTCTCCTCCATAGATGAACAGCTTAGAAGATGGAAAGAATATTTCCAGGAAGTGCTAAACAGACCGGCCCCTCTGAACCCACCCAATCTGGTCACTGGAAAAACACGACATAAATATGGAAGAGATATCCAAAGAAGAAATATGGACAGCCATTAACCAAATGAAGACAGGGAAAGCAGCAGGTGTTGATAACATACCACCTGAGATCCTTAAAGAAGGAGGAGCTGAAATCATTAACCAACTCCATTGTATCTTCAACAAAATTTGGTCAACTGAAACCCCTCCTGCAGAATGGGAAAAGGGCTTACTGATTAAAATTCCAAAGAATGGGGATCTGTCACAATGTGAGAAATGGCGAGGAATTACCCTCCTATCAGTACCATGCAAGGTCTTTAGCAGAACAATACTAAACAGAATAAAAGATGCCTGTGATGATCTCCTGAGGGAAGAACAAGCTGGGTTCAGAAAAGGAAGATCATGCATTGACCAAATAGCAACACTCCGGATAATCATTGAGCAGTCTATTGAATGGCAATCTCCACTTTATACCACATTTGTGGATTTTGAAAAGGCCTTTGATAGCATTAATAGAGAAACTATATGGTCAATAATGAGACACTATGGAATACCAAACAAAATAACAAATATCATCCAAAATCTGTACGAAAACTTCACTTGCCAAGTAGTACATAATGGTAGATTAACAGATGAATTCCATGTCACAACTGGAGTCAAACAAGGATGCCTCCTTTCACCACTTCTGTTCCTTCTTGTGTTAGACTGGGTCACAAAAGAAGCATATGCAAGCTCAGGAAAAGGAATCCAGTGGAACCTAATGCAAAAACTAGAGGACTTGGAATTTGCAGATGACTTGGCCATTCTGTCCCACAGACTTCAAGACATGCAAGACAAACTCACAGCATTGAGCGAGACTGGGAAAAGAGTAGGGCTTAATATCAATATTCAAAAAACAAAATTTTTAAAAGTTAACTACCAGCAAGATGGAGACATACAAGTAGCGAACTGTACCTTGGAACAAGTAAACAACTTTGTTTATCTTGGGAGTGTGGTNGCACGACAGGCATTTGCCAATCTGAAACAGGTCTGGAGATCTACATACATCTCTGTCAAAACAAAAGTAAAGATCTTTAACACCAACGTTAAAACGGTCCTACTTTATGGATCCGAAACATGGCGAACAACAGAGACAACCAAAAATAGACTCCAAACCTTTGTTAACAGATGCCTTAGAAATATTCTGAAAATAAAATGGTACGACAAGGTCGAAAACTCCAAACTGTGGGAGTGGTGTGGACAAAGGACAGTAGAACAACAAATCATGGAAAGGAAATGGAGATGGATTGGACACACCCTTCGGAAAGATAACAGCTGGGTGAGGCAGGTCTTAAATTGGAACCCCCAGGGCAAACGCCAGCGAGGAAGACCCAAGCGTACATGGAGACGGAGCATGTTAGATGAGGCTGGAAGAACTGGAAAGAGCTGGGAAGAATTGAAACGACTGGCAAGGGACCGTGCACAGTGGCGAGCTTTGACAGAGGGCACGGGTTCAAAACAGCGACTGTCAAAACAGCGACCGTCAAAACAGCGACTTCAAAACAGCGACTGTGTCAAAACAGCGACCGTCATAATAGCGACTTCAAAACAGCGACTGTATCAAAACAGCGACTGTATCAAAACAGCGACTGTATCAAAACAGCGACTTTACCGCAAAGCTATTCTGGTCCAACCGTAAACCTAACACAGTGGTTCTAAACTGTTTTGACATATAGACCCCTTTTCATTGTCTAGACTGAGGTTCGAACACGACTGATATATGCAGTTAGTTTTCTCTCGTTAGCTAGCAGTCAGTGAAATGATGACGTGTGTATGTGGCTTGGTACTTCAGATTTAGTAAATCATCAACAGCCTGTTGTTTGCGAGCATGCATGTATGCACGGTATCTTTGTCAACGTCCAGCTAAGCACACCCGATCCGATGTAATCGGACAATAAAAACGTCACGTGGTCAGATAAAGGTATGTAGATTTTGTTTACATTTCCCATAAATCTCGCCAGCAAAGGTTGACCTGTGATCGTCGCTTAGTCTAGCCCTCGTAACATGTCCTGATGTAACAAGGGCCAGCAACGAACAGTTCCTGGTCTCGGTAGACTTCAATCGATCTCTCCACCCTGATCAAAGTGGTGATGTAATAGGACAATAAAAAATGCCACGTGGTCAGATAGTCCTTTGTAAAGTTACCTAAATTCATTCTGCCTCTCATTCCATTATTTAACTCTCACATTAACCTCGCCACAACCCTAGGTAAACATTACACTATAACATAAAGGTCAATGCTCCCTCCACTCCCATGCCAAACATACTTAGAAAGGACCACATTTATCATTGTTTTTTTTTTTTAAATATTTTTTCCAGTGATTTTACGCTTTTCATCGTAAAATCAAAATCAATTGATGAAATAAAATATATTTGTTATTAAGGTGTTGACATGAATGGCGAACCTCGCAGGCACTGAAACCACCACAAACCTGCGCCCTATCATTCACTTCTCTTTCTTGTGTAGACCTACCTAGCATAAAAACTGAATTGTAATAAGATGTACAAAGTTGTCAGTATATAAAGTTAATACATTAAATAGTTTCTAACACCGCATAGCGGACAATATCGTACAAGCCGCTGGGCCCGTATGACCTGACACTGTGTATGCACTCTTAAAACACCAACATTTATTTATACACACCCCCAGTTGATTGTATTTAATTTTATATTGTCCCTTCTCTACAAAAAACCTGCATTATCACAAGCAAAAGAAAAAAAGTCGCTGTTTTGACACAGTCGCTATTTTGATACAGTCGCTGTTTTGATGCAGTCGCTATTTTGACGGTCGCTGTTATGACCGTCGCTGTTTTGACACAGTCGCTGTTTTGAAGTCGCTGTTTTGATGGTCGCTGTTTTGACAGTCGCTGTTTTGCCCGGATGCGTGACAGAGGCCCTATGTTCCACAAGGAACCAAAAGGACAGATAATGATGAATATATTATGTAAAGTTGAAAACGAAATATCGAATATTCATTTACAATCTTAAGCATTTGCTATTGCGAAACACATTACGACTCTGGCAGCTGTAGACACTGTAGTGTTAGCTGCAGTGTTAGTGTTGGGCGCTCATATACATTGTAGATTATGAGGGTTGCCCATGAAGTCTAACAGCCTAATATTGAAGCGTGCTGAAACCGTGTGATGCGCACATTCGATGTATTGTTTATTCTGTGTAACCGTGTACTGTAACACGTCGGTCAACTTCAGTAGCTGCTATAGTACACACAAATACCCAAAATGGCTGTGTACATCACTCTTAGCTGCAACTGAAATCCAGACATGTTCTTGACATAGCAGTGAATAAATATAACAGTATTAACAGTGAAAAAGCATTTGATGAAAATGATTAATTGTCTCATAATTATACAGCTTGTATACTTATTTACCCTATAATATTATCCGTGCCACCTTATTACTCATGTCGATAAAAAGGAAAAGAACATTGGAAGAAGAGAAGGGGAGCTTTAATGTACAATGGGATTTAGATTTCTTTATGGCAGAGACAGAGAAACATTTCATGCAGTTTCTAATCTGCGGCGATGTTGTGAAAACTGTCAAAGGGGCAAATGCCAAGCAACATTTTCGCCGACACACATCACACAACTATGCACAGTTACAACGAAGATCTTTGTGGGGAATCTAAAGAGCAATGTATAGCAACAGACCTCAGTCATGTCTGCTTTTGTTAAGACTTCAAGACTTCAGAGTACAAGATTTCTGTGACAAATGTCGTCTGCTACAAAGTCATATCCAACAGCTTAATCTCTATCATTTCCCACAACTCACCGCTCTGATCGAGAGTCATGAAATAAGAAAAGATGAAATTCCGGCTACGTCCTTTTCAGGCTTCCTCAAAGCACTGTTGCTGGAATTCACAGAACGTTTTCAGGATTTCGACAAGATCTCAGAAAATATGAGACTCGTTGCCTCTCCACATTTGGTGCGCCCTTGGATGCCTAAAAAGGAACTGATCGAACTTAAAAATAACGGGCAGCTTATGAAGAAATTCGAGGACAAAAACGTTCTACTGGAGACATAGAAAGTAGCTGTGGAGTTTCCAAAGCTTCGTGAAATAGTAAGAAACACTCTAGTGCTGTTTGGAAGCACTCACATGTGCACAGCATCATTTTCACGAATGAAATATCTCAAGAACAAATATCTAACCCAACTTGTGGACACCAATCTGGCGTCAGGAATACGACTGATGATCTCCAGCGAGTGCCCAAATTTTGCGCTGCTCTCGGCAAACATCCAAGAGCAATGCAGCCACTAATTTCTGGACTCTGGACTGCTAAGCTATATGGACAGTGTTAGTGAAGCAGCTTATCATTTATTCAATAATTGTGTTCTCAGTGTACTAATACCACTTAAAAATATCGTTATGATGTACGTGTATCTTAAAACATTAGAGTCTATGTGATAAAAATGAAAAGAAAAGAAAAACAAACAAGGTAATTATTTATGTTATTGTACTGATGAAGGCATGAGCCGAAACGTTTACTATTATTTGTATTAGTTCATAAATAAAGCTTAAACTTATTGTCTTCTTACACAAATAGTTTGTGTAATTTGTTTTTTATTAAAAAGCTTTATGCAGTCCCTTTCTGTATGATTTATTTCCATGGTATCATTGTTCATTTTTGAAATTGGAACCCGGTAAAAATTCAATAATATTTGAGCAGTGTTTTTTTTCTGACGGAACGCACCGCATTGGAACGGGGTTTCGTAACCATTTTTCCACATACGTTTTTTTAGCGCATTTTCGAGAAGTCGAATGCGCTATTGCACCCGTTTTGTCCGTCTGTCCGTCTGTCATCACCCTAGATCTCAGCAACCATAAGTCCTAGACCCATGATGTATATATGTTTTTTGTATGTCCTGACCTGCCATTTGTGCATCAACACTCAGTTACTCGATCCGTTAAAAAAACCCCGTTAAAACTACCAAAAAACATTGCGAATCGAGAGATAACACTGGCGCAGGCAACGGCCGCCATTGCCGGAAGTCGAATACATCGTTTTTCAAGCATTGAAGAGTTTTTACTTTCTGTTTTTTTTTTGTTGACGTCATTAGAATATGTGTAAAAGTTCAACAAACTTCAACATTCAACTACTTTCAACAAGATTGGCAACCACGATCTATCAAACAACAATTGACGGAGTATTTGGGCGATTAGCTGATTACAATTTAGAATGTTTCATTTATGAGTCCTATTTCAGTGACCACAAACCACTTGTAGTTACATTAAAGAGAAAATAAAAAAATTTAAATGTAAAGAAATGACTTTTAAATTTAAAACATTTCAAGTATATTCATTACACAAGAAAATTCATAAAAATTTGTCTAAAATCTAAACACAATTACTGATAACTACATAATGCTGATATCTAACATAAGTACTGATACATAATACGAAAATGCGCTAACACGTCCTGAGTCCAAAAAGGGACCAGGCTTAACATGATTTTTTTTTTTAAATTACTGAATTTTCGGCCTACAATGTCTGTTTACTACTTCTTCCGGTTGCTTTCCGGATCTATTTTTTATATAGAAAAAAGTACTGTATTCGACAAATCCTACAATGCTAAAGCAATACAACATTTTTAATAAATGTTCAGAATATAAATTAAGGAGTTTTACCTCTTATTCTTCACATAAGTCTGATAGTAAATTAAAAGCCAAAGAAAAATGTGAACTTAATTGATAATCACATTCACAGAAATAAACTGCTGATAGAGGAGTAGGGGACATTGGGCAATACTCTCTCTGTATAGGAAGTAAAGGTGAAATTATTTTTGGCAATAAAGATGTAAATTAGCATTGTCATGTATGTTTCTATCTTTTACTACTCGGAACTCATCATTTTTAAGTATGGTAAATTTCATTACCAAAATCACATGCAGTTTATTTTTTTCTGATAATGAAAAGTATCATTTTTCAGGGTTAAGATTGCACTGCCTCCTCCCTCAAAGTATCATTTTTCAGGATTAAGATTGCCCCCCCCCCCCCAAAGTATACTTTTCAGGGTTAAGATTGCCCTGCCTCTCCACACAAAGTATTATTTTTTCAGGGTTAAGAGTTCCCTGCCCCCTTACACCCTAAATATCATTGTTCAGGTATAAGATTGCCCTTCCCCCACCCACCCCATTCCTTGTTTTTACAGACTGAAAGATATTGTACAATGACAATAGTATAATATAGACTGAATTTCTTTTATTGGATATACTTGTTTGTTTGATTGCTTATGTCTGTCTGTGAGCTTGTGTAATATAATATATGTTGTATTTTCTCTAAAGCCTGAATTTTTAAAAAAATGACTACTTTGATCCTTTTTAATTTTTTAATAAAAATTATATATTTATAATCTATATTAATACTGAGTGGTTCAAACAGTTGTCCACTCAAGAATCCATTGTTTGAAGTATATCAATGAGATAATGCTTAATCGCTTGCTTGAAAGTTTTTGGTGCAAGTTTTATAATGGCTTACTTACTTGTGAGACTTTTTGGTGCAAGTTTTATAGTGGCTTACTTACTTATATGTGACGCTTTTGGTGCAAGTTTTATAGTGGCTTTTTTTTACATGTGAGGCTTTTTGGTGCAAGTCTTAGACTTAGAGTGACTTACTTACATTTGAGGCTTTTTGATGCATGTTTTATAGTGTTTTTTTTTATGTATGAGGCTTTTTGGTGCAAATTTTATAGCGGCTTTTTCACATGTGATGTTTTCTGGTGTTTTATAGTGGCTTTTTCACATGTGAGGCTTTTTGGTGTTTTATAGTGGCTTTTTTACATGTGATGCTTTCTGGTGTTTTATAGTGGCTTTTTTACATGATAGGCTTTTCTGTGCGAAATATAGGGACTTACATTTGATGCTTTTTGTTGCAAGACTTTTGGGCAGAATTTCAGAATGATTGCAAATAATGTAGCCTCAGATGTTTAATACATTCACATACCGGTACTTTCTGCCAAGCCCCTCCATGGTTGTGAGAGACGTGTTGTGTTGACACAATAATCTTATGTAACGAAGGAGCGCCTAAGATAAGATGGTATGAGCGAGTCAGATGTCTCAGTATGAAACACGTGGTTTGTGCGGTGAACTGAATCTTATTAAAATTGTGGGCATAATATCCAACAAGTATCAGAGGTCTAAACAGAAGAAATATTACAACGAATCGGACAGAACCAACGGACATTAACACTCTCAGCGTGTAAGCAACGCATCGATTCAGAAAAACAAAAACAAAAAAAAACTCGTAGCAGCCAGGAGTCGTTTCAGCAGCAACTACACCAAGGTCATACATCGTTAAAACTAACGATGGTAAGACATACAGACGAAACAACATGTTGAGACAGGCATTTGTTGGACGGAGAGGTGTGACAGATATTTTTGAGTTGGACACACCAGAAACAGAGCAAGAAGTACAAGCTCCCAGCGTCGGTATAAATGAATCATTATCAAGCGTCGCAACTCAACAAGCGAAAGGGCCAACAGCAACAAGATACGGGAGACAGCTGAAGCCACCAACGAGATACCCAGATAGAGAGACATAGATCTGTGCTGAGCTTTGAAAGACATTTGAGAATGCAGTGTTAGAATTCATGTACTGATTTGTTCTATGTTTTTTTGTTTCATAATCTGGGTCATTCGTTTTTGTTAGAAGGGAGATGTGACAGACGTGTTGTGTTGACATGGTATGAGCAAGTGAGATGACTGAGTAAGAAACACGTGTTTGAGTTGATTAAAGGCAGTTGTGACCCAGACCACAAAGACTTGTGTTTCTTGACTTGAAAGCTCTATTACAATGCTGGCGATGCCCTGTCAAAATCTTTTTAAAATGTACACACACACAACTCAATGCCAAATAAATTGAACCAATTTGAGTGAATTTTGAAAATAAAAACTTTCTCAATTTATTTACATTACATTATTGTTTTTTTTTTTAATTTTATAAACATAGAAAGAAATTAGAGACAATTTTTGTCTTGATGGTGGTGTTTTTTTTTTCGATGGTACATTGTAAGATTTAATAAATGAAATTTTTATCTATTCCTTAAACATTTAAACTTTCTTGGTGCATGATAAAATGAAGCACTGAATAATTTTACTATACATGATCTGAGGATTGATATTCATACACCAGTCAAATGATACACTTTTAAATGATTTGAATAAAAATATATCTCCAAAATATTCAATGTGATCCCCTACCCACATGTTCATGGCTAAAAATCAAAGGTAAAACCAGAGGTTGGTAAAGGAGATTGTATAATACTTATAAGCAAGGCCATCAAAGGGAGGAGGGTGGACGCCATCATATTCATGAGGTGCCATTTCAGAATTGATATTACATGATTACCATATAATTTTGAGTCTTTACCAAAATCTCTTTCTTTCTGATGGGTATCTGACATTACTTGGGGTAAATCAAAGTAGGCTGGGCATTGTGCTAACCGCACAGTCCCCATGTAGCAACAGAAACTTGTGAACCCTGCTTCACTTGCCCCATAGGCTTATGGTTTATAAAGGGAACTATACTTTGAGAAGGAGTGTACTTTAATTTAGTCTTTGTTCTGGGTGCAGATTTTAGGCAAACTCTCAATGGCTTGCTGAGTTTTAAGTATTCTGTTCTGTATCATTTTTTTATATCCAATTATTACATAATGGTAGGTAATTATAATTGACATGTTAAATAATGAGACCATGGAATAGCAACTACAAATTAATTTCTTTGTACATAATTTATTACCAGTTTATAAATAAAATATTTCTATGCTGGTACAACAAGAAAAAATATACACACTCTAGCCTAAAAGAATTAAAATTTACACACTCTAGCCTAAAAGAATTATAATTTACAGACTCTAGCCTAAAAGAATTAAAATTTACACACTGTAGCCTAAAATAATTAAAATAATTTAATTAGTTTTACGTGATATATTCATATAGAAAAATTTTAAAACATGCTGTACATAGAGAGATTTTAAAATAGGGAAAACAGGTTTTTTAAGCTATCAACCATAACCCTTTAAAGATGTAGGAGTAATAAAATATTTATCTGGAAAAAAAGGTAAGGATAATTTCAAATTAATAAATTGTTGTGGAGTGCATAAAAAAGTTGAAAAACTCTGTTAGTGAGTGAGTAGAAAAAAAATTTCTTTTGTGGAATGTAAATGCTATAAATCACATTTTGTACACTACCACAACACATTAAAATGAAATGAGGTAGTCCTCAAAAATCAAGTTCCAATAAGTAATAGAGCAAATTCATTCCACCCTTTCTGAGTTGTTAATCCAAACACTTCAGATTATTTGAGCTTTTCAAAAACCAAGTTGATTTGCAATAGACATATATTTAACATCAGAATATTGAACAACACATGGTGTTTCAATCCACACAACTGTTGTTTGTCAATGTTTAAATGTAATTTATTACAATCTATCTGTCAAAAACAACAAAAGACAGGTAACGCAAGAAACTTTGGAATGTTGTACATCTAACAACAGCACCTACCAATACTTAATGTTGGTGGCACCCAAATTAGCTGGTTTGTCATACATGCATGTAAGAAATACAAAAATTATAGTGGAGATGAATGATTATATTACACTGATGTAAAGGGTGATGCATCACATTTTACTATTTATTGATGTTTTAAATTGAATAAATTATATTTATAGATGTTAAAGAGACTCAATAATTTCCAAAAAAGATAATTGCACTGACATCTGTGGAACTTCAGACAGAGTAAATAATTTTACAATATTAACATTCATATGTACATTAGAGGGAGTGAAGCAGCCAAACACTGACCAAATTGATTAATAAACTGAAGTAAGTTAAACAAAAACTTTTAAACCACAGCAAGAAATTTTTTTCTAATCTTACAAATAAGCTTTAATTGCATTAGAGCTTTACTCCCCACAAGTTTCCCCAACAAATCTCAATGTAGTGGCCAACCAAATATAATGTCATATGTATAAGAGGATCTATGACTTTGTTATCATTTGGAGAGCGTGTGGCTGGGAAGTTGTGGGAGGGCTTGGGGTTAAAAACTTCTAAACATTTTATTTATGTATAATTTAGACATTAAAATGCTGGAAGTTCAGTCCCAGACTTTTTAACATTTCAGCTAAATTAACATAAATGCATAACAAAAATGTATAGCAACAAAGCTGATATATCATGCATATGCTTATAATATATTTAACTTTAAAAAAGTAAAAACAATCATTTTTTATGTCTACATTAAATCTACCAAAAATTTTGATGACATAAAGATTTATTAGTACAATATTTCTAAGGCAATAAAAGGTGTAACAATAAAATAAATAAATAATGAGTGTAATAATGTGCATTTTAATGGAATTCATTGAGTTGAAACTAATACTTTTGATCAAAAATTTTACTAATTAATAATAGGTCCAATAATTATTTTGTTCAAAAATTTCTCAAGTTTCTCTTAATTTGAATAGGTTTTATAAATAAAAAGTCTGGTAAGAAAAACACTTAATGATATTTTCAGCAGATAAATTGCAGCTGATACCTGCATGGTATATTGGGGAAACATATGCCACACTGAATCCCTTGTCATTTATTATCTATGAACCAGTGGATAAATGGAGATTGTAATTGTTTAGGCATTACTTTTATTTCCAACCTCTTTAATAATGAATGTTTTATGCAAGCAAAAAGCATTCAGGTTCTTTAAAAACAAAAATCTTAAAAATAAATAATACTAACAGGATTGGTTTGCCATGGTGTTGAGCATGGCAAACATTTTTTTTTACAAATTATTTTGTTTTTTTGGGTATCAATAGTCACTGATTAACAAATGTTCTGTGAAATCAGCTGCACAAAATATGTACATTATGCATCAAAATAAGAAAATGGTCAGTTTTATTTATAAATGATGTGTTAAAAATTGTAAACTGGCCTGGAAACAAGGTTCTCCTATTAATGGAATGTAACAACAAAAATAAATTCAATTGTCTGAATTGTGCAATAAAACATAAATTTAATTATCATATTTATTGTTTGTTGAATTCACTTCTAAAAAGCAATGAGGAAAATTCTGTGTTCCACCTACAAACACCTTTTAATTTAGAAAATAATATGAATACACATGCTCTTTTTTTTACTTTGAAATCTGGAAATTCATTTATTTTGGACAAACAGAAAAAAAGTGTTTAATTATTAACTGAAAGAATTTATTCTTGATAATTACTACAAATCTAGGAAAATTAAGCTCTTATGCAGTTATATATAGATATATGTCCATTGGTGTGCTAGAGTGTACAGCATGACTAAACTAGTTTAGTTGTAATAGTAGTTGAGCACCTTATGAATACAGCCATTACAAAATAGATGTTACCTTGTTTTCTAAAAAGTTTATTTGGTTAGCTTTTGTTGAAATGTTTTTGTTCTCATCATTGATCTAATACTTGGCCAGCGGTGTTGGCTCGGGCTGTGTGTTTTTTTGCTCCTGGCTTGCAGGCGTGTCACTTTTCCTTGTCCTTACACTTTTGACCTTGTCAATGAGCTCTGTAAATGATCCACTCTTCCATCCTATGTATGTCTCAGCAACAATGACCAGCAACCAAAAGCAGAATGTGAACCAAGCTGAAGCCTGAAATTATTTTTTTTAATATAACAAGAAAATTAATAATTTTAAAATAAGGATTGATACAATGAATCATGTAGAGTAAAATATAATTATTATTTATTTTACAAATAGCTTTTGAATGGCCTCTGAGTAACACAATGGATACAAGCACGAGCTTTAAGGTTAAGTGAAGAGTAAATTATGTTATCCCAAAACATTCTTTGACAGAAATAATTTTTTTCTTTAACACACCTTAAAATAACTTTTTATTTTTTAAAATTATTATTATTTTTACTGAGACATAGGATTTCCTTTGAAAATTTTGCATTAGAGACAATTTTAAACATTGTGCTGTTACTAAGCTAAAGTAGATTTTAAAAGAGGCAAGCAGAGCCCCCCCCCCCCTCAAGTTATCAAATCCCTCATAAGAAGGAAAATATTAAGCCAAAATGTTGATAGCTATTAGAAGTATTAGGATCTCTCAAAATATTTATATTAGGGCTGGTAACAATTTATTTACATTTAAAGGTTAACTTTTGAAAACATAACGATTGATTTCATGAATTAATCTTTAATTTCGGACTTTAATTTCAATTAAAGCCAAAAATTAACTATCATGACCTCATTTAACTGAAAATTTAAAGGGAAGTCACAAAAAAGTAATTAACATTTTTTATTTTTAACATTTTATTATTTTTATTGAGTTATTTCTCCTGCATAAAGTTACTTGTGCTGAAGGTCGAACCTCAGCAAAGTATTTGATAGTGAATTGTCTACAACAGTGAACAAAGTAAATTTTTCACCATCTTCTAATTGGCCATCCGAAGTTAGCTTAAAAACAAAATATTTGCTCAACTTTTTGTTTATATTCTAAATTAAACTATGCTGAAGCTGCCATTAGACACCTTTTTTTGTTTACGTCTATCTGCACATCTACATAAATTAATAAATTATAATAATACGCGGGAGAAGTTTGTATGTTCAAAATATATAAATTATTATTAATAATTAATTATTTTTTTAATAAATTGAACAAAAAATTTTATGAGCATTTTCTTAAATTTTAAGAGAATTTTTATCTATTCAAATTATTTTAATCGAACTTTAATAGAATAACATTTTTCACGATTAATCGAGAAATTAATCGTTACTTTCCACAGCCCTAATTTATTTATTTTCTTTTTATTTCCTACCTCTGAGAATGATAGTGCTTTGTAAAATGATCCAATTTGTCCATTCGGAAGTTCCACCCCGATTTCAGAAGAGCACCTTTAAACATTATTGGAAAGTTTCATATTTAATGTATATTTTTATTAAAATGTAACAGTGCAATGATAAAGAAAAGTTCAAATTTTTCTATCTCATCAGGTGCTGTACAATATGTTAATTTAAAATAAAAATGATTTAAGGCAGGAGCGTAAAAGAGATATCAGAACTGGGTGGACCCAGGGGCACCCTTAAGGCATGAGAACAAATCCATGCCTTAAAGAGACTTGAGCTAACAAAACACACAAACCCTGAGCAACATTCCCCCCCCCCACCCCGCTTTTTTTTTTTATAAAATTATTTTTTCCTGAAAGCATCAATTGAATCAAACCAGGCAATGCCTCAAAATGTGAACTATTGCTTACACCAGATTGAATTCTATAAATGTTCTCCGAGCACAAATGCGGTATTTATAAAATAATGGTAATTTCAACAAAATTATTTGAGAAACTCTAGCTAAGATTTGTTTATTAACTTAGGAGTTTAAATGCAAAAAAAAATTGAAAATAATTTAAAACCTTCTTAAATTGCTGTATGAAAATTAAGCCAGTGCAGATGTGTACTAGATAAATACAAATGATTGAAAATTAATGTACATGTAATTATGTTTTATTTTTTAATAATATTTCTGAATCAGACTTTCTTTGCGATATGCATTTTAGAACATTTTAAATTAGGTTCAATTATTCATAATAAAAAAATGTGTCCACGATTTTTTAAAATAGTTTTCTTAATTTCAAATTCTAATCTACAACATTTAATATTTAATTTTTTACCCATCCTGGTGTCTCATTGCACTATTATCCACTGTAGCTAATTTTCTATTAGTTTTTTTTAAATTGTTTATTTGCTGACATGCCTGATGTTTAGTGGTGTCTTGTCAGGATCATGCATCCTTTTTTATTAGAAAACCATTTTCTTCCTCCCAGCCTGATTGCAGTCCCATCCTACTAATATCATAATTTTCTATTAATCTCCATTACATATTCAATCTTTTCCTCATAACAGACACAAACCTTTGTATAGTAAATAAAAATTCCAATTCCTTAGAACAGTGTAAAAAGGAGATGAATCATAGCAAGAGGATCACTGGTGATTTCTCTATCCCTCACCATCCAAACCCTTTTCCCCAAAAATTCCCACAATTCAGGTGTAAGACCGTGTCATCAATTCAGAAGCAAGCTGATAGGTCAGAGCATGGCCAGAGACCAACCAAGGGAGATGGTAATGAGTGCTTAAGAAAAGTTGTGCTGGGACAAACACTAAAAATTTTTCGAACATGACGGAAGTCTTTATAAAAACCATAACAATTGTTTTCCAAAATATGCAATGCTGCAGGAGTTTAGATACTAAAGCACATAAAAAATATACAAGGACTTGAAATGTCAACTTACCTATCTCTCCCATCATAAAGCTCACAAATTTTTGCCAAACCAACACTGATCAAACAGGCAGTCACCAACAGGAGAATCAGCATCATCAAATCTAGTATAAAGATGATAAGGTGCACACCCCAGACACTGACCCATCTGGAATTTTTTTATTGATAAATATTTAACAATTATCTTTAACAAAGAAAAAATTATATTTCTTTAACATACATGATGCATAAATATGTCACAATGAGCTCAATGAATTAGAGTTTGAAATTTGTATCTCTTAGAACTATATTGTAGCTATCAATTACTTTTTTTCCAAATTTGTAAAGTAATAGTTTAAAGTACAATAAGTTATAGTCATTATAATTATTGCAGGCAAACAAAAAACTGGTTTTTGCAAAACATTATAACTCTTATAGATGAATGACTAACAACCTATAGTACAACTTTACATAAATTTAAAAAGTTGTGAAGATTTTTCTAATTCTCACAGCAATAAAAAAAAAAAAAGCAAATTTGTCTCTAAAATTCTTCTAATGTTAAGTTCATTGGTTTCTGTAAGGTATTCTGGAAATTGTTTTCTCACGCATTGACATATTTTTAAGGCTCTGATAAAAGATTGAATCCACATGGCTCAACATGCAAAAAAGAGAACTAGTAAATTTAGAATTAATCTTCATTTTATTCACACTGTAACAAGACATGAAGACATAAAGTGTTAGAAAAAAAAAATTAACACATTTGGAATTAAGTAATAATTATTTTAAAACATCCAACTTACTCATAAACTTTGTCAGACAGTTTGCTGGAAAAGCGTGTTACTTTAATAACTAAAATAAAAAGTCGAAGACCACACAAGCAAAGAAAAATGATTGCCGATGCAACACAATAGGAACACACGGATAAGGTTCCAAAACCCTTTGAGTCACTGTAGAGGTAACAATTGTTGCCAGCATTTTCCTGTAGATATAAGAAATAGTAAAGTAATCTCTTGCTTTTTGTAGACTAAAAAAATAATAAATAAACTACTGTATCTCTACCTATGTCACAGTTGACTAATTTTCCCTAGTAACTTATGAGTTGCGCATGGTAGTGTGTTTGGTGTTTGTGTTAATGTTATTGGTTAGTGGTGCGAAAGCGTGCAAAAGTAATTGTTTTTGTTAAGTCATTAGAATGTGTGCAGAAGTTTAGAGAGTTTTTGAGTAGAGGGTTGTTGTGCCCATTAAAGTTTGTTTCTGTTTGCAGTGTTGAGTTATTTCTTGTGTAATAGGAATTTTATGAATCTTGGAGCAAGCAGTCCAGATATAATTATTAGGATGCTTGTGACAAACTAATATGGCAACCACTGGTCAGTAGGTATCGCATGTCACAGAAATAATAAAAATAGGCCCCCAAGCATTTTCAGGGGTGCAGATGGCAGGTTAAGAACACACTGAACAGTGCTTAGTACAGGGTTCCCACTTTTTTTCAGCAAAAAAATTCACGACTATTTCCAGATTACAATGTGTATTTATGTAAGAATAATTGCATTTTTCTGTTTCATTTCTTGATGAAATATGATGTGGGATATATCATTTTGAAGATAATTGGATGCTGAATATTACTAACTATGTACTCCAATTTTTTTGCAGAATTTCGTGAGTAAAAAGTAATTAGTTGAGGTACAGTAAATTAACTACATAAAATAATATAAATATCTTTTAGAGTCGCCACCACTCGCACTTATGATAACCACAGTTTTCACCATCCAAATATCTACAAGAATTGATAAAATCTCACCCCCCTCCACCTCTTCCAAATTGTTTTTTAATTTATAAAAACAATCACCACATTTTTTCACTATTTTTCAAGACGGCCGAAACTTCCTTCTAGGTACCCCAGATATACCTCTCAGCTGACGCCGCGTGCCGAATACGCCAAAAAATTATCACCTGCCAAAAATTATGCGGCGTGGCACCTTAGCCACAGCAAAATGAAGGAGCCACCATTACGTAAGGTTTTCTTAAGTTTCATTGCATTCCGTTTTAAGATTGATTGCATTTTTAGAATAACCGTGGCCGGAAGTGTGACAAAAATGAGTTTTTTTATACAGTTTTTTTAAACCTAAATAATCATTGATACAGTTTTGCAAGTTATCTTTTTCTTACAATCTTAATTTATAAAATACTAATTACAATACAAATAAATTAATTTATTTAAGTTATTGTTAAGCTTAGTTGTTAATAGGTGATTTATTATTGCTCAGTTATGGCTCAACGGTCTTCTACTATCAGAAAGGTAAGTCTATACTAATTGTTTCAATTAACTCTTAAAGTTGCAAAGCGTTGTAATGCGTCTCCGCCCGCTATCCTTAAAGCATCCTAATGCGTCCCTAGATACCACTCTCGTTAGAAATGAGATCTCGGAAAGTAAAAACTCTTCAATGCTTGAAAAATGATGTATTCGACTTCCGGCATTAGCAGCCTTTTTACACGCGCTAGTGTTATCGCTCGATTTTTTTTGTAGTTTTAACTGGTATTTTTCGAAGAATTGTTTTCGCTATACTTTATTACTAAAATAATAATACTTAAATAAAGGTAAATATTGTTTTAAACTCAGTCTCAGTACAGTCTTTTAGATGCGTGAAATAACCATTCTTAGCCTAAAAAATTAAGTCAGTATGACAATATTATTATAAATGGATTTTACGCAAATTTGTTAATTTCATAACCGGTTGATCGTAATAAGGGAAATCTGGCTAAAACCTATATCTCCGACCGGAGCGTCGCGTCTCTTCCGATTTTTTAGGGTTTGGGTTAGGTTTAGCTTTAGAATTTCGAAAAATTGATGATTTTTACGGTTTGGGTTAGGTATAGCTTTAGAATTTCTGAAAATTGAAGATTTTAGGGTTTGGATGGCCGCCGATAAGGTCGGCCCGGTCGGAGATATAGGTTTTAACCGGGAAATCTTTACGGGAATGAGGCAGAAGTTTATTCATATTGAAAAGCCTAATGCAACTTTAAGAGTTAACTTGATACTAGTTTAGTCAATAACTAATGATTTTAAAGGTGATCCTGAAGTTTTAGCACTTAAATTTTTTCGCTGTGAATTTTAATTTTCTCGTTAGAACTTTCATTTACACTCATTGTGCCAATTGTGATTTTTTTTTAAAAATCTCATGTATGAATGAGATTTTTAAAAATTATATATGTTTGTCATTAAATGAACACCAATCAAGTTTTTTTACCTTTATAATTCATTATGCGGCTTAACTGGTAATCATGAAATTTTATTATTAGAACAAATTATTAGGATAAGTATAAGTATAAGCATAAATTAAAATACAGTAATACAGCTTTAGTCATAACTGTAAGAAAATAAATATTTTTTACGATGTAAGTTGTAGTAGCAGATAACTCAACAGGATGTTGCTAGCGTTATGACATGTCGGAGCACTAGTAACATCCCATCGAGTTGGCTGCCGTTAATTTGTGGTAGCAGCAAACACTAACAGACTAACTAACACTAAAAGTTCACTAACACTAACACTAACACTCCGTAAAATAAGCAGGATTAAAGTTAAAGTAGTAAAACTAATTGATAAATAAATGTTAATAAAATAGGTCCGGACTTTAAATTCCCATGATTACCGTAGGCTAATAAATTATTTTAAAAGTAAACAATACTCAGTAGTCAGTAGTTAATATTAAGTTTTAGACCTACCATCGACACTGCGACTGGCACAAAAACGAAAAATGACAACACTATTAAAATTCCGAAACAAGCAATCCATACAACCAAAACTCGTTTTTCAGAAAACCATGTTGGTATGGAAACAGGAGCTTGCTTTTCATTAACAGCCATGATAGATCTTTAAACAATTGTGTCACTCTATCATATATTTCATCAATTCATAAAAACAAAGAAAGTTGTAGGCATCAACTTATTATTTTATAACCAGTTCACTTGTGTATATCAACTTCCGGTTTACTTCCCGTTACTATATTTACGATTGGCTTAAAAGAGATTGAAGCATTCGCAAAATTCCCAAGAAATGTGTCATTTTCTAAAGTGACTAATAAAAATTTCCAAATCAATATTTTGTGTTGTATTTTTTATATTTATTTCATTTTTAATGCAGTTAATTAAAGGAAAAATCTCGAATGTTTTAAAAATTAAATACTGCTAAAATTTTATAAAAGGTAATTATTGATAGAAAGTAGAAAGGCCAGAGTTGCTAACTTAACTTAGTAACTAGGAGCCACCCATATGTTACCTAAGTAAGAAAGGAGGGGGGTCTTTCATTAACGGCATTTTGCGTATGGATGTATACAGGGGAGGGGATCTCGACTGAATGTGTACGTACGCACAAATTTAATTTGGTATCGGTGGCGGATTTAGCTATAGGGCAGGGGGTGGGTCGCCCCCCCGCGCCCCTGTTGGGTCTAAAATGGCGCCCCCCCCCCTTAAGACGTGCTTAATGAACACTAATAAGGTGTAACTAAAGCAGAAAAAAAATTGCTAAGCACGAAACTTGTAATAAATCACTAAACTGCAATACGACAATATTGGCTTGCAAATATCGTATTTCAAAACTGCAATATCTGGTTTGGTCAGTCAGGAGTGTCGCTAAGTGGGAAAGAATAGAGAAGCATTGAAACGAATAATAGGCGTGACTTTGTTTTAGCAAAACAGAGGACACAGAGAACAATCTTGCTGTATTGGTGGTAGTTGTAGAAATACTGGAAATTTTCGTTAATTGTTAAGTTTATTAGCCAACTATGATTCCACCTTAAAGTTTAAAAAGAAAAATATTTTTTTTTAAAGTAATGATGTGCAAATTGTTTTAATTCAATCATTTGCACCTGAATTATCAGCAGCAATTGATAATAAAGTTAAGTCTTCACATTTCTTTTCTTTAATTATTGATTCAACCATTAATATATCTAAAATTGATCAGTTGTCACTTTACGTTCAGTTTAAAAATTAAGAAATGTTGATGAAAGATTTATAGGCTTGAATACTTTGGTAAACAGAAATCAGAAATGCCGCAAATCTGCATTTGCTTAGAAGATTCTAACGGAACTACACATTACAAAAGCGAAACATTGATATCACAATGTGTGGAGGAAAGGCATACGATGGCGCATCTGTGATGTCTGGAATTAAGAGTGGACTTCAAACTTTCACCCAATGTTGTGTCCGTGTTTTGAATTTGGTTAGTATCGAAGCAATTTCTGTACACAGTAATGTACACTTGTTTTTTTGGCACAGCTGAAAGGTTGTATGCATTCTTTACGTCTAGTTTACCACGTCTACATACTCTTAAAAAAGATCATAATTCTCAATATGAGTCAACAGTAAAAGCTCAGAAATGACTTTCTGATACAAGATGGGCAAGCCATAAGCATGCAGTCGATGCAGTTGTTGGTTCATACTCTTCTATTCTAGCCACTCTAGAAGATATAAATTCAGGGGAATCAACATAACAGGGGAAGTGTCAGCGCAGTAGCTGTGGGAGTATCTGTTTTAATAACAAAGGGAGTATCTGTTTTAATAACAAATATTCTTTTGTTTTTTCTGATGCTATTTGTACAAAAGTTGGTTGAAATTTTTTTGTTATCAAACCACTTGTAGCGCAAGAGTATTGACATAGCAATTTCAAAACGATTGATCGATGTTGAAAGAAATATGTTTGTTGAAAAGAGAAGCGATAAAGCTTTTTAAAATTCTGAAAGTAGATGCCTAATCATCTATTAACGAAAATTGTTCCAAACTAGATGTTAAAAACAAAATTTTAAAAAACTCAAATTTGCACAAACAAACAAACAAACAAACAAACAAAACAAAAAAAAACAAAAAAAAGTATGGCAGGTGAACTCAGTAGAGATGAAAGGGCTGATGATCCAACAACTAGTTTTAAATCTGAAACGTACTTCGCTATCTTGGATACACTACTAAAATAAATAGATGATCGATTTAATGAATTTAGGGGCAAAGCTATTTATGTCTATTGTATTGATCCGTCAAAAATGTTGGAAGAAAATAAAGATTCTCTTCGAAGTTGATGCAAAATTTACAAACATCCTTGAAGAAGCAATCGTTTAATATTATACCTTCAAAGATTTGTATGCATTACAACGTCCATTACAACGTCCATCTTAACGTCCATCACAACGTCCATCGCTATCTACAACAAGTGAGCTGCAACTTAAAGACTTTCTACCATTCTTGTTTGAAAAATAAATTGCATCAGGTCTCCCTAATTTGTCAATACTCTATACTATAATTTACTTGAATCTTCCTGCTAGCAATGATTGAAAATCATCAAAAATTATTTGCGCTCAAAAATGAAAAACGAACGTATGTCTGGATTGGCAATAATTTCAAATGAACATGAGAACGTTGACCTCGAATCAACGATAAATCGTTTCGCTTCACGTAGAAAGGAATTTAAAAAAGGCTCAGGGCTCTATACAAATTCGTATAAACTAAGTTTCTTTCTTAGATTAAAAAAATATATACTATTGAAATATATATACGTCACTATTTTGAAAACATATCTGTTTGTATTGTTTCTTCTGTCTGTCTTGTTCGATGATTTGGAAATTTTACTAAATTAGTAGGCTAATAATTATTATTTCTAGAGCTGCTGAAATTAATGTTTAATTTCTCAAGTAATCATTAAAAATGTTTAAATATTAAATTATTTTTAACGATTAATTGACCCATCACTTACAAATAATTGGAAGTAAAAAAAAATAATAATAAATTAATTTTTTTTTAAATAGCGCCTGATAAATGATGAATATCCTGAAGATTACATGTACATTTTGGTTTTAAAATAATAATTGACGGGAATGTTCAAAATGTAGATAAAGTTTGCCTACTTATCAAACCAAATGAAAAGCGTATTAAGCTAATGGCAGTAATGTCGTTTGACTCAGAGACAGAAATGATGACAGCTCTTTTGGTGAATTACTGTGTTACAAAATGGAGATGAAATTTTTTGAATCCATTAATCCTGTACAATGGTGGAAATTTAATGAACACCAATATCTGATCATGTCATTCTTTGCCAAGACCGTTTTGAGCATACCAGTTACATCAGTTCCATGTGAATGATTGTTCAGTTCTGCTGGTTATATTGTCAATTAGACCCACTCATCACTTGAACCAAATAATGTCAACACACTTTTGCGTAGTTGGTGAAAAGTTGATAGATAAAGGAGACATTCCAGTGTTATTTAGGTTTTCAACAAAAACGCTAAATAAGTGTTACTTATGACGTCATAAATTAATTTATTTGGCTTTAATCGAAATTAACGATTAAATAATCGTTAATATTTCAAAATTTAACAATTAAATTTAAATTAATCGTTAACAGCCCTAGTATTTACCCAATGATCTGTTATTAGTAAAATTTTCGGTGCCCCCTGAAATTCTCCTGCCCCCCCCCCACGCGGACAAAGCTAAATCCGCCACTGCCTGGTATCGTAAATTACTCAGGCTGCAAACGGCATTCGAGACCGACTGAATCAAGACTGATTTGCAATAATGTATTATTTAATTTAATGTAAACGAAATTTTTAACTTTAAATTCATTCGAAGTAATTAATATTTGATTCAGACCAAACGTTCACACATTGCTAAAATAAATCCGTCTGAATTATATTTTCATTTCTTGAAGTTAGTAGGAGTTTCTCTTTCACTCACCGGTGCCTTAGTCATTATGTATACATAACGGGACGGCGATTTCACTGTTTATATTGCTCTATTTAATCATTTTTGGGGACCGTCCATGAATGAGATCACTTTTTTTTGGCCGATCCCACCTCCCCACCTCGTCACACTTCTTTACGAAAACTTAGACCACCCTACAATATGACGTGACAAAGCTTTGAACCCCCCCCAAACACCCCGTAAAAGCCGTATTTTCTAATTGAAAATTAGGATATTGCCATTACTTGTTTGTCATTTAAGTCTGTATTTAGTGGAAGTCTACACTCCACTCAAATATGGTTATCAGGGGCAGATTAAGACTACACGGGGCCCCTGGCTTCAATCAAACGTGGGCCCTATCCAGCCAGCGTCCCTTTAAATAAAATGATTGCTAGCATACTAGCAGCTAATAAGACTGTAACTAAAAAGTCCATTTGTTCCTTGCTAATGCTTTGTCTGTACTATGGGAACGGCTTTCCCAACCAAAAATATTAGAAATAATAAAATAAAAAAAGAACTAACTGGGAAGTGTTTGCCGGTATATTAAAATTGAGTGTAAAAAGAAAAAGAAAAAAAAATATTCCACCACTGACCACTGGTAATCGATCCTGACATCGCTTGCACAAGAACCCTAAACTCTTCCACACGGCCAGCAGAACTTATCAATGATACTAAATTTAAAAGAATATAAACAATATTCTATAATAGTACTATGTTCTCTTAGTGAGCCATTCTTCAGACGATCGGGTCTGAATAGCGATCAGATTAATTAAATAGATAAGATTTATTAATTTATTTGATTTATTATATTTTCAAGGGTTGGTGCAAACATTTCTAAATTTTTATTATAAAATATAAAAAGGGGCCGTCCATAAATGACGTCACGCAATTTTGGCCGATTTTTTTACCCCCTCCCGCCTCGTCGCGCGTCGTCACAAAATCGTAGACCCCCCTCCAATAATACGTCACAAAATCTTTGCCCCTCCTTTTACCAAAAAAAAAAAACAAAAAAAAAACCACCTTATTTTCTTTTCGAAATTAAGTATGTTTCAAATCACTTTTTTTTCATTTAAGTATTTATTTAGTGTAGTGTAGGTCTACATTGTATTATCGTAACACGAGTGAAGCTATGTAAATCAACATTAAATAAATTGTAAGCCACTGCTTCTCAAACTTTTTCCTATTAGACGACCGGAAGGAATTTTTTCCTTTTCACCAGGTAACGGTGCATGCTTTTCCCGCTTTGACGTGATTTTCTGTGTACTGATTTGATTGCAAAATGAGCCCCTACATGGCTTAAAGCCATAAGATTAAGTATGAATTCGGCTTGTTTTATATTACATTTTTTTAAAAAAGTGTTTAATTGCCACAGCATAGCAAGAAAACTAACGAACAATGCAGCGGTAATGTCAAAGACATTTGATGTGATTAATGTGACTATTGATGTTACAAGGATCATTGCATTGTTGACAAACCTAGAATATGTAGATACAAGACGTTACAAGACAATTCCTCAAATCGATTTCGATCTCATAATGACAGTTTTCATACTAAGTATATGCACATCAAAGGCATTTGATCTAAAATTACCACATTGATATCACATCTCATGTTTTCTAAAAATTATTAGGTATGCGCTGGAAAAGGAATATGGCGAGTACTGTACGAACCCCATATTGTGCAGGAAATTAGGGTGCCATCTTGTGCGTCGCAAAATACAGTAATTCCTGCAAGTTGAAGACTGAAAAATACTATGACATTGATGAAATGTACAATATAATCATAACTTTTTGCTTCAAAGCTCAAAGGTTCCCCCC